>CM046871.1:29331590-29717064 GCA_025617745.1 Heliocidaris erythrogramma | reverse complement strand
TCCCTGTGCCCCCCCCCCCCCCACCCCCAGTGTTATTATAGTGCAGTATTGCACCCAAATAATTGAAAAGCAGTCAGAGCGTCGAACTAACTTTCCGCCTAAAAAAATGTCAAAGCTTTCGCGCTTCGCACGGGAAGGGGAAAACTCCCCCCTCCCTGCCCCCACCCCCTGGGGAGCACTCTTTGCGTGCTCTTCAGCAATTTCGCACGCTTAACCCGGAACCCCTTAAAATGAAATCCTGGCTACGCGGCTGCTCTTTCCTGCTGTCTGGAACACTGTACTGCTGTGAAGTAGAATCAAAAGATAATGAGTTGTTTAAGTCCATTCCAAAAAGTTGTTATCCTTCGGCATTTGGAGCCCTAGGAACACTAATGGCAGAGCACGAATGATTTAATGTCAAATGGGACGAATCTGTTAAAACTAGCAGTCAAGAGATGAAAAACAGTAGGATCCAGCATGAGTACGCCAAATTTAAGTAACTATAAGCAACTATATGCAAATGTACGCCAGGTCTACGCAAGTCTACGCAAGTCTACGTCGCTCTATACGCCACAGTACGCAACACTACGCCATTTCATGCGCAAGTCTCAAAATGTATTTTTGAGAAACCGGGGCATTTTGGCGTAGTGTTGCGTAGGAATGGCGTACAGTGGCGTAGTGTTGCGTAGGCTTGCGTATAAACTGCGTTCTCTGGCTGTACGCAGACAGTATGCCAAAAAAATTTGCGTACCTATTTTTGCGTTCCTCGGCGTAGACTTGCGTAGGTACAGCGTATGGCAGCGTAGTGTTGCGTAGTCGCTACGCAACACTACGTAACTCTACGCAACTCTACGCAAATCCCGGTGTGAAAGCCCCTTTAGCCTTAAAAGTCCAGAACAATTACAATTTCAATATAACGGCGTCTATTATGGATTCTATGGTTGATTTCATATTTCAGGGATATGCTGGACGGGATGCTGGGCCCATAAACCTTTATCTAAATATGATACATTCCACTTCTCTTTAAAGCTACAATGATTACTCATGAGTAGAGTAGGGTTGTCCGAAAGGCGACATAGTAACTGAGTTGTACGTTACAAGAAATATTCAGTTATAGACTGGGATATTACGTAATTGACAAGCCCAAAAGCGTCCGGATGGACCGTTGCGTTGCGGTCATCACTATTCAGTGCATGATACACACACGATAGCTCCGTATGTATTGTGATGTCAGTGTTTGATATTGCTGCACTGGTTTTGATAGGATTAATGTATGTGAGAAGTTTTGGCGTGGGACGCTTGCTTGGACCGCTGCCATTTTGCTCAGCGCGCGAACGCTCCTATGAGTTTGTGCATGTGGCCGAAGACCAGCACCCCTATGCCGGAAACCGGCTCCAAGACAGCTAAAATGAACTTATTATTGCCACGACAACTTTTTTTTCGGGGTTTTTTTCTTTGGTTAAAGCTGAAACAAAGAGGTCTTCCATGATTTGAGTGAAAAAATAAAAATAATTCGACTGAAATCATTTTGTACAGCTTCACACCCAAAATCCTGCTTTTGGGCGTCACAAAATAGGATTTTGTCTTACGTGGCCGAAGACCAGCCTAAATGGCGGTTATCTTGGATATTTGCCCGTTGCCATGGTTACGGACATATTTCGTGATGGCTCCTCGGCTAAAATCATTTCATATAGCCTAAGCAAGCTTCACACCAAAAATGCTGCTTTTGAGCGTCATGAAATTTTGTGGCCGAAGACTAGCATAAATGGCGGTTATCTTGGATATTTGCCTGTTGCCATGGTAACCAGGCGCGGCTTTACACTACAATTCACTCCTCGTAAAGTCGTAAAAGCTTTTGAATTCCTAACGGTTATCGAAGCAGAAATCCTCGAAAATTCACATTCTTGTATCTCCCTTATTTGGACCTTAAAAATCATGAAAGTTCCCTTGTACATAGGAAATAATATTATTTTTACTGAAAACGGTTGAGTATTTTTTTAGATACGAGTATTTTTCTGTTTCAGACATGGGCGTTAATCGTTATGTAACTCTATTCATCATGGGGGGACGGCTATTGTGTCGTCCCCCCCCCCCCCCCCCCCATGATGAATAGAGTTACGTCACGATTAACGCCCATGGTTTCAGAGGGTCGAGAAAAGAGCTTTGAGTTTTCTCCCCAGAAGTCTGGGACGAAATGAATATGCAAACAAATGACATATTGCTAGACTTTAAACTCCAGTCTCACTCCCTGTGCAGTTTCCAGTTTGCACAGTTAGTAGTTTTGTGTAAACTGACATAAAAATCGAAGACTTAACGTTAAAGACTGGAAGTTACAGTCTATCATCGAACGATTTCGCCTCTGTGTGCATGCGCCCACCCCACGTCATCCTTTTGCCTCAGCTCGTCCTCACGTCGATCAGCTGTTCTGTTATAAGCTACTGAAATCCTTGTACTCTGATTGGCTGAGAGCAAATTTGTCGATAAAAATCACTGACAAGACACGCACCCTGATTATCTCGCTTGTACGCCTGGACTGTACGCTGACCATGCTGCATGAGCTGGTCTTGCTGTCTGTGTGTTGCAGGTAGGTCGTACGTACGCTCGAGTGGAAACCATCCTGCATGCACCGCTATACGCGGGACTACACGGCAAGAGGGTTCATGAATGACATTGCCTTCGATTTTCTCCCGACATAACCGTTCGACGGATAATTATGAACAGATATTTGGAGGATCCCCTCAATATCCTTTGATTTTTCATATCTGAACGTTTCGATCTTGCGCAATGACAGCAAATGTGAAAAATACTCATACATTTTCAGACTTTAAAGGTCCCCTTTTATGGAATTACAAAGGAACTTCATTTAATAGACTTTTCTACTGTGAATCCAGATCTGTCAATCATATTACCTGAATTCCATTCATTAATCTGTAACCTTGAAAATAAAAAAATGACTGGGAACGCCCCTAAAAATTTTGGGAAATCGGTCCAGCGATCGATGACGTCATGTGACGTCACCCACAGAACGCTCGACTCACACAAGCTGGATCGAGTATCGATGTGTGTGTGTTATGGCTATTGAGCTTCGTGTAGATCCCTTCGACTTCGTGCCATTTCAGCACTTCATTTTAGCTTTTTAAAGACAAAATCCTACATCAACGATGGCATCATCTTCTTCAGCCAGGACACTTATTCAGGATCAGATATATCTGATTTGGAGCATCAAGTCCCAGAAGAAATTGAAGAGGAATTAGCCTAGGGGCCCGGTCGTATACTATGTTTGAGCCAGACATGTCGGATTCGATTCTGGGCAAGATTCTGATGATGACAGAGACGTCCCTGATTTTAATAACGGAGAGGATATCGACGGGAGACTTGGGAATAACAACTGGTAATTATTTTTTTATAATAAATTACCGATTAAAGTTTAATTCACGCATATCCACGTATTATGAATCTTGTTTACGCTTGCAAATTGCCCGAGAGGCTGAGCTGATACTTCGCTGATCGAGGCAGTGAGCTCGATGTGCGGCCGGGGTACACGCCGCGGTTGTTCGCCTGCTGACCCTGCCTGGGCTTGCGCTTGTGCAGTTTTACTGGTGCATGGGGTGGTAACGTTTGATTCTAGTAAATTCTAACATTAATATCCAGAAAACTCTTAGCTCTCCTGTTATCTTGCTTGTTTTCTTTGTGCTGCTACACTAAGTAAGTGTAGGTACCGTTATAGTTGACAATAGATATGATCTTCTTCTTCTTCTTCTTCTTCTTCTTCTTCTCCACCCAGGGTTTCATCCAGTGTGTCTGCATGGAGCGGTATGTGATGGAAACTGCTTACTATTTGTATCGACAGCAGTATGGCGGACAGGCAAGGCAGGATGCAACTGAAAATCAGTGAGTACACCATATTTTTTGTTTTAATCCTTACTGCAGTATTCCTGTATTATATAAAGCAGTTTGGATGCCAAATGCCAATTTGGCTCCTTATGAAATTAATATTACGATATTCTATAAAAGAAAATAATGTTTTAGCCTTAATGTAAATAGAGGAAGATTATCTTCTATTGTTTATTTGTGAAGTTCAAAGTAAAAGTTACCTCACTATCACCTACATCATAGACTACACTGTGCATTGTTTTGAAGTTGTCTAATCATAGTTTCCTTTGTACTCTTAAAAAAAAATCTTTTATAGGAAAGCCAGGCAGGGCAGGACGTGTTCCTCTCTCATCTTGTGCCGTGACAAGAATCCGTGCAGCATTTCCATCAGAACCATTTGCGGATCCAGGGGGCACAGCCGGCCCGGTCCCCCCCCCCCCCCCCCCCCCCCCCCCTTTGGAAGAGAAGTATGATTTTTTTGTTGCTTGTCAGGGAATTATGGAGGGGAAACTGGACCCCAATAACCCCTTACTGAGCGATTTTTGAAGGTTTGGCGAATTTCTTTTTTTGCCCCCCCCCCCCCCCCCCCCTCACTGAGCGACTTTTCGAGAAGCTGGCGAGACCAGAAAAATACGGGTCTACCTTTTGACAAACTTTCATTTTTGTGCCCCCTCTTTTACTCAATTCTGGATCAGAACAGAACCATTATTCTCATATTTTTTTTTTTACTGGGGCTTGGATATGACATGCACAAATCTCAACATTATGCAAAGGTGATAGTAGAATTGAACATTTTAAAAATATTTATGTATCAGAACTGTTGTTCCATCAGTGTAAACATTTACACAAAGTCATTATTTGAAAGAAAAAAATATTCAGTAGTCAGTACTAATGACTGGCATCTTTTATTTAATCGGGTCATTCATGTGATCATTATTGTTGCTTCACATCATATTTCTTTTCAAATTTACATTATTTTTTCTACAGATTTTTTTTTCTTCTTTCATTTGATTTATTGTTGTATTTATTATTATGTACTTATATATGTTGGTCTAGTTGTAAACTTGATAACGCTTAGATAGCATATACATTTATCATGTATATAACTGTTTATAAGAAATGTTTAAAATGCTAGTACGTCATTGTTCAGTCTATCTTTTCATGATATTTAATTCCTATACATGGATATCAGTTTCCCTGAAAGTTGGGTTTATTACATGAGGGTGTGCTACACTGTGACAATGTGGTAAAAATTTTAATGCTGTTTTTGCTTCAAGTATCAGAGGAAAAGAGGAGTCTAGGAGGCTTATTTTGAATATTCATTTTCACTGTCAGAAATAAAATTGGAATTGGGTAACTGAGTTCACATCTAAGTATTTGCCCAGAGCATTTTTTGTAATTGATGTTGTAAAGATGCATGTATCTCAGTCAAGAATGATAACTCT
The DNA here is from genome assembly GCA_025617745.1 of Heliocidaris erythrogramma. NCBI lineage: Eukaryota > Metazoa > Echinodermata > Echinoidea > Camarodonta > Echinometridae > Heliocidaris > Heliocidaris erythrogramma. The sequence continues at coordinate 29,711,767 of CM046871.1, read as the reverse complement.
ATTGTTAATGGCATATGAGGTCTGTTATTTTTTATGGCATTTGTTGTTTAATTTGTTAATGAAACACACTTTGGAAGCTAATCAGTTTTGTTTGTTTTGTTTTGTTATTTTTTTTTGGGGGGGGGGTGGGCATTCTATTGAATTTTTGATGTTCAATTGTAAGACAACCATTTCCTGGATACAACATCTATATCTACATTTTTCCAGAAGTAATAATATATTTCAAATCAATTGAATATTTTTGTCATCTCTGGAAGAGCTCAAACACATTTACTATGCAAGGCTTGTCGTGAATGAAACTAACAATTGAAAAGAAAGGTATGAGTGCGGGAATGAGATCAAAACCAACAATTGGCAGAATGGAAAAAGAAAAAAAAAAGAGATAAAAAGTTGAGAGATAAAAAAGTTGAGGGAAGATGTGTGAAAGTGGAGAATTATGGGCATAAAGAGGGAGAAATGGAGGGAAAGCACAAGGGAAGAAATAGAGAGAGAGGGAATCATTGGGGGAAGAAAGAGATAAAAAGTTGAGGGAAGATGTGTGTAAGTGGAGAATTTTGGGCATAAAGAGGGAGAAATGGAGGGAAAGCACAAGGGGAGAAATAGAGAGAGAGGGAATCATTGGGGGAAGAAAGAGATAAAAAGTTGAGGGAAGATGTGTGTAAGTGGAGAATTTGGGGCATAAAGAGGGAGAAAGGGAGGGAAAGCACAAGAGAAGAAATGGTGAAAGAGAGAGAGGGAATCATTGGAAAACAGATTTTCTGTCAAATGAACTACATGTATAAGGTAGAGAAGTAGGAATCAACCTGTACCTGTGATGTATACCCCTTTTTCCTGCCGAAGGAGGGGGGGGGGGGGGGGGGTTGTAGGTTGAAAATTGCCCGTTACATTTTCACTACATTCAGGGTGGTAACAAAAATCAATATTAAATATACGGTGGAAACTTAGTATAACGAGGTCCTTGGGACTATTAAAATTACCTGGTTAAATCCAGAATCTCGTTATATCAGTTTTTAAAAAAAAGAATATAAAGAGCTGAGACCAAAATATTGCCTTGTTATATCAGGAATATTGTTGTATCAGACCTCTTTATACTGAGTTTCCACTCTACCATGATAAACATTTTTATAACACTCTTTATGGAGAAAGATCTTTTTCTTCATCAAGAACAAAAAAAAAATCATTTTTAATAGTAAAGACCAATTGAGAGAGGTGCTTGTGAGGTAAAGCTCAGAGTCGCCAAATTTCATATTATTGATACATGTATGATCAAACTTGTTTCAGGGACGGCCTCTTCTTGATGCCATACGCAGCCCCGTGCTATGGACGAAGTCCTCCGCACAAAAGTGCTCGGAGCACACAACACTGTGCTCACTCGGCCCCTTCCAATGGGCGCGAGTTAATTTTACTTTTGCGTTCCATTTCCTTCTTATATTTGGGTCTTTAGGGAATAAATGTAGACTGACACCCTCCTTTGTGGTGTTACTGCAACCTGCAACAACGCAGCGTTGCGGCATAATTCTTTAGAGGTGGTTTTCGAGGTGGTATACACAACAGCAAGTTAGTTTGCACATGTAATACATAGGCAATATTGTAAACAAGCATCGGCAATGTCGGTTTGTGACGTCACACGTCAATCATGCTCGCGGAACGAGAATTCGGGGTTTAGAAGGGGGCGGAGCTTAAGAGGCTGTTTTGGAAAGGTTAGAACAACTCTTATTCTAGTTCATTTCATTTGGTTGTTTCTAGGGCGGGATTTCACAGTTTAGCTGAGACTCTTCGGTTTTACGTAAACAATTAGGCAGGACGGAGTGAAAGCTTTCGGGCAGTTAATTGCAGTGTCGAGCCGCGACTGTAATAGCCTTATGACAAGGCCTCGTGACTTGGCTATTTTCCTCGTCATGCTGTGCCTGAGATGAGACTAGCCGGCGACGAAAAGAATCAACACGGCCCGGGTGCGTGTTATTTTTTGGTAACCAAGCCTAGGCAGATTTCGCATTTTTTCATACTAATACGGTTTATTCCGTCAAAACTAATCGGCATGAATATTCATGAAAACGAATTTTAGCTATATAATAAAACGAGCAAGGGCATCGAGCAGCTGTTCTGTGTGGCGCAATCGGATAATCCAGTCCTCTCTTGGTGAAGGAACCACGAGTTCGAACCTCGGCAGAAGATTATATTACGAAATTTTCTTTTGCTTATTAGGGTTAGGGTTAGGGTTAGGGTTAGGGTTTAGAAAATACAAGTCCGATACTTGTAGTCTGTTTCAAAGTCTTCAAAAAGGGGTTTCTGCCTAGGCTTGGTTACAAAAAAAAAAGACGCGGCCCGGGTGAACGCGCGATCGAGCGACTTTAGTCGTGAGGCCTTTTGGAACCTGGGTTTCCATCGTCCGATATGAATTATTCACGAGTTGACATTCGTATGCTAACAGGCCTACACCGAGGATCATAGGCGGCGGAAGCGGGGGGGACGGGGGGGACGTGTCCCCCCCCCTAAATTTTCTTTGGGGGGGACAGTCCCCCCTAAATTTTGGATTGGTGGGGACGTCCCCCCTTTCCCATATATATATATATATATATATATTTATACCATGATGTTTGCGAGGTTAAGAAAATGCGCGCCCTCATTTGACCTCCCCAAGTTAGCGCGGTTGACTGTTATGATGTGCGCCTATGACTGTGTAAATGCTTCTTTGAAATTATGTATGAGAATATGCCGCATGCGCGCCCTCATCGAGTCTTCCTCATCAGGTGAGCGCAAAGGACGGTGGATGATTGAGGCCTGCAAGGGGTCTAGATTTAGCCTTAGTACCTGGATATGGGCCCGATCAGAGGTGCGCCATGAAGTAGGCCTACCCTTGTAAACTGGAACGTTTTATTATTAAACTGTAACTTAACTCAGTCTTATTCTTAAGCAGGTGACGGCAAGAGTAACAGGTCTAGGAGTACTAGGACTAAGATTAAGAATAACATAATTGTTATATTGCCTCTACAATGTAAATGATACATAGTCATAGTGTATCTCGACACATGGGCTAACACTGCAAAGCGTAGTATTACACATCGACGCGCCGGCGCGCCGCCAATGGCTAAGGATAGATTATGAGTCACAGGCCCGTAACTGGGGGGGGGGGGGGTTTCAGGGGTCCCCCCCCCCCCCCCCCCCCCCCCCCCGTTGGCGAGCAGAGATCCGCTTAAAAAAAAAAAAGCGAGGGGAGAGATAATGGAAATGGAAAATAACGTGATAAAATATCGGTCTTTCCGTCTATTTTAATACATTTTATTTGGATTTTGTCCCGTAACTTCCTAATCTGGCAAATCTATAATTATATATTGTCATATTTCACCATTCATTTTCGAATTTGTACATTATGCCATGTTGGAATCGATTTTTTTCAAAGCGCCATTCAAAGAATTATTCAAATTCGTTTGTAGTATCGTCCCCAAGCTGGCGAGCAGAAATCATAAGGCGAAAAAATTATCCAAAGTGACATGAGAATAGTGAATTTTAGGTTAATTTTTTTTTAAATTTTCATACCAACTGGCTTAAATAGGGGAGGGGCGCACAAGGGGTCACGTGAAAGGGGGGAGAGAGGAAGGAAAGTGGAAATTAATTAAGTGGAGATAATACCGGTTTTCCAATCAATTTGAACACTTTTTTATTTGCTTTAATTTGTCCTGCAACTTAATAATAAGGCCAAGTCAACATACGTCTTTGGCCATTCATTTTTGGAATTTATTTTTCATTTTGCTATCGATTTTGTCAAAGACTGAAAGAGTTCAAAGAGTTATTCAAAATCGTCACCCGCTCGTTGTAAGGTCTTGTCTATGTGACGAATTTGAATGACAATTTCTTGAAATCCACTTGCCATGCAAAGATGGATTTGATGATAAATTTTGCAGCGGATTGCCAGGTCGGATGAATTCGAATGAAATCTGACGAAAATGGAATGGAGATAATGTTGAAGTTGATTGACCATTGAAACTGTTGAATGACATTTTTAATTATTAAACTTTCTTAGACATCTGACATTTGGATGATTATTGATTCCTATCAGACTATAGGACGAAAATGAAGGGTAATGCAGTGGCGTATCCAGGATTTCCCAATAGAGGGGGGGGGGGGCGCCAGGAATTATTGATCGCCGTCATGGGGGAGGGGTCTTTGGAAAATTTTTGCTTCTGAAGAAGGGCTGAGATGCAAAATAGTGCTATATGTGACCAATTTTGAAGCCTATTTAATGAACAATATTTTCAATTGGTATGAGGATTTTTTTTTTTTTTGCTATTTTTTTTTGACGACGGCCAATAGGGGGGGGGGGGCGCCTGTTGCGCCCCCCTGGATACGCCCCTTCGTAATGTGATCTTTGAGAAGTGTTAGATTGGACAGGAAATCCTGACAATACAAGGAGATAGATTGCTTAAAACACCATACAAAGATAACGTGGGAAGATAATTAAGCAGTGACAATTATGAGAAGACTCAAATGAAATCTGTGGTAATGGAATTTAAAAGTGAAATATAGAAACCATACTCAGGCCCGTATCTAGGATCTGTGCGGGGCGGGGGGTTCAACATTGGAAAAAGTGGACGTTGCTGAGGGAGCGAAGCGACCGAGTATGGGTGTCGGGTCAGGGGGTGTACCACTCCAAGAGTATGGGCATGACATGGGTGGGTGAAATGTGAAGCCCGAACATATACTACCACTGTATAGGATTCAAAATATTACTGGAAAAGAGAGAGGGGTATTTAATGTGTCTGTTCACTTTTAAATGGACAATTTTCCCGCTCTCAAGTTGAATACTCCTGGCAGACCCGGTCTAGTCATTCAGGCCCTTAAATCATGGCCCTCTAATACAGCCTGTTCAACCGGAGTGCCATGGGAGTATTTTATAAAACATCGACTTCTTGGAAACTATAATCAGAAATAACAAGATGCCCCAATATAACACTTGGGGTGTTTTGGAAACATTTGGGATATGGTAAAGTGTGTTTTCCGTCGCTCGCTTCGCTCATTCACAAAATTCTGAAACGAGTTTCAGGCAGCGAGAATATTTCCATAGTATGTTATTGTAATAAAATGTCTATGAATATTCAATGTTATGACAATTTCGGGCACGTCTGCCTTATCGCCATGGCGCCCAGAAATTATGGTTACCTTACTTTCTATATTGAAATGTTATGAGCAACAACATATTAAAGTGCATTTTTCTTCGCTCGCTTCGCTCGCTCGCAAATCTTAGAAATGAGATAGTTTCAGGCAACGAGGTCCATGAATATTTATATAGGATGTTATTCCAATATTCAGGCACGTCGCTGCCCTATCGCCATGGAACCCGAATACTTGTTTGGTCCATTTTTTATATTGAAATATGCAATAGCAAAGTAAATTGCATTTCTCCTCGCTCGCTTCGCTCGCTCGCAAACCTTGTAAACGAAATGTTTCATGCAGCAAGGTCCATAATGAAATATTCAATGTTATGACAATTTCGGCACGTCACTGCCCTATCGCCATAGCGCCCAGATATTAGGGTTACCTTTCCATAAACGAACAACAGCAAAGTGCCCCCCCCCCCCCCCCCCGTTCGCTTCACTTCCTAAAAACTTTAATAAGAATGATGCCTGCATATGGCAGCTAGATGACCGGAGATATAGCTTTACATTTCACCTATTGGTGACTATTGCAATAAAAGTTTGCCATTTAAAAGTATATTTTTATTTTTCTCTCGCTCGCTTTGCCCGCTCGCAGTATTGGGAATCCTACACATGTGGTATTATATGTTCGAGCTTCACATTTGACCCACCCCCTGTCAAATAATTCTGACTATACGATCATGCCCACACCCTTGTAGGGGCACACCCCCTGACCCGACACCCCTACTCGGTCGATTCGCTCCCTCAGAAAGGTCCACTTTTTCCAATGTTGAACCCCCCCCCCCCCCCCGCAAAAATCCTAGTTACGGGCCTGAGTCAGAGTTTTGATCATTTTTGAAGTCTCGTGGTAGGTTAATCGTGTAAGCCAAATTAGACCTAGAAAATCAAACCAGGACATGTGTAGTGTTAGATCAGCTGATTACTATAGACTAGTCTAGTCTAAATATTTTCCTGGTCTCGGGGGCGGGACATCCACAGTCAGGTATATATGTCTATACAACATGCGACACGTGCGTCCGATACATTTTCAACAGGTTTCGTAATGCGGATGCGGGGTACATTTCTGAGGGGGGAGGGGTGCGCCCAGAATGACTTTCTTTCAAATCACAATCATGCACCCCTAGATTGCAGGAGAATTTCTCTTTCTGTTCAAATCGTCATAGAAGTAACAACTTTACGTATTCTTCGAATATTACACGGAACTCGCAAAGTTCTAACAATTTGAAAATATTGTTTTATCCAATTTTCTCTTTTGAAAAACAAAAACCAACAAACATGTAGAAAAAACAGGAAAATTTACTGATTGTTATTTTGGTCTGTGTCATACTGGGTGTAATGATTCGCGAGGGGATAATTTCGCGATTTTGATAATGTTGATATTACTATAAAACAGAAGTGGAAGTTTTAATTCGCTTGGGTTTGACTCGCGAAATTCGCGAAAATAAAACCATCGCAAAAATTTCAGCTCTTTAAGCAAACCCAAATATCACTGATAAATAATATCACAGAGTGGAGGCGGGAAGACCGCGGGAACATTGCAAGTTCGGAAAGTGTATATAGGCGGGGTGCACTTTTTCACCGCGTTTGATTCTCTTCATGAGCAGAATCAATATTTCATACAGCGCAAGTCCAACGAAAAATATATAGTGGGAGAATTAGGCCTTCTATACCTGACGACTTCCCCCACCCCCCCCCCCCCAAAAAAAAACCCAATACAAAACAAAAACGGGTCCTTTTGCAGGGTGGCGCCTCGTCCGAAATTCGGGGGCTAATATTTTAAATTGTCAATTTGGGGGCCTTATCCGTCATAATGGGAAACAAAGAGATGCACATTTGGCCTTGCGTGCATTGGCCTGCAAAGCTAATAATGAAAAATACACCTATATTCGCATTTTTCAGACGCAGATGTATACACCGTACGCGTGATGGTTACTGGTTAGTCCCCACCGCCCCCCCCCCCCCGATGGCATAGTGCAATGTGACTGTGTGATACATGTAAACCCAGTCCATTTTATTAAGCTCACCGTCTAACTTCTGATTTATTTCTCGGATTTATATCACAGTAAACTTAACATTATGATATACCGTGATTCCGTGAATGATGTAACTCTAGACTATTTTATTATTGAAGGAAGGGGAAAAAATACATTAAAGAGCGCCTTGGGAACCTGATGATTATTAGACGCTAAATAAATCGAAACAATAATAATTCTGATTATTATTATAATAATAATAATAATTATTATTATTATCATTATTATCATTATCATTATTATCATTTTCATTATTATTGTCATTATTACTATCATTAATTATTATTATTATTATTATTATTATTATTATTGCTCCACTTATTTTACTGAATTATCCGCAATTTCAATTAAGTATTTTAAGTGTTAAAATATGGTCTGGCGTCCCCCCCTAAATTTTGGTGCTTCCGCCGCCAACACCGAGGATTATCGACCACTCACAACGTAATCTGCGGGGCTTGCTTTCCATGTGATTCGCTCATGATTGATGTAGCTTGCACGGGCCGCGGCGCCGGGTGCCGAGCGAGCTAGCTCGAGATGAAGGTGAATTTGCATACCAAATTTTTTGCTGACGTCATGCGAAGATACGTTCGCTGATTGGCTCCTACCTATAAGGTAGCAGATCCTCGCTAGGAACAAAGGATAGCATAAGAAATACAGGCCAGGTTCCAAAAGGCCCTCGCGACTCACGTCGCTCGATCGCGCATTCACCGGGCTGGGCGGCTAGTCTTGTTATGCAGCCACTACTAGTCATGAGGGCCTTGTCAAAAGGCTACGACTGTACCGGACAAAAATGGTGCTTTTGTCCGCCGTGTCACAAAAATAAAAAAATACTTACCCTAAGTGACCCAGCTATAAGGTCAAAAAGGCAAACAAGGGTTATCTGTGTAAATACAGAAGTTGTACAGTATGGACGGATCGGGGGGGGGGGGGCTGGAGGGCACCGCCCCGTTCAATCAAGCAAAGAACGGAAAATTCCGTCCAAGCAAAAAATGCTCTTTACCAAACCAAAACTTTGCTAAAACGTCAAAGTTTTTGCGCTTCGCGTGGGAAGAGGGAAATAACTCTACTCTCCCTGCACCCACCCCTGTTACATACGGTGAAATGTTGCGTCCAAATAATTGAAAAGTAGTCCAGGCGTCAACTATAACTTTCCGCCTAAAAAAAATTGTTTGCTACGAGCCGTTATCTTTCTCTCAAATTTGCTAAAACGTCAGAGCTTTCGCGCTTTGCGCACCCATCCCCACCAATTTCGCACTCTTCGCGTGACAACCGCCACTAAAATGAAATCCTGGCTATGCGGTTGGATCTTTCACGTCTGGCATCCCCCCCCCCCTGAAAAATTGAAAAATCCTGGCTACGCCTGTGCGTATATTCATTATCAAAGAAGCAAGCTGTAAAGAATAATCGAGGCCACTGATAAATTTATACATGCTTTTGTGTCTCTAACATATTCATGCTTAAGAATAATTCATTGTTTTGCTGTTGTCGAATTTGTCTAAACCTGCAAAGAAAATAAAACACAATGGAAAGACTGGAACTTTACACTTTAAACTGATTACTAGGCGTAAATAACATGAAATCGTTTTGTCTTTAATTCGTATTGCTCTTTGTAGTTTGGACAAATCAAACAGGGGTGTCGTCTTTGTTTTTTTTTTCATTTTGAATATTGAATATCCTATCAATTTTGTCATATAAATAAATTTTCCTTCAGAACAAGTATCTCTCAAGAAAATGATATTACTGAAATATTACTCTTTATAGAAAAGGGGTTGGTTTTCATTAAAAAAATGTAATTCTTTATGCCATAAAATCTAAGTATCTGAATGAATACGATCCTTTTTGATAATTTTTCTAAGATATGACCACGCTTTCATCATTTATAAGTGTGACTGCCGCCCTGCACCACTCGGTAAACAGGCCGGAGTCTCAAACTCAAATACACTCCAAGAGAAATATATTCGTAGAACCGGTGTTGGCTTGTTAACTTTTATTCGTCATTTCAACTCCCAAGTCGCAAGATAAAATACTGCAATACAAACAAAAATATATACATTTCAGTTACACATACGAATCAATGAAAATGTAACTTCTCAACACTAACAACTCTAATCACTTATCTGTAACGGCCAACCAAACACATTATCCTGTGTATGCATATTAAGAATACCGAGTTAACAACGCTGCTTGTACACAGTAAAAAATATTTTAAACAACTCTTCAAAATTTTTAAACAACGCTGTTTAAGCCGGTCACTTTAACAACTGTTTTTTAAAACTTTAAGCAACCCAAGTTGTTTAAACTTCAAACAGCCTGTTGTTTAAAATTTTAAACAATTTTTTAAACAACAGCTTCTAAACAACGAGGTTGTTTAAATTAAGTTGTTTAAAAACACCCAGTTCTTTAAAACTTTTTTCACAACTGTTGTTTAAAAAATACATTCAAAGTTGTTGTTCAAATTAATTGTTTAAAACACTTTACAGATATGATGTGTTTAAACGTACACGGTTGTTTAAGGCTGTTGTACACAAAGTAAGTTCCAAATGCCAAAGCTGATATACGTTCAGAGGTAAGCATTTAGACTAAATATATTGTAATCTGATCGAGTTATACTCAAGACATATTTGTGCATAGAGTTTGCATAGTTCGCATGTCTTGCAGCGCATTTATAAGAGTATCGGGACTTTTATGCGGAAAAAACACTGGTGTCATCGGCAAATGATAGGACGTTGGGAGAATTCTGAAAATCATTGATAAATAAAGTAAACAGTAGTGGCCCAAGAAGAGACCCCTCGGGCACTCCATATGTTATGTTATTATAATCTGAATTTGAGCCATTTATGGAAACAAACTGCTTTCTACCTGTAAGGTAACTTCTGTACCACTCCAAGGCCTTTCCCCTTTTTCTGCAATGTGAAAATAGGAGGCTACGAGGTAATATGATGCTATCTGTTTTCCAATAAATGACAATAACAACTTCAACCATACGCTCCACACGATGTGTGTGGTAATCTTGAATTATATCTTTAAATGTTAAACTTGTTCATTTCCTCGAAGTATGGCATGGACGCCTCGGCTATCCTTCTGACATCTGGTGATAACTTCTCATGGGGTACGGCTGGTTTAGGTGGTAGAAACTCGCTGGAATAGATTGCTGTTCCATAAAAGGCGATAGCCATTTTGAGAATATCATCAGTTGATGCCTTCCACGTCTTGATGACATTTATTTATTTATTCATGTTTTATTTATGACAAGTAAAACGGTGGAGGGTAGTCCGATTCAGTTATGCAACTGCTTTACAACGGAGCCCTCCACAAAAATATAATATCATCAAAATATCAAACATGGTAACATTAAATTCACAAGATACCGTAGAGAGGCAACCAACAGAGCACACGGGCCCGGTGCCCGTCAAAGTCCGCCACTCCATCCCCCTCCCAAAAAAAGAATGCATCTATCCGAAACCACAAAAGGAGACAGCACAGTGCAGCATTTCAAAGACACTATTAATAGTATATATTGTATTCCTTCGACAACTGTCCATGCGGAATCGGGCGGCAATCCACAAGAAACATGCCAAAAAGCACAAGGCCCTCGTTTGCCAATTAGTCGGCGCTCGACGGTATACATACACAAACAAGTAAATACATTAAAAATCTTTAAAAGCCAGTTAGTTCTTCAAAGCATGTTACAAAAATGTTTACATTGTTTTTTAAAATTACTTATTGTCTTACAGTTTTGAACAAATAGTGGTAATTTATTAAATAAAGAATTTCCAGAAAATGAAAAAGATCGTTTTTTATATTCTGTTTTAGGGTGGGGTATTTGTAGACGACTGCTTGTGGCATGACGTGTATTATAGGTAATAGATCGCATAACAGACAATGGTTTCAAATAATTTGGTACAGAATCATTCCAAATCTTATACACTAAAAGACATTTTTGATATTTAATTCTTTGATCAACAGACTGCCAATTCAGGGTAGTTAACAAAGAGCATTGTGAAGTTGAATAGTCTGTGTTCAAAACTAGACGGGCATATCTATTCTGTAGTTTCTGTAACAGAGTTAAGTTAGTTTTGGAACAATTACCCCAGACCGTACAACAGTAATCAATGTATGACAATATCAATGCAAAATATAAATGTTTCAACTGTTTCGTGTTGGTAAGATGTTTGATTCTCCTAATACAAGCAATAGACCGTGATATTTTACTTGAAATATACTGAATATGTAATGTCCAATTTAACTGAGAATCAAAAATCACCCCAAGGTATTTAATATTATCAACATGCTCTAGTACAGTATTCTGAAATTTAATGGTTATTTTCCTATTTTTTAATTTACGCTTATTACCAAAGGCCATTACCTTAGTTTTTTGAGGATGCAAGTACATGCGATTAAGTCTAAGCCATTTATTAATTAGATCCAAATCAAATTGCAAATTTTCTTGAATTTTCGTTATATCTTTATTTGAGTTAAAAAGTGCAGTGTCATCTGCATATAAACACACCTTTGTTTTACTATGAAAACGTAGATTACCTATATCATTAACGTATAAACAGAATATCAGGGGCCCAAGTATGGACCCCTGAGGGACACCAGTCTTAACATTTAAAAAAGAACTTGTTGTACCTTCTATTGAGACACACTGTTGCCTTTCAGTTAAATACATTTTAAACCACTGTAACTCAGAGTCTTTAATGCCATAATAATACATTTTTTCAAGAATTAAATCAATAGGAATAACGTCAAATGCTTTCTGGAGGTCTAAAAATAGACCCCCAGTGATTTGACCAGAGTCCATATTATCAAAGATAAAATCAACAATTTCTGTCAAACAGGTTGTCGGCGAGTGGAGAGGTCTGAACCCAGACTGTCGATCACATAAAAGACCATTATTATTTAAATAAGTGTAAAGCTGTTGATGCCTTTTCTAATATTTTTGAGACCACTGGCAAAAGCGAAATAGGTCTAAAATTTTGTGGTTCATAGGAACCACCTTTATGTATTGGAATAATCTTAGCTTTTTTAAATTCTTGAGGGATTTTTCCCGTTTCAAGTGATTTATTAAACAATTTCGTAAGAGGTTTAGCAATAAGTTTTTTAGTATACGCCAGTTTTGACCAATGTCATTTCCACAGTTTTCCAGTTCCTTCTCATAAAACATTTTCTTTAACCTTTTATTTGAATTATTTGCCTTGTTACGAAAATGCTTAAACTTATCCCAGTATTCAGACTCGTTTGTTTTATAAAATTTCTTGTGAAAATATTCCCGCTGTCTGGCTATCTGAATGTATTCATCATTAATCTACGATACCCCTGTTTGTTTCCGGCGAACCGTGACATACGCTGCATGTTTATCACTTATTTCCTGAAACGTAGTTTTGAAGTTCTGCCAAAGCTGCTCAACGTCCTTTTCTATTCCAGATTCACACCAATCTACTTTACTCAAATCTTCCTGGAAATTTTGTTCATCAAATGTTCTGAATGATCTGAACCTGCAAATTTTGGGTTTTAATAATGAAATGCTCCCATTTACTACTAAATAGATCAACGAGTGATCACTTAATCCGATTGTTTGAACACCTGATTTAAAAGAAGTAATTACATCTGAAACCAGTATCAAATCAATAAGTGTTTTACTATGGGGAGTTATACGGGTATGATCATTGATCATTTGACGCATATTAAAATTTCTACATAATTCATTCACTTGATCAGATAAATGATTGCTGATCATCATATTACAATTGAAGTCACCCAAAATAATAATATTGTTTGTGACACAGAATACATTATCAATATTTTCTTCAAGTGTATTAAAAAAAGAAGTTGCATCACCAGATGGTTTTCTATACAAAACTCCCACAAAATAGGAACTGCTCTGATGTCTTTTCATTTCTAACCCCATCAATTCTATGTTGTCACATTCCAAGTCTTCTCTTCTTTAGTAAGAAATATTTTCCTTTATGTAGCAACCTACTCCTCCTCCAGCTGACCCTCTATGTTTACCCTCAAATTTATACCCTGGCACACAATTGATTTCATTCATACATACTTCATCATTTAACCATGTTTCGGACAAACTAAACAAATCATATTTATTATTTGTCAAATATTGCTGAACATCAATCACCTTATTTCTTATACTTCTGATATTTACATGGGCAATTTTAATCCCTTTTCCATACGGAAATTCATCATCGCTTGTTTCCCCTGTATTATTATCAGGGTTAACATTATCACAATTACTTATATTTTCTGACGTACAGGACTTATTATTTTCTTCACCAGCAATATCCCAAAAGGGTAATACCTGCAATAAACATTTACGGCATTGCCAGTTATCAAATTTTTCTAGTGGATCATTATATTTACATAAAGGAATTCTGCCACAAACATTAGTTATGTTCACACGTAGTACATAGCATCGATGCTATGTTAGCATCGATGCTATGTAAGTTTCAAAAATATTTCCAGTACGTTCAGACAGGCCGTGATCGACTTGCTTCTATCACCCACTCGTGACTATTCATCGCTCACCCGCTGCCAAAACAATAATTACTGCGCCACACAGAGTGACCCGAGTATAATTGGTATGCATGGTCAAACGCGCGGAAGTTTTATGTCTTCATAAATCAACATAATAACACAATAACAATTCAATTGTAATATCGATAATACAATCAAGTAGCAAATACATGTGTTATGATACTTAATTTTAAATAAACCTTGTACATGTCAAAATTGACTGAACTCCAATCTTATGCCAAAATAAAACACATGCATATGCACACTATATTCTCTGGTAAGCACATGTAAATCAATATCTAAAGACCACATCATACTTTAGTTAAGGTTCTGAAAGAGCAGATTCTCAGCTTTAAAATGATATATAACTCATTGGATGTTCATAACTCAATGTACAAAGAGAAGAATGCACAGTCCCTCATAATGTTACTTCTTAATAAGGGTTTAAAGTTTGCAGTCTATTGAAGCACTCTGACTTGCAAAGTGTTGTGCTAAGGTGACAAATGGAGGATTAGAACTCAATGACAATTTCTATGAAGGGATTATCAGATTGTCCTTAAACTTGGCATACTACATAGACATATCCTGTTTATCATAGTGCACAAGTATCAATGCAAGAACTTACTCCGGAAGATTTATGGGAGATTAAAATGAGACAAGTATTCAGGGTCGTGAAAAAGAAAAGTAATACAACAAAATCCAGAGAAGACACACATAAGTCTGATAAAAAGCTGGCAAAAATACCACTTCTAGATTGTTTGGTGCCTCCACATTTTAGATTACTTAGAAAAAAGTATACTCTTTCAGGAAATACCCACAACTAAAATTTGACCATGCATGCCAACCAAAACACATTGATCTCTAACTGAAAATCACACAGTGCGACTTTTGGGTGGTTTTGTGGTGGCTGGTCACATATATAAAAAAGAAAAAGATAAAAAGAAGGACCCCCCCCAAAAAAAAAACAAACAAACAAACAAACAAAACAAAACAACCCTTCCTTACCACACAGTATATACACATTACCCTACTGTACCCCTATATACATCACATGAATACATACATTACATTACAGTACCAGATGAAACAGACAGAATAATAGAAAAAAAAAGTAGGGAAGAGGGTATATCACATGAATACATACATTGCATTATATTATAGCACCACATGAAACAGATAGAATTATAATAGCAGCGAGTGAAGATAACAGCGATTGCAGTGAAGATAACAGCGATTGCGCTCACACGACAAATAGTCACAAGCGCGGTGGGTGGTCTACCGCAAAGCGTCGATGCTATGTCGCTGGATCCTGAGATTTACTCCTGCTAAACTCGCTGCAAGAATAGTTTGGAAACTCGCTTCTATCTCGTGACTATCTGCGTTCAGACAGCGTTTGGTCTCGACACTATCTGGTCTTCACCAAAATAGCATCGACACCTCGATAGCATCGATGCTATCGCTCTACGTGTGAACGTACCTAATGTGAACCCATTCCCTACACTTTGTACATGCGAGTGCTTTTTGATTTCGTTTCACTGGCTTACTACAACATACACATGGATACTTAACTCCCATAGTGAAATATGAAAATCAGCATTTACATATATGGAAGGTGGAAAAAAAAAAATTAGTAACTAGAACATCAACGAGATCTAAGAGTGCCTACAATAATTTCAGGTCATTGAGATCCCTAATCCCTTTTGTGATTGTTTTGCGACCTGTGGCTGGTAGAAGAGCTACTATTCTTCCATCAGATGACCATGCAGATATCACTTTGCTGTGTTTACCTGTGTCATGGAGAAGTTTTTGGTTTCTTTTAGTTAGATCTTCCTGTATTGACATTCCAGTATTTTTCAGTTTTCTTCGTTGAGTGATGAGAAATTTTCTCATTTGATATGATATTAGTTTAATGATGATCGGTCGAGGTTTTTGCTCCGATGTTTTGTGGTACTGTGTTCCTCCAGACCCTCCAGACCCTCTCTCGTGATTTGTTTTGAGCGTTCCCTTGTTATCATTGACATTCCGTTGTTTCCTTGAACCAACCCGATGAGCGCGATCAATTGCTGTTTTCGGAAGGTTGATTCCTAAGTTTTCTTTGGCTACTTTACAGACCTTTTCTACCACATCTTCATCATTGCTTTCAGGAATACCAAAGAATCTAACACTATTACGTCTTGAATATTGCTCAAGATCGTTGCAAGAATTGTATAATTCAGTTGTTGCCGATTTCTGTTGCTCCAGCTCAGCTGACAGCTTTGAGATTTCTTTTGTTTCCTTTCATTATTCACTTCTAATTCCAAAATTCTTCCTTCTTGACTTTCAATTTTATTAACCATGTCGATAAGTTCTTTTTGTACTGCTTCTCTCACTAATCTTTCAATTGCTCCTTTGAAATCATTACTCGCTTTCACTTTGTTAACTAGGTCATCCAAATCAAGGTCACCTTCTGTCGGTCCTGCCATATTTTACATTGTATAGACACAACGAGGAAGGAAATTATCACTTGGCTTATTTCTCACGGAAAAATTACTGTAGATCTCAATAAAATACTAGTTACAAAATGACTTCCTTTAATAGATAACAAGGCGAGTTTAGTTCATTGTCATCTGGAGAAGCATCCCATCGAAGAAGTGAATCACTGTAAGGAAGGCCAGTCAGATGACAGAACCCTGACAGCACATCAGCCGGGTTGGCCAACAGGTCGTCTGTGTTGATGACGATTGGGTCAGGATCAACGGTGTCGCTGATGTACTTCCAGACTTCGTGGACACCGCTGAAGAATTCGTTGGCATTCATGAGTGGGTCGTCCTTCCCAATGTCAAATGCTTTCTCGTCGACAGCGTCGACCGTCCGATGGTCCGCGTTCGTCAGATGTGCGTACATTGTTTTCCTATAAGAGCTCAAGACTCGATATGGATCGCGGATGAGGAAGACATGCTTAAACTCTGCTGGTAGGTATTGTCGAGATTTATCATCAGTAAAAACGAAGTACCCCTCTTTAGCAAGCATGTACTTACTCGTGGATGCTTCAAATTCCTTGCGCACGTTACTGTATCTAAAACAACAACAACACAACCCCAATGAATCATTTAGTTCAAGATTATGTAATAGTAATATTTATATACCGCGTGTCTAGGCCTCGATTGGTCATATTTGGGGGCATGAAATTCACTACGGACTGCCGGACGGTATGGTAAGAACTATTGACTGGGTACAGTTCTACTTGCGCGGCGTACAATGCTAAATTGTCTATGGCAATTTAGATAAGCGGGCGCGCGGCCGGCACCATACATGTACACCGAACGAAATTTCGAAAGAGCGATCGATGAGAATTACGTTACGGTACCGTATTTCATCTGTCAGTTAAATGAATTTCTGAGCTAACGAAGGATGCGGTATATAAAATAAATGTTGACTGCTTCTTTTTCGCGTCACGGTTAAAACCATGGCCCTCGGGGATCTTGGAATTGTGCTATGTCTCAAGGTATAGCACAGTTACGAGCTCACCTCGGTCCATAGTTTCAACCGTGCCCCTCAAAGCTGTCAACATTTGTATATTAGGCACACCCATGCTATTATACAAGTATATACATGTATATATATATATATATATATATATATATATACTTGACAAAGGCTTTAAGCCAAAAATTGGTAAGCTCATCTGCTCACGTAAGTTTACCTATCCTACTCTAATAGAACATGAATTTTCCACTTACTATAAGGCCTTTATATACATGAACATAAACATATGATATGTATCATACCCTTAACATTATTTATATTTCACTGGATGGTACGTTAGCGGGACAGTGAACAATGAGGTTTATTCCGTCACAATACATTGCTGTACATTAGCAGGACACTCGCGGACATTAGCAGGACATTCAGACAATGCTCCTAACAAAGCACTGTCCTGCTAAGGTACCATATAGAGTTATTTATACATTTGTACCTCAACCTGTAGGAAGGTCAGATTCAAAGATTTGTATTGTACTTACATCATTCGTTCAGGCACCAGGGGCGGTATTCTGAAAACTATGTTATCTTTTAGGTTAAGGAAAAGTATGTTAATTGTCATAACAAATTGAAATTGCGCGTAATAAACACAAATCATTAGTGCTTGAGCAGATGTCTCTGTTAACTTTACGCGGGCACAACCATCTTTGCGCAATCATTAACCAATGACTTGTCCTGATTTTGATTTGTTATGACAAACATCGTTTTACTAACATAAAAGTTAATATAGTTTTCAGAATACGGCCCCAGTTTGTAAGCCACGAAGCGTTCAATGATTTCTGTTGCTTGTTGTACCTTCTCTTAATTCCCCCTTACAAAACTAGTGTGAGTGAAACGTTCAAACCTAATCTCCATGCCATGGGTGTCGATCCCGGGATTGGGAGTATATATCCAAAAGAAAATTGAGGTGGGGAGATGTCAGCATAAAGCGGAATAAGCGAAGAACAAAAACAAAACGGAGTTACACTCGCTCAGTCTGGAGAACTTCAGTGAAGTGGAACGTACAAAGCTCTCGATTGACATGCAAAGATCCGATTTGGAAGGATCTTTGAGCAAGTCACTGTTATCAATCTGTTTGATTTTAATTTTTTAACTTTGAATTCATAACGGAGACCTAATTCAAACATGTTTTGTTGGTCCTTTGTAAACATCGGTCTCCTTCAAAAGCTTTAAAAGCCATCACGTCAAAAAGGCAAACCAGGGTTATCTGTGTAATTACAGCAATTGTACAGTATCGGCAGATCGGAGGCTGGCAGGTTCGCCCCCCCCCCCCCCTTAAACAAAAGAACAGAAAAAAAAAATCATTAATTTCCATTTTCTCTCTAAAGATTATTTGTTCACACATGCATCCCTAGATATAATCATTTCACTTATGCTTTTACACAGAAAATGGAAATTTATGAATTTTTTCTGGATACATAACCCCCCCCCCCCCCCCGAAAGACTTTTGGAGGGCTGGCGAGACCACAAAAATACGAATGTCCCTCCAGTTTCCCAAAGTTGACAATCCTGCATTTGTGTGACCCGCCCCTCAGCACAAAATCCTGGATCCGCCCCTGCTTGAAGGTGTTCGTCAGTGTTTCTTGGGGATCGCATACTTTTTTAAACAAAACAAAAACAAAAGGTTTTTGGTACTAAAAGGGGGAACAATCACAAAGGGGGGGGGGCATAATGCATACTTTTCTTTCAAAAGGGGGGGCACGGGCCAGAGTCCCCCCCCCCCCTTCTAAATCCGCCACTGGGCTGTCGGTCTCAAGAACCGTTAGATAACTTGTCAAAAGGCCGGTAGGTCTAGAGGGCTGTCGTTATCGTGGACCGTCGTTCTAGTGGGTTGTCAATCCCATGGGCTGTATAGACGGTGTATATCCATGAAAGGAAGCGAAGGAATGTTCGATAATTCGATAAAACTTATAAACCCAAATAGCCTCACTTGCTCATAAATCGATAAAACATGTTGGTCCTGACAATGGAATAATATACCTTTAAATATACGGTGTCATCCTACAATAACCAAAAAATCTGATTTTTTCTGACTTGTGTTTTTCATTACAGATCGAGCATACGATCTTTAACACTGGGAGTAATATGCCGAAAGATTTGTTTACAAATTAAAAATTCCTCCCCAGTCAAGCTTCTTCGTTTACAATAACCAGGTTTAAAAATGAATTTTAAAAATGTATTTTAAGCCGGTATCAAAATGCACATCAATTGCGTTATTTTGGTCTCCTCTTTGTCTAACTCCCATTCGAATTCCGCTTCTTATTTTATTTGCAATACACTAGAATTTACAATGTACGATTTTATTTTATTGTATTGTATTGATCTCGATGTACGACTGACATTTGATAAGTACGTAATCATAACACATCTTTACTATTTATGAACCCCATTTAAATAATCGTTGTATGTATGCATGTATATGTTAGTCTAGCGATAATGTCAGCAATTCTCGATCAGCGGACCCTGGTTCGAGGCTCGCCAGAATCACGATTTTTTTTGTACACGAATGTTTAGCAGTTTAAGGAGCCGGTCCAGCTCCCGTGAAAGTGCTGAAATAGCACTCTGAGTGCAGTCCCTATACAAGCACTCAGAAAGTGCTAAATTCAGCCCTCCTGGTGCTGAAAACAGCACTTAATT
Source organism: Heliocidaris erythrogramma (assembly GCA_025617745.1). NCBI lineage: Eukaryota > Metazoa > Echinodermata > Echinoidea > Camarodonta > Echinometridae > Heliocidaris > Heliocidaris erythrogramma. The sequence continues at coordinate 29,691,894 of CM046871.1, read as the reverse complement.
TTTTAGAGTGAAGCATTAGGCTTATGACTAACCCCTCCCATGCTATGACTGGTTTATTATTATGTTGATATGTTATTTTGTATTTGATGCATGGAAAAATAAAATCAATCAATCAATCAATCAATATTTAAAATATTAAACCCTTTTAAATTACACTGGCTCAACAGATCCACCAAATCACTTACCATTAATTCTGTATGAAATAGCACGTAATGAAACTGAATTTTAAACTTTTCTTGCTTGTAGGTATGATAATGTGAAACAGAGAATGGAGGCATCAACAAGCAGATACGTGTTAGCTAAGGAGGTGTATTTCGCTTTTCAAGATATGAAATCACGGCAATATCTACCGGCAGGCTTTAAGCATGTCTTCATGATACGTGATCCACACCGAGCTTTGAGCTCCTACAGGAAAGCAGTCTACGATCATCTGATAAACACAGGTCTCCGGACGGGCGGCGATCATGATGAGAAAGCATTCGACATAGTGAGAGACGACCCATTCTTCAACTGTAGTGACTTCTACAGAAGTATTCTTGAATCCTGGAAGTATATCCGCGCTAATGTAGACCCTAACGCTATTGTCATTAACTCGGACGACCTATTGGCCAACCCGGCCGACGTGCTGTCAAAGCTCTGCCATCTGACTGGCCTACCGTACAGTGATTCACTTCTTCAATGGGATGCTTCTATAGATGTCACAACGACGTGGAAAGTGGCGAGCGATGAAGTTCTGAAGGAGGCCGTTGCGTTCTACAAAACAGCAGTCTACTCCGGCGAGTTTCTACCACCAAAACCACCCGTAAGCAAGGAAAGGTTGGCACCAGATATCAGAAGAATGGCTGAGGCGTCAATGCCCTACTACGAGGAAATGGACAAGTTTAAAATATGAAAGCCTAGATTTAACCCAACAGTAGCATAGTCGTGTTAGTGTAGAATTTTTGTTAGTCTACATTTCGAATGGTATTCTGCAAGCATGGTAAGAGATAACTCTGTCGTTACTTAACTGTGTTAATTTACTCCATTTCACATTGAAAATATATAGGTATAGACGATCAAGGCTTCTTAAATGCTTCAATGTATATGTAGCTGCTATTGTTAGAATTGTATGTGTCAATAATTAAAAATTTAATCTGTTTCCGTTGACTTCCGGTGTTCCTCAAGGATCCGTTGGCGATCCGACGCTCTTCTCAGTTATAAGTGGACTAAAACATATTTTATGAATTTACTTGAAGAACTTGAATATCATTGCGGAGTGAAATCGAAATCTAACTATAAAATGTTTTAAAAAATGTAATGTAACACGGTATATTTAGTAAGCAGTCAAGAGGCAATTATTGTACTATAAAAATGTTATCATTATATGTATTAAGTCGAAAATAAATGTGTAAGTATATGTACCCTACAATGTACAACAGATTGCATTTGCTTGTAGTTCTCCAAATAAAGATTGCTCAATCATATATAGTGGAAAGAAAGGGAGAGAGAGAGTGATACAGTGGGAAACAGTGGTGGGGGAAATGGGTGAGAGAGAGAGAGAGAGAGAACAGTGGAAATATGAGTGAGAAACAGCCAGTTGGAAAAAAAAGAGAGAGAAAAAAAAAAAAAGCCGAAATAGAGCTTCCCGATGCCCGATGTGACTGAAATTCAGATGCAAGTTGTACTTGTAGTTCTAGATTCAGGCGGGATGTGCATTAGCACCAGCAATTTCTGAATGTGGTACAATTTTCAGATTAGATCTAACGTTACATGTACAGCCATGCCATGTACATGTATTCACTGGACGTGGACGGAAAAAAACACTGACTGAAGGCCGAGTGTGCAGATTTATGTACACGCAGTGCGACGGTTCATTCCTCAGCTTATAGCCTTACGTTTTATTAGGCAGCTTCAAATAGACAGACACAGATGCAGACACCCATCTAGGTCGAATCAGACTTATCCTCCTGGGTGTAATCAACAATGTCTTGTACCAATTCCCTGACTTTCATCCCGTTACCTTACCATTCGTTTTTGATATACATCACGTACTAAGACAACGCTTTGTAGACCAAACTGCTGCACACCATCACTATATATAGTAACAGTCTGACACATTATGTATTTATTACCTACGCCGGTTATGTAAAGGGCTCCGTATGTTTGTTTGTTTGTTTTGTTTGTTTTGTTTGTTTTTTTGTTTTTTGTTGTTTGTGTGTTTGTTTGTTTGTTTGTTTGTGTACAAGATAACTAGAGAACGGGTGAACGGATTTGCACCAAATTTTCAGGGAATGTTCGGATAGTGACAGGAAAGAATCGATTAGATTTTGGTGATGATCGGTTGACCCCTGAAAATTCTGTGTGACCTTGAAGTTTTGACCCAAACTTCAGTTCGGATAGTGACAGGAAAGAATCCATTAGATTTTGGTGATGATCGGATATAGGAACTTCAGTTCGGATAGTTTTTTTTTTGTTTTTAAGAATATTTTATTACTTCCTTTTTCAAAATAACATTTTTCACAATAATCAAGTTAAAATACACAAACAAATATATTCAAATGCAGTATCATTGTGCCAAATTACATAATAATAACAAAAAGTAACCATAATATTTTACATGCATGTATTAAATAGTAGATTATGCCAAATCTGGAAGTTTTTGTTGCGATAAAAAAAGGAGAAAAATATAAAATATAAAATATAGTGACAGGAAAGAATCGATTAGGGATAGAATGCAACTACTCTGTAGCGCCGCTAAGGCGTGGGTCTGCCGCCTTTGACGGCCTTTCTAGTTCCCTCTGCAAGCAAAGGATTGTAGTTCTCCAATAAACGGAGGAAGTCAACAGAGAAGACGGTGCACGGTGCAAGCGTACCGTACGTGAAGCTTATTTCGCTGACCCGAAAAAGGTCGTAAGGACTGGGAACTTCGAAGCTTTGCTCGGGACCTGCCAAAGAACGTTACGAATTTTAAAAAAAATCTTTAAATAATACGACCAGAATACCACAAACAACCCCCCTCAGGACAATCTAGGAACAATTTAACCACGTTTAAAAATACCCAGCGTGATTGAGTGGAAAATCACGGAGAAAAGCGCTTTCAAACAAACGGACGGCCAGCCAAATTATAGTAAGGATTTCCTTACACTTGTATATTATTATTCTAATATGAACATGACGTTGTATCTAAGTTAAAGCATTTGCTTAGATCCAGCTGAGCCATGGGGCTAGTCACTGTTAAAAACTCACCTGTTACCGACAAAGGAATTAATTAATGAGGTTGAATATCTGTCAATCTGTCGGTCAATTGAATCTGGTGTCGCCGAAAAAAATGGCCCATCTCCGTGGTCTAGTGGTTACTGCCTTGGCGTTCTAAGCCAGTGACCCGGGTTCGATTCCCGCCGGAGGCATTTATTCAACCTTTGCAAAATATATACTTTTGTTATAGCTTAATAGCTAATCAACCATTATTCTCTCATTTTCATTTCTCACAATTAAATAAATAAATAATTTTAAAGGGAAATCCAACCTTAATGGCAAGCTGTTCTGGATGGAAGAGGAAAATCAGAGAAGCAGAGTGTTGGAAATTTGAACGAAAACAGACCAGTAATTAGAAAGTTATGACTTTGGGAAAGTTGTAATGACTATACATATGGGAATATCAAATTGGCCGAATTGGTAATGTCACTGTGATGTAGTGGCTGACAACTCCCCCATTTGCTCCTACACATAAAATGACTATAATGTCATATTTCTTTTTCAAAATGTGTTATATTACGCAGTAGGATCTTTTTCTTTTATGAGGACCTGTAAAAATGTGCTATCTCCAATATATTTTGAGTACTACCCCGATGAACAAGGCGCAAATTAATGATATTTTAGTGTACCACAACGGCAGAGTTGACCGCCACTATGGCACTATCGACTCACCAAATTGCCAATATGAGATTCGCATAGATTGAGTGATCTCATTATTCAAGCGTCCATAACTCTCTTATTCCTTGTCGGATTTCTTTCAAACTTTCACCATCCTGTTTTTATGTTTTTATGCTTTCACACAAATCATCTTATTACGAAGGCTGGATTGCCCTTTAATTTGGGTAATCTACAGAAATAAAATTCACGTATGAAATTTACATGCATAACGCCCAGGATGTATGTTGAATAGTCAATTCACTTCTCTACTATAATCATAGCGACTATACATTTCATTCATCAGTTCGAACAACATACATGTATGACGTTTCGCATGTTTTAATTCTTGCCTGGTTGGACGAATCTCTGAAAAGTTTTCTCCTTAATGATGTTTGGAGAATACCGTTGAAGAGAGGCATACTAAAGCTTTTCGTATTGCACTCATCAGAGTATGCCGCAAGAATGAACAGAAAGCCTAAATCAAACAATATAAACGGAAACTAAAGGCACAAAAGGCGCGAAATATAACGAGCTCTGATGATGTTTTCAATTGAAACCTGTTTTGAATGAATTTCTGGGCATAGATAATGACACTGTAAACTTGCCTTCTTTTCCTTTTTTTCTTTGAACAGTTTTTTAATACAGATCCGACTAGAAATATAATGTGTTTGATCTTTAGATTAATAAATACATACTGTTTACCACTGTAGTAGTTGGTGACCCCTCCCCCACCAACTTCCACCACAAGAGGGCGATCAACCACTTCCCGAGCCTGGAACCTTGATCTGGACTACTGTGAGATGAGACGCTACGTGACGAACTGACCTGTTCCTTGCATTTGCGGTGATTTTCTGTTTTGATTTTTTGCACCACGGGCACAGTTGCCTCATTTGTGCATTGGTCTATACAGTGCACCCGTGCGTTGGGGAGCTGCCCGCGGTGCTTGAGAGAACCAATCACAGCTAATTAATAGGCCTAATTTTCCGATTATTTTATAAGCAGGGCTAATTTAATACCCTGTATAATTTTCCAATCCTGTTTTTGTGTGTTTGGTGTGTGTTTCCTACGTCGGGCTCGTTTTGCTGCCCGATTTGGGGAAATTTTTCTTATTCCGCCTCTCTCTTTTCTCGAGGTGTAGTTCGGGCGCTCTTGCCTGGATTTTTCCACGAGGGAAAGAGGCACACGTGTGTGCACGATTTGGTGAGTGTAGCGTGTGTTTGAGCTTTGTTTGTGTTGTGAGGTGCTAGACTTCGATCCATTTTTAGTTGATTCTTCATTTGGCGCGTGATTTTGATCATTCAGGGGGAATTATTCACCTGTTTGATTATTTTTTGGCCGGCGGACTACTCTTCCTCGGCGTGCGGGTTCCTCGAGGGGCCTGTGGTGCGGCTCGAGCAGCGCGCGTTCTCGACTCTTTCTACACGGTGGGATTGGCGGAGGGATATTTTTTGTGTTCTCCGCCGGTATCCGACGCCATCTTTTCTCATTAGGTGACTGACCGAGCGTTTATGCACCTCTATATTGCGAGTCAAAGTTTAAGTGCTGTTTTTTAACCTTTTGTGATACGATCTGAGAAGTTAAGCCCGGTGATCGGGGTGAGTTTTATATTCTCTTTTATTTTTCGTATATTTGGGGTGTGTGTGGTGCTCATTTTTTGTTTTTGTTAATTTTTTGCCTGACTTTTGGGGCGGGCATTTTTTCGTCTTCGAGGCTGCCGTCCTATATCCTAGGGTTCAGTAGTTATACTGTAGTGTGCATAGCTAGCCTGTTGTTGTGGAGTGTGTGTGCGGTTTTTGTGTGTGTTGTGTGTTTAAAAAAAAGAATAAAATAAATTTGCTTGGGTGTGAAGGGTGATTGTCACGGTTGATTGTTGTTGAGTGGCGGCTAGCTAAGCAGTAGTGAAGTGTGATTATCTGTGTTGTTGTTGATTAAGTAAGTTAATAGGCAGCTTCGAGTACGATATTATTTTGTTCATTATTATTTACCTGCCGAATATTTTCCCGTCAGATAGCCTAAAACCGGAAGGGAATAAGCGGTCATTAGCTGGATGCTAATTCGGCTTACTACCAAGTGAAGATTAAGGCGGGCGATAGAAAGAAGACTGCCTTCACCACTAAGTACGGGCTATATGAGTTTGTACGTATGGGGTTCGGTCTACGTAATGCGCCTGCCACTTTTTCGCGGGCAATGGACCTGATCCTAAGAGGAATCAATTGGGAGATTGTCCTTGCCTTCCTGGATGATGTGGTTGTCCTAGGGAAGACAGCTGAGGATGATCTGACCAATTTGGAGAAGGCTCTGGGTAGGTTTGCTAAGTTTGGGCTTAAGCTCAAGCCTAAGAAGTGCGTCCTATTCCAGAGGAAGGTAGAGTTCTTGGGGCGGGAGGTGAGTGCCAACCAGGTTGAACTCCGCGAGGAGCATATCCAGGCGGTACGCAAGTGGCCCACCCCGAGGACAACACGCCAAGTCGAACAATTCCTAGGACTGGCTAATCACCGGGCCTTCATCAAGGGCTATGCTGGAATTGCAGTTCCCCTTTATAGGATTAAAGGCAAGCAGCCGTTCCACTGGGAAGACGAGCAACAACATGCCTTTGATGAGATAAAGGAAAGCTTAACGGAGGCACCTGTACTTACCATGCCCAACGGCCAGGATTTGTTTATCCTGGACACAAATGCTTCCAATGAGGCCACAGGGGCGGAGCTCCTTCAGGTCCAAGGTGGGGAGGAACGAGTGGTGGCCTACGGTAGTTGTGCGCTTACCCCAGAACAGCGGAGGTACTGCGTCACAAGGCGGGAGTTGTTAGCCGTGGTGAAATTCACTCGGCAATACCGCCATAACCTATTAGGGAAACCATTCGTGGTCAGAACAGACCACAGTAGCCTTACTTGGCTTCTCCACTTTAAGTACCCCCATGGGCAGTTGGCTCGCTGGATGGAAGAGCTCAGCCAATATGACATGCACCTGGAACACCGTCCGGGCAAGAAGCATGCCAACGCCGATGCTCTGTCAAGGGTTTCATTACCTGAGCCCTTCTGCGAAGAGTACCGGCTGGGATTAAGGGTAGGACAGCTACCTTGTGGGGGATGCAGGTATTGCTCCAAGGCTCACCAGAACTGGGCCACGTTTGGCGAGGAGGTAGACGATGCCGTGCCTCTCGCTGGTCGGGCCGCACAGGTGGCCTGCCCATTTGAACTTGGGCTGGAAGCTGGCCTTGGGGTGACCCACGCCGAGATCTGCTATTCTCCTGCGGGCCGAGCAGGAGAAAGATCCCGCTCTCACTGCTCTGGCCAAGTGGCTGGACGAACAGCAGGAGCCAGATGAGGCTACCATACTGCTGTGGGGGCCAGAGGAAAAGTTCCTCTGGATTAACCGGGCTCTTTTTGTACGGATTGAAGGAACAATCTGTATGAAAAGGGAGGACCAGGGCACACTGTTGGTGGTGCCTAGGTCATTAAGGGAAGAGGTCTTGTATGTGAATCATGACCTCCCGGCCGCGGGTCATCCGGGCAGAGACCGAACGAAGTCATAATTTATATCCGGGCCAAGTACTTCTGGTACAAGATGAGCAAGGATGTGACTGAATATGTCCGGACCTGTCCGACCTGTAGCCAGAATAAGAAAACTGTGAGGTAAGGTAAGAGTCCCATGCAGATTTATCATGCGGGGGTACCGATGGAGAGAGTTCACCTAGATTTTCTGGGGCCCCTGCCTAAGTCATCTAGGGGATATGAGCACGTCCTCGTGATGGTGGATCAGTTCACGAAATGGGTGGAGTGCATTCCATTGCCTTCGCAGACTGCAGAGGAGACTGCCCGAGCTGCGGTGGGGGAGTTCTTCTGCCGTTTCGGGTATCCATTGGCCATTTTCACAGATCAGGGGAGGAACTTTGAGAGTCAACTCTTCAAAGGACTTTGTAAAGCTCTCCTGATTCATAAGGCTAAGACGACGCCGCACCGTCCTTCAGGTAATGGCCAAGTGGAGCGCTATAATCGCACCCTGATGGATGCAGTTCGGTGCTATGTGGGGCGGACCCAGAACAAATGGGATGAATACCTGCCCCAGATTGCCGGAGCGCTTCGGGCTACAGTTAACCGAAACACAGGCTATACGGCTAACCGCCTAATGCTAGGGCGGGAAGTGAAGTGATTACTGTACTAATTTAACAAGTCCGATCATGAGAATCATATTATAACCTTTAAGCTGTTTGATAGGGTCTACAGATTTCAATGTTGAATATCTGAGTAAAGATAAAAAATCAAAGAGAGGATAAAGTGGATACATTTGCGTTTTCAGTGATTGTGATCTGATTATTAGGTGGTCTGCCGGTATGGACAGATCACCTTTTAGTTTTGTCAAGATTTTTCTTTATTAGGTGGTTTGTCATTTATGACAGACCTCCTTTTAATTTTGTCAGAATTTTCTTTCTTTATTAGGTGGTCTGTCATTTATGACAGACCTCCTTTTAGTTTTGTCAAAATTTGTCTTTATTTCTTTTTAAGGTATATTCTTGTGGCCACCAAATCTCAAAATCGGCCAGGGCAATATCATCGAGTTTCATGTCATGTATGAGGTCAATCATGGACATGGTCCATTAAGCTTTTGGAGGTCATCAGGTCATCGTGACGTCATCAAGACGCCATTTTGTAAATTTACAAGATCGATTATATCTTCATAATCAATCATCCAAAATCAACTATATTCACATCACATAAACTTCACATAAACTTCACATGACATGTCATCAAGTCCTGTCCTCACAGGTCATCTAGAGGTCAGGACGTGCGCGTACGCGCGCGTTAAAATTTAAAAATGCTCAAAATCACGTAGGATCAAGTCTGCACACGTTTCAGGTCATTTTGAGCATTTCAAAAATGTGCGCGCGTACACGGGTGCGTGCGCGTTTTCCCGTATTACACCATGATGGAGCCTAAAATCGCCGTTTTTCTAATGGACTCTCATAGAACATAAAATTCTGAGCAATTTGATACATTTTCTATCTTTCTACGACAATTAATAAGGAAATTATCGTCCGTCAAAGTTTGCAGCACGCGCGGGCGCGATCCCTCACTATAGGTCATATATGGGCAAAACCATGCCTATACAAAATTCACTGCAGCTCGTTAGTCCGTTGACCCCCAAATTTTTTGTCGTCATCAGGTAGGGTATGAATTATAGATGTCATTTCATGTATCATTTGACCCTTATAAACGTAATGACGTCATCAAAATGGCGCCAGAAGTCAAAATTTCCATTTTTCATGTTTTGACGTCATCACATTTATGCAAATTTGGCTCTAGATTCGTAATTATTGTTCGTTTTTCGCCCAGATTTTAGTATGTTGTAACTGAGGCAATTTCCTACAAAATTAGTTCCCACATTTTTCATTTTGATGAGGTCATCACAGTGAAATTTTCAATTAAAGATGCCATGTCAGAATTTTCAGGGTATGAATCATAGATGTCATTTCATGTATCATTTGAGCCTTATAAACATTATGACGTCATCAAAATGGCGCCAGAAGTCAAAATTTCCATTTTTCATGTTTTGACGTCATCACATTTATGCAAATCTGGCTTTAGATTCGTAATTATATGTCGTTTTTCGCTCAGATTTTAATATGTTGTAGCCGAGGCAATTTCCTACAAAATCAGTCACCACCATTTTCATTTTGATGGCGTCATCACAGTGAAATTTTCAATTAAAGATGCCATGTCAGAATTTTCCCTATTTGCGTGTTATGTCTATGGAAGATGATTTTTTTTCGAATCATGAATCTATATCACATTGAGCTGTATCTCAGTTGTTTTTGGTCTATTCTCTTCCAGATTTTAGTATGTTATAGCTGAGACTATAAGCTATTGTAAGTGTGGTCTCTAATTTTTGATCAGATGTCGGGATCATGCCCAATTTTTCACTACAAAATGGGATTTGAGAATCACGTTTTTCGTTTACGTGTTATCTCTATGGGAAATATTTTGGTATATTGGTCAAAGCACTTGCCTCCCATTCCGGTGACCCAGGTTCGATCCCCGGTGCGTCCATTTTTTTTTTTTTTTTTTTTTTTTTTTGCTTCTTTTTGCCTTTCATTTTACCATCTTGTTCGACTATTATAACATAAACAACCACAAACCACGTAATAAAATGCCTTATTTTGCATGTTATGTCTATTAGAAAGTAGTGTGCAGTAGTCTGTGTACAACCCTATGGAAAATCTGATTGCCTGAAGTGTATTAAAGCTATCCTGCAATATCATTAGTCCTATTTGATATCACAATTTCTCAAAATTGGCTTACTCAATTATCTTCAAATTTTCGTCAGTCATCCCTGTCGTGTATTAGAGCTATGAGGTTTATCTCCCAAGTATCCTGCAATATCAAATAGTCCTGTTTGATTCACAATTTCTCAAAATTGACTTAGTCAATTATCTTCAAATTTTCGTCAGTCTTCAGATTATCGTGACGTCATCTTGGCGCCATTTTGTAAAAATCAAAATATATGGTCGTATCTTCATAACGAAATGTGATTTCTCTTTTATATTTGCATGGTTAAGGTCACTGTCATTGCAGTCATGGTCATCACCATTATCCCCATCCCCATCATCACCATCATTATCACCATCATCATTATATCATCATCTTCATAATCATCATCATCATCATAATCATCACCATTATCACATCAATCATCATCATTATCACCTTCATCATCATGATTATCATCACCATCATAATCATCATTACATCATCATCACCATCATCATGATTATCATCAACATCAACATCATCATCAATATTATCATCACCATCATGATCATCATCGCTATTATTATTATATCATCACCATCATTATATCATCATAATCATTTTAACCATCATCATTATAAATTATCATCTTCATCATCATAAACATCACCATTATCATCATCACCATAATCATTTTTACAATGACCGTTTCACACATTTTGCTACATTCCTGTCCTCAAGAAGCATCTCCATTCATGGCATTCTTGACTCCTATCCTGATTACAATCATGATCATACAAATTGAAAGACAGACCACCTAATTCGTCCTCATGACGAATTAAATTCTAGTTTTTTACTGTTGTTGTTCATATTTCTTTGGTCCTGCCAACCGATTAAAGGGCAACCCAACCCTCGCAATAAGATTGTGTAAAAGCATAAAAAAATAGAAAAACAAGACTGTGGAAATATGAAAGAAATCGGATAAGGCATAAGAGAGTTATGATAATGAGATCACTAAATATATGCAAAATCTCAAATTTGCAGCTTGGTGAGTCGATTGTGACATAGTGGCGATCAACTCTCCCGTTTGTCGTACACTAAAATATCATTAATTTGCGGTTTTCTCCCAAGCGCATTCTCCATCGGGGCAGTACTCAAAATATATTGTAGATAGCATATTGTTATAGGCCCTCATAAAAGAAAAAGATCCTAGTGAGTATTACATTCTTGAATGAAATTGTAGTTATTTTGTGTTAGAGCAAATGGGCAGTTGTTCGCCACTACATCACAGTGACCGATTCTGCCAAATTGGACAATTTGAATTTCCATATGTATAATGATTGCAACTTTCCCAAATTCATAAATTTCTTATTACTTGGCCGATTTCGTTCAACCTTTCACAAAATCTGCTTCTCTGATTTTCTTTTTCTTTTCAGACCAACTTGCCATTAAGGTTGGATTTTCCTTTAAACAGCATGGTAACCAAATCATTTAGAAAAAACGTTTCTCTTGTAGGTTTCTCTTGAAAGTTCAGTTCGTTAATCATTACCTTCACGCCTCAAAGTTCAAATCTAAATCAGTAATAAATAAGGGGCGGGGCTTAGCAGGTAAAATAAAATAATTACAAAAAATATCTAAAAATAGATGACACATATGCATATCAAATGATTGTAAATTTTGTGATTTACAGGACAATCCACATCATCAAAGATCAACATGTACTTGCACTCCATAGGTCCTTTAATATTCGATTGGAAGGATTGGAATGCAAGAAATTTTTGACACATAAAAAAATATATTTTTATATTACCTGTTACATGATTTGTCACATATCTACTTGCATATTCCAATCTCATTCTAATACACACAAGACACACACATATGAATATATACATATATATTTTATTATACATGTATATTTTATATATATTTTATATATATATATATATATATATATATATATGACAGATGTTATAAGGGTGGTTTCAATTACAAAATGTGCTTTTTAGAACATTTTAAGTTTACTTAGAAGCAATGCTTATATGCTTATAACTATTCACTATTCACATTGTTCGCAGGCCTTCTTATTTTGCATATGGTTTTTATTACTCCTTAATAGTTTTATATTGTAATACAAAATATTGATGTAAAATGTCAATGAAGTTTCATAATAAATGGAAATACATAATATTTTACATTTTAAAGGAATGTCAGGTTAACAAAGAGAAACAAATATAACAGAAGAGATTTGCAGTTTAGAATTCGCTTCCACCAACTGTACAAAATTGGTTTGGTGTAAAAATGCAAGAGCTAAACACTATCAGAGGTAAAAATGTCAGAGGTAAAAGTTTAAGTGTTAAAAATGTCAGAAATAATAATGCAGAGGTTAAAATGAAATTTCAGAGATAACAATTTCGGAGGTAATGGGGAAAATATGAAAATTTGTGTACAAAACATATTGAGAGTTGTACTACTAAACCAGCTATTTTGAAGCAACATTGCAAATTTGAGGATCGCCATAGAAAGTAAATTGAGACTTTTCAAACTTTCATTACTTCTTATGCCTCCGCCCACCGAAGGTGGGTGCCGGAGGCATTATGTTTTCGGGTTGTCCGTCCGTCCGTCCGTCCGTCCCACTTCTCGTTACCGCGATATCTGAAGAATCATTTGAGGTAGGAACCTCAAACTTGGTACTAGTATGTATCCCCATATGAAGATGAACTGATTAGATTTTGGGGTAAGTAGGTCAAAGGTCAGAGGTCACAGAGGTCAATTTACCTGAAATTACATAAGAATTCTTGTTTTTTAGCACCGTTACCACGATATCTCAAGAACTGTTTGAGGTAAGAACTTCAAACTTGGTACTAGTATGTTTCCCTATACGAAGATGAACTGATTGGATTTTGGGGTAAGGAGGTCAAAGGTCAGAGGTCACAGAGATCAATTTACATGAAATTACATAAAAATTCTTGGTTTTTAGCACCGTTACCACGGTACACTGTCGCTTGGTCTACCACCACTTGGTCTAATCATCAGTTCGTCGAACTCCACGTGGTCTAACTTCATTTTGTCTACAACCAGTTTGTCTACTTACCATTTCGTCAAATTTTCATTTGGCCTAATAACCAATTCGTCTAATACACAGTTTGGCTAAACCCATTTAGTCTAAAACCCATTTGGGCTAATTTTCACTTCGGCTAATTTTCACTTCGTCTATTTCCAAATAGTCTAACAGTAATTTTGTCTACAAGCCACATGGTCTCATATCCATTTGGGCTACACCTACTTTGGCTAATACCATATGGTCTACCTATCATTTGGTCCATTCCATTTAGTCTAATAACCAGTTGGGCTACTTATCATTTAGTCTAATTTTCATATAGTCTAATGACCATTTGGTCTAATTACTATTTATTCTTCTGGCCATTTAGTAGCAAGTTGAGAAAGGAAAGGGAAATGAAACTTTAAAAATTGAAACTTCAAAGAAGTCATCTATACGTAAATGAGCATTAAAAGAGTTATTCACCTTGCTGCTACTTATATCAAGTCAATCAATATCCCTACATTTTATATATTAATTATTTAATTTATTAAAATCAATGATGTATTATTTTTTAGTAATTAAAACATTCATATTTCATAGGTCTCTTCTTCCTTTCATGACTAAGTAGAAGAACCTTATTGTATTTTTGTATTGCACTTCAAATTATGTTTGTTTCGTTGATGAACTGTTATTCATGTTTCTTATTTGATATCTGATGTAATGTTTGTGCAAGTAGTCAATAAAAGCTCGGGGTGGTGCCAGGGTATTTTCATAGGAGGGGCAAGACGACCCACAGACTTGGGGTTTCAACGAACTGGGTATACCTTTTTTTTGGAAAAGGGGGAACTTAAGTATAAAAGATGAAGACAAGAATGGAAAATGGCGCTTTCATACGTTGCTGTACCCCAACATTGTATTTAACACGCATTAAATTTTAAGGATATATTTTCTAATGCACAATATGAAACTCTGCTCTACTCCTAACTTGCAAGCGAGAGACCAAAAATGTTCTTGTTGAAGGTCATGCATTATACAGTGATTTCATGACGAAGATGCCGCAAAAGTTTAATTTCAAGCACAATCCCTCAATAAAAGAGAGAGATAGGACTGCCATGAGTTACAATAAATGAGTGCGAGCGAGCGTACCGAGCAAGCTTCGGGCGGGGGATATCTTAATTGCTGCAATATTATTAAGTTCCTGCTCAAAGGTGTCACGCTGTTGTCATACCAAGAACTAAATATTCTGGCATTATATAGGCTTCTCTGATTCTTTTGAGCTATGTATGCAAATTGCTTTTTTCAGGGGCCGGTGCTACAGGACGGGGGGCAGGGGGCGGTTGCCCCCTATGATATTTTTCAAGTGATCAAAGAGAGAGAGAGAGAGAGAGAATAAAAGAGAAAAACGAAAAGAGAAGGAGAAAGAAGAGTATACAACTAGTATTATTATTATTATCATTATTATTATTATTTGTTCATCTAAACCCCCCCCCCCCCCTCTTCACCTTTCCAAGCACCCACAAAAATGTCGCTTTTTACACTTGTTCACTGCCTTCTTTTTCTTCTTTTAAGGCAGTGGCGTATCTAGGTATTATGACGCCCTGGGCAAACAGTGAATTTGCACCCCCTCCCCGAGTCAAATTATGTTATGCGAGGAAGCGAAGCGACCGAGCAGCAATGTTTTTATTTATTTTTGTTACCCTTCCACGGGGTTCCTTTATTCATAATCAACATAACATTTTTTTTACAAAAGATCGTACCTACATATGTTTGTTCCCCCCCCCCCCCCCATGATTTGTCATGTCAATAGAGTACATGATAACAAAATAGCCGCACAGCGGTGTATTGGATAGTTTGACAAAATGTTTATACAATAATATATTACGTACAAAACAGGCAAAGAGAACATTCAGAAACATTTGGTGAAATGAAAGCATTTTCTTTCTTTCTAACAGATATCGGTATTTTTTGGTTTTTGTTTTTGACCTCAGCTCAGGATGGAGTCGAGTCAGGACAGCACCCAAACCCCACCCCCCCCCCGGCCCCCTAGGCCCTTTAAAAAAGCTCTGGCCACAAATGCAAGGATGTCCAACAAATTGACCCATAGTGCTGTTGGTAGGTGCGTAGACGAAAGGGGAATAGCCCAACAGGCAATTAGCCTTAGTGATAATTAGACAAAGTGATGTTTAAACAAATTGGCATTTAGACCAACTGACAGACTAAATGGAAAATGGACTAAATGAAACTTAGACCAACTACACATTAGACCATATAAATGCCATGTAGACCAAATGGATACTAGACCAAGTGGATTTTAGACGAAATGCCTGTAGACCAACTAGTTTTAGACTGACTGGGAATTAGACAAACTGACATTAGACGAACTGGTAGTAGACCAAGTGACAACAAAATAAAGTAGACGAAATGGTAATTAGACCAAATGATAATTAGACCAAGTGATAATTAGCCTAAGTGGTCATTATACCTTCTGGTTATTAGACCAAGAGCAAATTAGACCAAATGAAGAGTGGACCAAAAGGGTTTAGCCCGAATGAAGGTAGCCCATCTGGAAATTAGACCAAGTGGTTTAAGCCCAAGCGTGCATCAACCGTTACCACGATATCTCAAGAACTATCTGAGGTGAGAACTTCAAACTTGGTACTAGTATGTTTCCCTATACGAAGATGAACTGATTAGATTTCGGGGTAAGGAGGTCAAAGGTCAGAGATCACAGAGGTCAATTTACATGAAATTACATAAAAATTCTTGGTTTTTAGCACCGTTACCACGATATCTCAAGAACTGTTTGAGGTAAAAACTTCAAACTTGGTACTAGTATGTTTCCCTATACGAAGATGAACTGATTAGATTTTGGGGTAAGGAGGTCAAAGGTCACAGGTCACAGAGGTCAATTTACATGAAATTACATGAAATTACATGAAATTCTTGGTTTTTAGCACCGTTACCGCGATATCTCAAGAACTGAGGTGAGAACTTCAAACTTGGTACCAGTGTGTATCCCCATAGAAAGAGGAACTGATTAGATTTTGAGGTAGGTAGGTCAAAGTTCAGAGGTCACAGAGGTCAATTTACATGAAATTACATGGAATTACTGGTTTTTAGCACCGTTACCACGATTTCTGAAGAACTGTTTGAGGTAAGAACTTCAAACTTGGTACTAGTATGTTTCCGTATACGAAGATGAACTGATTAGATTTTGGGGTAAGGAGGTCAAAGGTCAGAGGTCAATTTACATGAAATTACATAAGAATTCTTGGTTTTTAGCACCGTTACGATATCTCAAGAACTGTTTGAGGTAAGAACTTCAAACTTGGTACTAGTATGTTTCCCTATACGAAGATGAACTGATTAGATTTTGGGGTAAGGAGGTCAAAGGTCACAGGTCGCAGAGGTCAATTTACATGAAATAACATGGAATTAGTGGTTTTTAGCACCGTTACCGCGATATCTCAAGAACTATCTGAGGTGAGAACTTCAAACTTGGTACCAGTATGCATACCCATAGAAAGATGAACTGATTAGATTTTGGGGTAAGTAGGTCAAAGGTCAGAGGTCACAGAGGTCAATATACATAAAATTACATGAAATTACTGGTTTTTAGCCTTGTTATCAAATATTTCTAGAAGAGTTTGAGCCATCAACTGAATTTAGGCGGAGGCATATAGGAGACGCAGTCGCATTCATCTTGTTCATTTCGTAACCGATTTTGATGGAACTTTTCATTAAAATTGATTTTTCCACGATATATCATTCTCCTTTAATATAGGTAATTTTCAAAGTTCCCAGAGGATACCCTCATCCTCCTCTCCACCCTTACTCCCACCCCACCTCCCGCCTCCCTTCCTAGTACGTCTATGATAAATTCATTTTGAGACCCGATGACGTTATATGTCCTAGAATCGAGGTAGACGTGAAAACCTTCGTGGACACGTTCTCGATTCTGATGGACGTGCTAGATAACATGGAGCATGCGCAGTTTGTTCAAATCACGTCATCATGTAGCAGTTACAGTGTGGACGTGCAAATCGAAAACCCACTACTGATGAATCAAGAGACATTTTCAAATCTTCATAATTAAAAACCGAAGTCCCTTACACAGGGTAAAGTCCAAGTAGGTACATTAACACTTTTTCTACCCGTATTGACGATCAACATGATCACTGTCACATGTATACTCGCTCTTTCAGAGAGTTCATTACTTCCTTTTTCCTAATTTCCTACAAAAGCAAACATTAGAGAAGTTGGTAGATCAAAATGGAGGATCATGATGGAAAACCTGTACGGTATTTTTGTGGGTTGTCCCAAGAACTATCTCAACGGATTTGACCAAATGTCTGACTAGTGCCATCGATGGTATGGAAGTTTGGTTTGAATTTTTTACATACTGCAGTCTAGTCGGGCGACAGTATAAGCTTGTCACTGGCGAATATATGCCCATGGATTATGAGGGGAATGAAGAGAAGGTACGGCATGCAGCAGAAATCTATAACAATATGCGGGCAGGGAGCAAAATAGAGGCCGATCGAATTGTGTAAGTCACCATACCATGATTTGAAAATATAAGTTTGATGTTTCGAATTTTCCAGCTTCAAAGTTTATTGATTTCCACAGAAAAAGTATATGTATATCTTTCATAATGTATTAAAACAGTACAAATGAAAATTAACAACAGGAACATAAGAACTACAGTATACAACTTGAAGACGAATAGTTGATCAGTTGTCTCACGATGTGCAAACGAGGAAAGCTAAGACGTTTCGACCGCTACTGCTAGTCTTCGTCAGGCAATGAGCATAGACTGTGTGTGTGTGTGTAATTGGGTTTTACAGACGTGTATCAATCATAATAGAGTCGTCTTCATTGGTCGTCTTCATTGGGCGATCTCAAGGCCTTAGGCATACCGGGAGTGATATTGGGCTTCGGCGGTTCGGCTATGGAGAGGATAGCACTCACCTCTCTGCGCACCGAGCCGACGGTTTCGGCGTCAAGGGAACGGATGGAGGATTCCACCTTAGCAATAATCTCGGTAGCAGGAACGCGCTTAGTGGCTACGGCAAAATTAAGCCTCTTTCTGAGCAGCGCACTTTTGTCGGGAGTCAATTCGCGCTTAGATAAGTTGACTACCCAAGAGTCAGAATCGGCACATATATCACTACCCTGATCACAAAGTTTGCCATACTTATCCTTTTGTCAGGACTTACACTTCTCAAATTCAACGCGGAAGACATTATCAATGTGCTCGAGAACACTGGTATAGTGTTCTTCGGCGAGCGTGGTACGGACAAGGGTAGTACTCGACTCGATCTCGGTGCGGATGGACTCGAGTGTCATGCGGGTTAGACGGATTCTCTCACGAAGGAAACGTCGTGAGGTCTTCTGAGCGACGAGGCGTGCTGTTCTAGTTGGTACTGGCGGGCGAATTTTGAGGTCTTTGGGGATGACGGAGTTCGTGATGCAACGAGTTAGTAATGTAAGATGGTCGGTAAACCTTGCAAGTTTCTTCGAGCAGGGTTCATGTCTACGGACAAGCCTTAGGGCAGGGCGCCCATACTTCAGGTCAATGGTTTGGAGGAGGTTCATCGTGGTGAAAGATGAAGACGAAGAGTTGATCAGTTTCACGATGTGCAAACGAGGAAAGCTACGACGTTTCGACCGCTACTGCTAGTCTTCGTCAGGCAATGAGCATAGACTTCGCTGTGCGCGTGTTATATAGCAGGGGGAGCCTGGGTGCGTGCTATTGTTTGGCTCTACTCGGGCGCTGTGATTGGTCGGTGCCGCTGGCCAATATAACTTTATAACTTTATAAAAAATATCAAAATCGAATGGACTTGGTCATACTTTACACTGATAAAGCGATAATTGGTATAATGTGAACATTGTAATGGTAAAGGAAAATATATAAGTGGAGGAGTCTGTTTTCGGTGGAGCCACTCCCCCGCAGAGGGGGACGCGTATGACCGTTACCACAAATCCAAATAACCCCCTTTCGCAGTCAATTTCGAGGACATTTTGTGAAATTTAACCCCGTTTTTTACGTCAAAACAAGGACAAAATGGTCCCTTGAAATACCCCTATTTTTAATATTGTAAGGACACTTTCGGAAACTTACCCCTATTTTACCATACAAGCCATTTATACGCTTTTTTCATTATCATAAAGGTTTCCAAGACCCGATTCCTCGAATTACAAGTTCACACACAAGTAATATAAGGAAAATACATTTTATTGTGTTATTCATTTAAAAATAGTTCGGCAATAGTTCATATAAACTCCTGGGGAAAAACCACTGAACTCTATGGTTATTTGAAATAACCACATGTCTATGACCTCTCACAAATAGGCGCGGTTAAATAAGCTCATACCCACTTATACATGTTCAAGCATATTTGAAGATAAGCTTGTACTCCAGACTAGCTTTTACGGGTGAATAGGCTTCAATAGCTTTTGTGTGTATCAGCGGGTCTTTTTCCAGTCTAGATCATTCATACACGAGAGGAGAATAATTATTTAAAATTTCACTTTCAGTTCTGAATCCCCAAATTTGTGGCTCAGTAACTGAGTAAGAGTTGAAGAGTCTTTGAATCAGGTAATCTAGCAAATTTAAGAAAATTAAATCTTGCTTAGAGTAATTTTTTGTCTATTTGTGACTGCTGCAACAGTGAATATTGAATGTTTTATTTTCTTAAATTTGCTAGATTACCTGATTCAGGGACTCTTGAACTCTTACTGTGCCACAAATTTGGGGATTCAGAATTGAAAAAGAAATTTTAAATAATTATTTTCCTCTCATATATGAATTGTCTAGACTGGAAAAAGGCCCGCTCATACAGTGATACAGTACACACAAAAGCTATTGAAGCCTATTCACCCGTAAATGCTAGTTTGGAGTACAAGGTTATCTTCAGATAAGCTTGTACATGTATAACTTAAGTGGCAAGGGCCTATGACTATGAGTGCCTCATACACCCATAAACTAACATGAAAGCGTATGAATGAGACTGTTAGTGTTATTTGTTTAAAATTGGTCTTCATAACTATGAAACATTACTCCTTTCTCACGACTTTCACGAACATCCCGATTCGTGCAGTTGACTGCAACGCAAGACGGCCTCTTGAACTACTCTCAGTTCATCTTTGAAGGGCATTATGATGATTATATGAGTGAAAATAGTCCTTCAAATTTGGTCAAATGTTATTGTTACATACAGCGGCGACGTTCCGGAATTGTTTTGAGGGAAACAAGATGGCGCTGGTGAGCTGCCAGTGGCGTCATCATGCCTGTGGCTAATCAGCGTGCAGCGAGCGATCGAGCCCATTCCAGTCATAGAGTTCAGTGGGAAAACTTACCTTCACGTACGCCATCTTGCCATGCTTGCTGAGTGACGGCAGTGCGGGCATTTTTTTTATCAACGATGAGCGCGCCCTCCCCGGCAGGGCCGCAGCTAGCCACTCGGCTCCGGGATTTTTCTTCCCGGGTTTTCTTCCTTTTTCCTTACCCCTATTTACCAATTTTGAGGACACCTGCGCACCCCTATTTTTTATATTTCCAGGGATATTCTGTCCGCGGACGTTCTTTGAAAGTCACATCTTTATCAGCGATTTTGGTAACGGTCATGCGGTCTCCAAGTCACATTGAGTGGCTCCACCGGGGTTTACTAAGCATTATTTGTCTTTCCTATAGACATGCTATTTTTCTAGTATTCTTTCTTTCTGTATAAACGGGCAAAGGCTCTTAATGGTGACTGAAATTTACGTAGCTCAACACGTATCCATCATTCTCATCTTCCTGTATTTCGTAGGACACAGCGAGTGGTTTGTGATTTTTTTTATCGTTCTTGTATATAGGTATGGCAATGTGAAGAAGAAAATCGAGGCATCCACAAGTAAATACCTGTTAGCTAAGGAGGGATGTTTCGCATTCGTCGAAGAGAGATCTTGGCAATACCTACCTACAGACTTTAAGCATGTCTTTCTCATTCGCAATCCATACCGGGTCTTCAGCTCCTACAAGAAAGCAATCTACGATCATCTGATTAACCTAGGTATCCGAACGGGTGACAACGAGAAGCCATTCGACATGGTGAAGGACGACCCTTTCGAAAATCCAAGCGAGTTCTTTAGGGGTATCCACGTAGCCTGGATGTACATCCGAGCCAACGTGGATCCTAACCCAATCGTCATCAACTCGGACGACCTACTGGCCAACCCGGCTGATATGCTGTCAAAATTCTGCCAGGAGACTGGCCTTCCATACAGTGATTCACTTCTTCAATGGGATGCTTCTCCAGGTGTTACCGAGACCTGGAAAGTACCGAGCGATGACCTTGTGCGGGAGGCCGCCGCGTTTTATGAAACAACAGCCTGTTACTCCAAGTTTCTACCGCCCAAAGCGGCTGTCTCCCTTGAGATGTTGCCACCAGATGTCAGGAAATCAGCTGAGGCATCTATTCCCTACTTTCAGGAAATGGACAAGTTTAAACTATAAAAACAGCACCCAGCTTACAACACATATGAAAGGTTCGGTTCCATAACATTCTAAATCCATTTTTATATAAAAATCGATTTATTTTTGAAATACTAGTATCCATAAGCTAAACACATTGACATGGGATTGAAAAAAAAAATTAGGCATGAAAATTACTTTCATTCCGAAATATGATACATCCACTTCAGTTTATTTCAAGGACATGCAGCATCCGTATTAATGGTTTTCTCCCGGAACTGACCAATGACATCAATGATCGCGCACTGACCTTCAGTTTTCAACGCTCTGTCTTCCCAGTTTAGTTGCAAAACAGTTCCATGGTTATTTGCTCCTCAGGGGTGATCGTATAATATTTTAGTACAGAAATACGCTACCTATGCATATTCTAATGACATATTAGAATAAGTGTAGGCATAATCTCATTTTCTGTTTTTATGCTATTCAGTTTTGTTTGGTCTTTTTCTTTCACAAAAAAAATTACCTCTGCTTTATCAACCCACTTCTTTTGTCTAAATATTTTAATGGAGAGGTTTGTTAACACTCTTTTGCTTTTCTTTTAAGCCATATGTGTTGTTTTGTTTTTGGGGGGTTTTTTCCCCATATTTATATTGTTTATTCTGTATTGTACACTGTATATATGCATTCTTACTCTTTTCCGCCCTCCCCATCTCTTCCCCAGTCTATCCCTCTCTCTCCTTCCTGCCCTTCATTCCCCTACCTTGCATGCCAACTTGTGTATATCTAATGGGTCGATCCCGTTGATATATATATATGTGTGTGTTTGTTTATTTGAATTTAAATGAATATTGAAGAATATGAAT
This sequence comes from Heliocidaris erythrogramma, assembly GCA_025617745.1. NCBI lineage: Eukaryota > Metazoa > Echinodermata > Echinoidea > Camarodonta > Echinometridae > Heliocidaris > Heliocidaris erythrogramma. The sequence continues at coordinate 29,669,391 of CM046871.1, read as the reverse complement.
TACAACAAAATAACGATTGTCAATATTATGTGCCACATGAGTTCTGTGTGGACATGTCTCAATATTCCCATGAAACGCAATTGTTGAGTTTTTTACATTGTAATGCAAGAAGTCTCCCTAAGAATGTTGATAATTTAAATATTTTGTTATCCTCGTTGAAATTTAGATTTTCAATAATTGGAATAACTGAAACATGGTTGACTGCCAAGTCCCCTCCACTGTTTACGTTAGAGGGATATAAGCAGGTACGTAATGACAGAGCGAATGGGCGTGGTGGTGGTGTTCTCTTGTATATTGCAAACTTATTGGCATTTAAAGTGAGACATGACTTGGATTTTAAAAATAACAGTGCCGAGTGTTTGTGTGTGGAGGCAGACCTTCCCAATGAGAAAAATATGATTGTTTGTGTCGTATATCGCCCACCAAATACAGATGTGAACCTATTTTTGGACGATCTTGAATTGATTGATATTAATGAATTGAATAAATCTGTCTGTATTATGGGTGATTATAATATTGATCTATTATGTGATAACCCGAATACCCTTCGTCTCCGAACTATTTTGGAATCGATTGGAATATTGATTGATAAACCAACAAGAATTAATGATCAGTCATCAACACTGTTGGATAATATTTTCGTAAAGACTGAAAAAGGTCATAGTCAGTCAGGTTTATTCTATTGTGAAATATCTGACCATTTACCAGTGTTCTGTATACTCTATGACCATGTTATAGGGGCCACGGAAGAAATGTAATGATAGCAGACGAAATTTTGACATTAACATACTCAGTTTGAATAACGATCCTTAGAAAAATGGGTTGATGTGTTAGCCTGTGATAAAACGGAGAAGGCCTTTGAATTATTTGTGAGGAAGTTTTCTTTTTATTTTGATAAGCATATACCATTGGAACGCATAAGAAGGAAGAAGGGGAGGAAACCTTGGATTACGAAAGGAATTCTTCAGTCTATTAAAAGGAGAAATAAGTTGACATCAATCATTAGGTCATCACGGAAATTATTTTACTCAAGGAAATTCGAAAATGCGAGTGGCAATATGTCCTCCACCTGGAGAGTTGTGAAAGATATTCTGTGTAAACGCAACCAAGTGGAATCTCATCATAAAATTGTAAAAGATGATAAAGAAATTGTTGACCCGAGAGATATTGCCAGTATGTTTAATGAGTATTTTGCTAATATTGGGCTTAATCAAGCAAAGAAAATAGATACATGTGCAACAAATTACAAGGAATACCTTGTTAATCCCTCCCAGGCATCGCTCTTTTTAAAGCCTGTGGGATTCTTCGGAAATACTCGATATTGTATTATCACTGAAAAACAGTAACTCCTGTAGGCATGATGAGATAAGTGCTTCCTTCATAAAATAGGTCATTGGTCTGATTTTGGTTCCCCTGGCACACATTTGTAATCTCTCTCTGGTAACTGGAGTATTTCCTTCTTCTTTAAAGCTTGCTAAAGTTGTTCCTGTTCATAAAAAAGATAATGTTATGAATATCTGCAATTATAGACCAATTTCAATTTTGCCAACCTTTTCAAAATTATTAGAGAGGGTTGTCTATAATAGGCTCTACGCATTCTTAGAGAAGCATGAGTTGCTCAATCCAGACCAGTATCGGTTTCGTAAATCACATTCAACTGACCTTGCATTGTTGAAATTTGTGACCGTGTGTCTCAGGCCCTTGCTGATCGTCAGCATGTGGTTGGAGTATTTAGGGATTTGAGTAAAAAAGGCTTTCGACACTCTCGACCACTCAATTTTGTTGTGTAAACTGGAACATTATGGTGTACGGGGTATCGCTCTGCGATGGTTTTCTAGTTATTTATCTAACAGAAGACAATATACATGTCATAATTCTGTAAACTCGGATATTCTTGTTTTAAAAAGTGGTGTCCCTCAAGGTTCTATTCTAGGGCCTCTATTGTTTCTTATATATGTTAATGATATATGTAATGCATCTACAGCCTTGCAATATATATTATTCGCAGATGATACAAGCGTTTTCCTCTCTCACCGTGATATACACACAGTCAAGACTAGAATTAATATTGAGCTTCCTAAGTTAACACAATGGTTTCGAAGTAACTTGTTAGCTTTAAATGTATCAAAACAAACTATATTCATTTTAAGGGAAGGAAGATTTGCAATGAGCAACAATTAGTAGTTAGACTGGATGATGTGGAATAGGAGAGGAAGGTTTGTACTAAGTTCCTGGGCGTTCATATTAATGAGAAGCTAGACTGGGATGACCACCGGAACAGTAGTGTCTCCAATTTCTCGGAGTATTGGGATTTTATATAGAGTAAGATATCTTGTGTCTGACAGAATATTATTGATGATATATGTCACAACTGGATATGTCCAGAGGACTTTGACATGTTAATCTAGATTTAGGTTGTTTGACCAACTTACGAACCAAGAAAAATTAATTCTAGAAACAGTTATTTAAAGTTAATATTCTGTTTAATAAGACAAAATCCCATCTGGGATTATAAATCTTCAAATCAAATCAGAATATAATAATACAACAATCGTTTCAATAATCTGGTTAACAGTATAAACAGTACAACAATATGAATTTGAATAATATAATTACTTTTAGCACATGTGCATAATTATGATTCCTATTTAAATATTTATTGAATAAACGTTATAGGCCTGTTTACTAAATAAATGTTCACGTGAATTATCGCTTTCTGTTGGAATTTCTATGTTGAATCTGAAGAGTGAAATATAATAACGAAAAGTCCTACATCGGGCGTGATGAACTGAAGATAAGCGATGAAGTATTGGTTGCGATGTCCTTCCCTGAAGGAGCTCCGTCGTTGTCCTGAACCCGTAATAAGCTTGGGTGAACGACTAGTCTCATCGCACCTTGAAACCGACGAACCGGACGGGTATCCGATCATTCCACGAATCCGTGAAATCTTGAATCTTGAAATTTCTAGGATCCAGAAAATTCCGCCATTGGAAAAGTCCTGCATGCTTACTGGAACCACAGGCTGCCTACCCTGACATCTTGGGCGTGGCAGCAACCTTAGCAGCTCAAAGCTTCTAACAAAATGGCTGTGCTAGCATGCATGCATTGCCCTAGCTTGCCTTAGCTTTCCCAACCTAGCTGAAAACCACTCTACCATGAAATAACAAAAGACTGCATGGTACAGTAAACCCCAGCCACTATACAAAACTGACCTGCTTACAATTACAAACACCTGCAATTGTAAAAGATGATATGTACCTTTGACAATATATAATACCTTGTTTTTGCCATATATTTCTTATTGTAATATTCTATGGGCAGGGTCAAAGAGTGTAACAAGTGACATTCATCTGTTACAAAAAAAAGCTTTAAGAATTTGTGCTGGGGTTGGTTATGGTGAACACACAGATCCCCTGTTTGCTAGGTTTAAATGCCTTAAAGTCGGTGAAATTAATTTTCTTCAACCTCTTTATTTATGTATCGTTATAGTACTAATGTTTTACCTGTCTCGTTTTCTTCCATGTTCATGGAAAACAATGCTATTCATTCTTATTCGACGAGACAAGCGGCAAACTTGCACTTGTTTAATCCACGTACAGTATTGGCACATAAATCAGTGAGACATACTGGTCCAGACGTTTGGAATTCTTTACTAATTGAAACACGTAATTTGCCTACAAAATTTACTCTTTTAAAAATGCAGTCAAGCGCATGCTCATTGCAAACATTTTTATTTAAGATATTTGTTCTGTTAGTTGGTTGTTAATTCCCCTCAACATAGCGTGTACTTAATTATATTATGATTGTATATATTCTATATAATATGTATACATGTATAATTTGCCATGATGTAATTATGCGCAGTGGTATTGTTAATTAGGGCATCTTACCCCACCCCCCCCCCCCCCTCTCTCTCTCTCTCCCTCTCTCCTCTCTCTTGCTTGTCTTACGTTTTTCTTCTTTCTCTCTTTTCTCTCTGTTTCTCCTTCAGTATGGATGGACTGCACCTTTTATCATGTCTACTACATTTTTCCTGCTCTAGAACGTACTGTATAGATTTCAATCTTATTCTTTATCTGTATTTGTATGTGTATATAGTGTATTATATTTGACAAGTTTTAGTATTTCTTGAGTAACATTGTAATCTGAATGTAATTATTTTAATGCCCATAAATATGTACTTAAATATTTGTGTATTTATTTCATATAGTGTCCTTTAGGTACAGTTTTGGTTTTCTAAAACTTGTGAGATGATGTACTTTAACATTCTAGTGTGTAGAATGGGGATATCAGTTAGTATTGGTATTGGATTTATTTGTGCTCTTGTAGTTATGCAAGACAAGCATTTGTTATCAGAGGATAACGGGAAAGTAGCTGTGAGAAGCAAATAAGCGGATTTGCCTGTCATGAGTATTAGTGACGATGTTCTCGGGGTTGGCAGTTGTTTATTTTTCTGTGGTTGAAAATACAGATGCATGGTGTTAATGAATAACTTGTCATTTCAGCTGAAAATAATATAAACGTTTATGAACCGGGCATATTTTTAGTAAGATCACCGAAATATTTTGTATACTTTGTTTTATCAATAATATTTTTTAATTATGATACATGATTCTAGTATGGTGTTCATTGCAAATTGCAATGTAATACAATGTATTTACTGATTATATTTTTCCTGTCTTTACGGGGTTTTTGTAATATGTTTTGAAATAAATGGCTAAAAAATAAATAACTAAAAGTTCTTGGTGTTCTTCTTCCGTGTCCTTACCCACGACATATATATATATATATATATACTTCAAAAGTTCTGCGACGGAGTTTAAAAAGTAGAGAGACACACAGAATAATTACTCCGTTAGACACAAAAGGTTCAATATTTCGCCTATAAGGCTTCTTCAGGAAATGATACCAAGTATGATCACTTCACCTAATACTGACCAGTCATAATACCGACCATTAAGCGTATCATGGCATCTAGCGCGTCTTGCGAATCAACGCACATGGACTACGTGTAGAATGCCTAGCAACGTTGAGAACAACCAAAAAAGAACCAGATGAGGAATAAAAAACTAACGTGTTATTAATTTGTTAATCTTTCATAGTTTCATTAAAATAATCTCTTTTCATAAATTGCCATTGACTTATGTGCAGGGGTCGGTAATAAAACGCACTTCTCGACTAAGCGTAAAATGAGATGACTCTATTGCGACGTCATTTCTACAAAAAACGCGCAAGTATTATCGCTCGTTTCATGAACAATCTTTCCCGTAGTCGTTGGAAACATCGTTAAGAGGTCGGTATTAGGTAAAGGCATCATACAAAAAATGCACCAAGGATGTAGTGCATAGCGCGTGTCAAAACAACAAGCGTAAATAAAGCCTTAGTCACAACTGCCCGTACGTTTTTTCAGGACGCACGGTTTCTGCGATTTTCGGGGTTGAAAAAAACGTAGAGGTCCGTGGCAGTTCGCACAGGGAGTATAAGTAGTAGCGTGGTTGCGCGGGCTTCATACCCAAGGAGCACGTATGTCTTGCAGTTAACGTGTGGCACGCAAGGCGTCAGTACGCCTCAGTCGGAAATTTAATCGTGAGTGTAACGTGCAAATGCCGTGCGATTTGTATGTGCTCCGTGCAGATGACGCAAGGTTCACGTCCGTTAATCGCACGTACACCATACGTGTTGCAAGAACGTACGGGCCTGTTGCGCCACATTCACGCCGGTAGTAGGGTGAAAGCAAGATGAACGTACTAAAACCGTACGGCGACAGTACGGTCGGCGGTGGATTTTCACCCTCTTAGCCCCACGTGTTCTCTTCTTACCCCTGCCTCTTGCTCCAGGCATTGTGATTCAAGAGTCAGTCCTGATTTAGAAAATGTCTTGAAGAAACGTCGGACCTCCTGAAGACACTGAAAATTCAGAGCGAAAGTGTGAGAACTCTGTTGCCCGCACGGTTTTTATACCGGCCGCAAATTGGCCGTACGTTGCACGAACGTGTTTGCATGCGCCGTGGGTGGGACACACGAAGCACGCAAGTCACATGCACGTTTTCAGCTATCATTGGATACCCGCGTAACACGCACGTGGCCCGCAAGGAGCGCATGCCCACTTGCGTGACCATCACATGCGTGCCTCGTGAGTGCTGCCTGCGATATTCGCGCGGTTTTTTTACCCCCAGCAAACGTGCGACCCACCCACGCTATTCGCACTACCCTCTTGTGGAGACTGTGAGTGTTCATTACGTCCTGTCCACTGGCTGCCTGTCGTAGCGAGAACGGAGAAAATAATGTGCATACACATTTTCGGCCTACGGCTTTAGCGTGCTGTCTGCGAACTCGAAATTCCGTCCGAACAACCTGCGTCCCCCTTGCGTTTTCCCAAATTTCTGCCCGTAAACCACCCGTAAACCACCCGTACAAGCCCGTACGGGCAGTTGTGACTAAGGCTTAACCAACAGAGTCAATGCGCGAGAAAGAGGGAGAGAGAAGGAGACAGACAGACACACACAGAGTGATGAAGAAAGATAAAGAAAGCAAAGGATAGGAAGATATATATATATATATATCTATATATGTGTGTGTGTGTGTGTGTGTGTGTATGTGCCTACTTTTATCCCTGAAATTAAAACAACCAATGTCATGACGTATGTATAGCCAGCCTCCGTGAAAGAAACTTCCTTTTTGATGTAAGTTTTTATCACTATTGCTGAGTTGCAATAAGTAATTACACTAATTTGACTACATGCATTTTCCTTTTTTTAAATTTACATTGATTCATTTCACAAGTCTAATGTCATATTTTTCGTAAATCACAAATTAAATGTTGTTTAAATCACTATTCATTCAAAATGTGAACTCAAAAGCAACCAAAAAATAACCCCCATCCTCTCCCGAGTAAGTGATATGGAATGCAAACAAAATTCAAGATAACACATTTAATGCTATAAGGTATGCCGCTTAAAATTTCAAACAATACTCGGAAATTTTCATCATTGCGTTAGCATGACTGACATTAAATGCAAATTTGGAGATTTGACAATATTTTTTTGTGAATGTAATGAAAAAGGATTCCAAATTCAAATCAATTCAATTCAATTCAATTTTATTTTCATTTCCAACAGAAAGGTACATATCAAAGTGCATTTTAACAAAATAACACGATAACCAGTAATTATGACAATTGAATGAATGGAAAATAACAGTATTATAATTAAGAGGAAAAAAAAAAACAAAAAAAACATTGCATTTTTTTTTTCTTCTACTTTCTGCGGAAATGGAGGAATCCACTAAAAAGCATTGCTTGTAAATCATGGATCCCTCAAAGAATATTAACATAGTAAAAAATAAGACAAAAAAAAGCAAAACTGATCACTGAATTTCACTCGTTGTTAGGTTATAAAATATGTTAAGAGGCCAACAGAGACGCAACGCATAATTTCTATGGGATATGAACCTGGTGGAATTCGGACGATATACATGATAGGACGGTACATGACAAAACAAGAGAAAACAAGACAAAACAAAACAAACACAACAAAATATAATAGTTGAGAAAAGACGGAGATGTAATAAGAGAGAGAGAGAGAAGGCTGCATACACAAGTTCAAAATGAAGCAAAATTAATAAAGGAAGCGGAGAGAGGTGGATAGAAGCACCCACCTACAGTAGATTGTGAAAAACTTGATGACCTAAGACAAAATGAAACAAGTAGGTTGGAATCTTGGAAATTAATCATGAGACAGTGTACGATTGTAATAGAAATGATTTTAATTTTCTTTTGAATGAAAAAATAGATGGTGAACTTTTGATATCATTATTTAAGTTGTTCCAAAATTGTGGGCCTTTATAGAAGAGTGTGCTTTGGGCAAAGTGTGTTCTTAAAAGGGGTAGATGGAATTCAACATTGTGTCTCGTTGGGTAAGTGTGGACGGACTGATTTTTAAAAAACATATCATTGAAAATGGATGGTAAACAATTTTTGTTATAGTTATACATAAATTGTCCTAATTGAAAAAGGTATAAATCATTTATCTTTAATATCTTAGTTTTAAGGAACAAAGGATCAGAATGAGAACGGAAATTAGAATTACAAATAATGCGAATGACCCTTTTTTGTAATAATAGTATTCTTTCCAGAAAGGTCGAATGTGCACTGCCCCAGGCTAGCAAGCTGTAATTTAAATAAAGTAGGATCATAGAATAGTATAGTATTAATAAAGATTCTAACGGGAGATGTGATTTGACTCTATTTATGACACCAATGTTGCGAGATATTGTTTTGCATGTCTTGTCTATGTGATCTTTCCATGATAATTTGTTATCAACAGTTACTCCTAGAAACTTAATGGAAGATACAGATTCCAGTAAAGTTTCTCCAAAATATATATTAAGGGGTAAAACATTTATAGAATTGCTGAACAGCATATATTTTGTTTTTTGAAAATTAAGCGATAATTTATTAGCTCGTATCCATTGTAAAACCATATTCAATTCATTATTTACTATTTTAGCAAGTGAAAGGGGATCTTTGTGAGAAAAAAATAGATTTGTATCATCAGCGAAAAGAACGAATGATAAAATATCAGATGATCTAGAGAAATCATTAATGTATATGATAAATAATAATGGACCAAGTAGACTTCCTTGTGGCACTCCACATGTTATGCTACATAATTCAGATGACTGGTCATTCAAATAAACGAATTGCTTGCGGTTAGAAAGATAGCTCCTGAACCACTCCAAGGCCATCCCACGAACACCATAATGAGCAAGTTTATAAAGTAAAATGTCGTGATTTATCGTGTCGAAGGCCTTGGAATAGTCCAGGAAAATACCTATCATATGTGAAGAATGATCAATGGAATGGGCTGCTTTTTGAAGAAAAGATAATAACGAATGTACAGTACTGTGTTTTTCCCTAAAACCAAATTGCGTGTCAGAGAGTATGTTGTGTTTTTTAAAAAATGAAACCATTCGAGTGTAAATTATTTTTTCCAAAATTTTAGAAAAAACAGAAAGAAGAGATATGGGGCGATAATTATTAACATCTAGTGCATCTCCTTTTTTATAAAGGGGAATAACTTTTGCAATTTTCATAGGCGTGGGAAATTGACCATTTGATAATGACAAATTAAATATATGAACCAACGGGTCAACTATCAAAAGAATGATACGTTTTAAAATGAAATTGTTAAACCCATCATATCCAGAGCTTTTCTTATTGTCTAGGTGAGAAACGAAAGATATAATCTCAGATTTGTGTGTTGGATTAAGAAATATGGAATTTGGAATACGAGGACCTAAAAAATCTGCACAAGTTTTATTAGATGGAGGAATATTATGCGCAAGGTTGTCTCCAATCGAGGTAAAATGATTATTAAAAATATTAGCTATGGTGAGAGGGTCTTCAATAAATTCATTATTACATTTTATTTGAGTAATATTACTATTATTATTCGATACATTCATTGCTTGTTTTAAAATTTTCCAAGTTCCTTGCATGTCATGTTTATGTAATGCTAATCGATTTACAAAGTATTTCTTCTTTTCAAAACGAATAATTGACAGTAAAGCATTTTTATATGTAGTGTATTTCTTGCATGATATATCTGTACCAGTGGATTTATATTTATAATATAGAGTATTCTTTTTGTTAATTGAACGTAGAAGCGATTTGCTGATCCATGGGAGTCTAGGAGATTTCTTGTAGTTATTACGGTTATCTCTTTGTAAAGGAATACAATTATCTAGCTTTTCATTTAAGATATGGCAAAAATTTTCATAACTTGAATCAACGTCATTATCATTATAAACAGACGACCAATTTGTGTTTTCAAGACTAGCTCCTAGACGAGCAACACTTTCATGAGTGACTTTACGCCGGAGGTGATGGGAACGGGGGTTAAAGGCAGATTGTGAAATATTATAATAAGTCATAATGGGATAGTGGTCTGTAATGTCAGAAAGAATAATATGCGAGTTAGGATGAGGGATGACGTTAGAAAATATGTTATCAATAAGGGTGGCTGAATTATTTGAGACACGGGTAGGTTTAGAGATAAGGGGCAAGAACGAGGCGGCTAAAAATGTTTCAAGAAAGTCATGAGAAACGCGAGTATCATTATTCAATAAGTTTATATTATAATCTCCCATGATAAAACAGTCTTTGTTAATGAAAATGGGATCATGAAACAAGCCAGATAAATACACTAGGAAATCATTAACATTAGAATTTGGGGGACGATAAACCACGCCAACTATAATATTCTTTCTCCCAGGAATTATGATCTCAATAAATAGTGATTCTACAACGTTATTACTTACAGAAATATTATTATGAGTTATGTAATTGAACTTTTTAAGCAAGTATATTGAGACGCCACCCCCAACTCTCCCTTGCCTATTATTGAAAATGAGATTGTAATTATCGAGGGAAAAGGGTTGGTTAACATCATGGGACAACCATGTTTCAGTTAGACCGATTATAGAGAGTTGTTTAGGGGAATTATTTAAAAGTAATTGTAATTCATCAAAATGCTTTTTCAGACTTCTAATATTAAGATGTAGTAAGGAAAATGTGTTTATATTAAAATCTTTGGTAATATTATGAAACTGATTATTTGTAATGTATGTTGAAAGAGCACCTTGGGCTGGATCACTATCATCAAGATTAAGGACAAGTTCATCAGAGGATGTATTGATATTATCTGCAGTACAATCGTATTTATATGTAGTATGAGTGCTATTATCAGAATTATCTGGTCTTAACAAATTAAATAGGTCGTCATTAATGAGGGAATCAAAAGACGTATTGAAGTTCATCATGTTGACAAAGGAAATTCCCCCAAAAGAATAAGTAATAACAAAACGACATTATAAACTAAGTTACTGGCTCCCTTCAAGAGCACACTTTGCCGTGTAAGGTTAAGTAAGCGTAAGTATTGAAGCAGGAACATGCAGCTAATAGAAACGGAAGTAAAACAAACACAAAAGGAACATGAGACAAACATGATAACAACATAAAACAAGCCTGAAAACAACATAAAAAGTGTCTCTGTTGGCGTAAATAAGCGTTGAAATATGACGAGACTACGACTACACACGAAATACGGCATGGTGGTTGCGACTGCCCACTGGAAATTTGAGTATGTAGTGAATTTGAGGAAAAAATATGACAGTGTAATAAGGTGAAACCAAAGAAGAAGAAGAAGAACAATTTTTTTAGCACAGCTAATAACTTCCAAGAGAATAAAAATTTAAAACAAAATAAAAAATAGATGCACCCCCCGTATAAGAAAAAAAATACATATATAAATATATATACATATATACATACATATATTTTCGAGAAGATGGATTTGAGTACAATGCATGTTATATTTATCACTAGTCTGTAGTGATGGTCACAACTGCTGAATAACGAATCATTTTTGTTATGCTCGTTTCATGTTTACCATGCTTTTTTTGAAAAAAATCTTATATTTAGTGTTTCTTTTTTTTTGTGTGTGGACAAATTTGAAAGATAGAGCAACGAAGAAATTAGAAATGACAGAAAGTGAAAATCACCATTCATAATATCAATAGTGTGACTCATTAACCAATGAGAGGGCAAAGGAGAGGAACATAACACAAAATCTGTAACCCACTCCAGCAATACGGGCACTCGTCGGCAATTAAGAAATTGAGATAATTTGCTTATTGATGGAAGATTCATGTACAAAAGTACAAGTATTGCATCATCAAAATTGAAAATTTTCATAACCTTGTCAATAACCTACCAATTTTTACAAATGATACATCGAATGAAAGCTCATGAGGTATTCTTTAGAATGATATGCAAATCTCATATTTGAATTTTACCGACAAGTGCCACGTTTCGCTGGAGCTGGTCACAACTATGTTATGGTAATATTGAATCATTAATATATGAATTTTTTTTAATTAGAAAAGAAAAAATACATAGTTATACAATTTCATGAAGCTAATTAAAGCTTAAAAGGAATGTAGAATACATAACATATGAATGTCTGGTTTTTTATTTATTTTTTTTTATTTATTTTTTTTTTTTTTTTTTTTTTATTATTATTATTATAATGAAGTTTTTGAACTATATATTTGTTTGCATATTAAATTACATGGGTATATTTTTCACCAATCCAAGTATTGGTTCTTTTATGCCAATTTACAAAAGAAAAGGGTTGCGTACATCATTAACTATTCTAATCACTACAAAATTGAACTAAAGGCCAAAAGAAAATAAATGAATAGATAAATAAATGAATAATTATAATAATAGTAATAATAACAATAATAATAATAATTATAATAATAATAATAATAATGATAAAAATGACAATAATAAAAGGTATCGTTGCGTTTTTTTTTGAAGCAGCAGTCTGAGGTCCTATGCTGTTCTCTATTTTTTCGAAGTGGGTTTAAATGTATTTTTTAATGTTACTCTTGATTATCCATGCTATGCAGATAAAATACATTGTGGATTCATTCACATGTAATTAAACGGGTATAGGTCTATCGCTGATGGAATTCAAATCCTGAAAGTACCAAGGCACTACTGTATATGATCAGCCTTCCTTCTATTAATATCAATTATAATATAATTCCTCTATTAGAATCATCGATCATGTTCGCATCTTACCCTGTGTATGTGTGTGTTTAAATTGATAAGTATTGTGTATTCTAAGCGTACTGCTATTTTATGAAAGTGTTGAATAAATGAACTTGAACTACTATTTTGAATGATCCTCCCTCTACTTCAATTCCTTTATCCTTTTATTACCTGTTTATCTCACTATTTCTATTTCTGATATTCCTTCTTTTATTTATATTATATTATGTACCGGACACAAGCTAGTGCTTAAACATTTAACGCATTCTTCCTTGTGTTACCATGCTCTTGAATATTGTTCACAAATGTTACTCTCATAAATATATATATATATATATATATGCGGTACACGGTTTGAATTTTCTATAAAATTTCGAGAAAAAAAAAAGATTGTAATGAAAATAAATGTTAAGTTGTATTATATTTAAACTAGCAAAACAGCCCGTGGACATCCACGGGCGCTAGCTGTGTTTATAATTAATCACCGTACCGTTAAATTGTCACAATAATCAAGTCAATAAGTAAAAAAGTCCGGTAAAGTTATTTTTATCAAAAAGTATTTACAACATGTGCATTGGCGGATACGATCCACCCTTTTGTCGATTGTGCCCCCCCCCTTTTTTTAGAATGCAAACCTTTCTTGCTTGTCAAAGAATTATGCAGGGACCCCCATTAACACACTCCTGAGCGAATTTTGGAGGCCTGAGGAAAAAACTTTTATTGTCGCCACTCCCCCCCCCCCCCCCCCCAACTCCCCTCCCCCACCACTGAGCGACTTTCCAAGAACCTGGCAAGACCAAAAATACATGTCTGCCTTTTCCAAAAGTTGACAAACCTGCACCTTGTGTGCCCCGCCTTATACTAAATTCTGGATCTGCCCCTGAACATGTGAGTATGTCTTATTTATCCAAAGCTTGCATGAGTTTAAAAAAATTACATTTTCATCTTGATGAAGATTAATGATATGGATATAATAATGCTCCAGTACAATATCCATGCATAGGCCTAGAGGGGCGATTTGATCTTGCCATGTTTCTGTGGTTTAATACTCAGAGAAATCAAGGCCATGAAAACATAACATCCATAATTAGCGGTACGTCCCCTGTAAAGGATGCAAAAATGAGAGAAAAAAATGAATTTTTCATTTTATTTTCAGGGGTATTATGGCCCCCTTATATGGGTCTTGGGAGGACCGACGGATTGAATTTTCCCTCTATATATTCCCCCTCCCCATTCCAATGTCATCCCATCACCCCCAGCGCGAGGGGAGAAGGGATTAATATCATTATACGTATTCATACGTAGACATAAAAAGTTGCTCGACCTCATTGTCCTTTAAAAAACTTCTAAAAACTTTGCTATTCTCTTCTTAGCTACTTTTCTTCTTGAATGCGCCTTGAGCACTCAACAGAGTGGATTTGGTGCTATATAAATCACATTATTATTATTATTATTATTATTCATATCATAGTGGAAATAATTTCGAAAGAATTTTTTGTTTTTGTTGTTGATTTTTTGTTGTTGTTTTGGGGGGCTCCTTCTTTACACCGTTGCAATCGATATTCCTAAGTGACGTGATCTCCTACACATCCCCTCCCCCGAATGATGTCTACATATCAGTTTAGTCTGTCATATCTTCATACTTTTCCAAAGGTATGAAGGCCATTCCCCATTCATGTCATTTCAGCTGTTGGTGGTTGTCGCATAACTTATGCGACAACCACCCAAATGTGCGGTTAGGTAAACCCTAAACACTACCCTAACCCTAACCCTACATTCCAAAGCCTACCCCCTCCCCCCCCCCCCCCCCCCTTCCACGGATCTCTTTATCATCTCTGAATTTGATATCCTTTTTCTTGATTTTTGGTTTTTTGGATACCATAAACGCGTCACCCGGGTTGCGTGTAATTTTTTGGTAACCAAGCCTAGGCAGATTTCGCATTTTTTCATACTAATACGGTTTATTCCGTCAAGACTAATCGGCATGAATATTCATGAAAACGAATTTTAGCTATATAATAAAACGAGCAAGGGCATCGAGCAGCTGTTCTGTGTGGCGCAATCGGATAATCCAGTCCTCTCTTGGTGAAGGAACCACGAGTTCGAACCTCGGCAGAAGATTATATTATGAAATTTTCTTTTGCTTATTAGGGTTAGGGTTAGGGTTAGGGTTAGGGTTTAGAAAATACAAGTCCGATACTTGTAGTCTGTTTCAAAGTCTTCAAAAAGGGGTTTCTGCCTAGGCTTGGTTACAAAAAAAAAAGACGCACCCGGGTTATGTGCTTCAGCGAGAAATGCCCCCCCCCCCCCCCCCCAGCGACTACGGTGAACTCATAGTTACATACACACAAAACTGTATGTGAAGCCACAAAATAATGACTCTATATGTGAGAAACGTAGTACACGCAGTAGGCTACATGTAGAACACAATGCGCTGTGCGAACGAATTACACGCACGTGTATTGTAGCGCCATACACTGAAGCCATAGTACATGCGACTATGCACTTGGAGTCTGGAGTATACACGCTGTTCTAATTTGGGCATACTCCCCTTCACAGGTAAAGAGTATGGGTTGGCTGGGCATGAAGCTACAAACCCGCATGAAGCTACAAACCCGCTTGATGGGTTGGCAGAATGATTAGGCCTACTCCCTGCGGAAATTCAATGTCTAAAAATGAATTTATGAAATATGGACGGGACGTCGGCCCTTAAGAAGTGCCTCCCACCACTCTAAGAACCATTCCCCACCCGTGGGTACCAAAAAGGCGGGGACCGAAAGGGCCAGGGGAGGAGCCTATTCGAACCAAAAAAGAGCCCCAAATCCTTAGTGTATTATATTATAGATGAGCTTAGACGTTCGCCTGCAATTTGCTGTTTACAGTTTATGGTATAATTACTCAGTTAGTTTTTCGGGGTACCTCGCTAGTCATAAGGACCGCTATTCATAAGGACCACGTATTGATAAGGACCGATATACATAACGCGTGACTAAATGAATAGCGGTTTTCTATGGATAGCGGTCCTTCTAAATAGCGAGCAAACCATAGTCAAATTGCCTCGCTATTCATAAGGACCACTATTCATAACTATTCATAAGGATCGCTATTCATAACGCCTGTTAAATGAAAAGCGGTTTTCTATGAATGGCGGTCCTTATTTGCGTTTATCAGTGTATGTGATATATTTAGCAAAGGTTTCTTCGCACCTTGAATACATTTTGCTGGTCCAGTTTCCTAATTTAGAATATTGTAGAGTGTTCAAAGTGTTCAAAGATATTATAGCCAATATCTCAAAATGTAGATCCATAAAGAGAACAAAGGTGTTCGTACTTTTTCACTCCCAAATGGAAGAATATCACAGAAGAAATGTCGTATGAAGACTGATCTTGAAATACCTTCATAATTATTCAAAATACAACTGAAAATAGTTCAATAGTTAGGGTCCAACTTTGATGCCATTAATATGCCATTAATATGTGGTCCCAGATACTCATATCTGTACATGTGTGCAGTTCTTTGCAATGAGTTTAAGGCAGATTAAGTCAAAGCTATCATTTTGATGATTCCAAACCCTTACTATTCACAGTTTTTCTCATTTGCTACATTACAAAAATGTCTAAGCAACTTCTAGAAATTTCTTTCAAGATGCAGTCACGTGACCAGAACTCGAGTTTATTGACCTTCAAGATCCAGGCTAAAGAGGGAAATAATGAAAAAATATTAGGACGAAGTGCAAAGGTTCCAGGTAATAAACATGTTTGCTTGGTCTTTTGTCATTCTACCTATATTTACTAATACATGCCATCCGAGTCCTTTCTTAGGTGAACATCTACAAAGCAATCCGTTTGTGGCTTCTGTTCTTTGACAGCACAAAGTACAAAGAAGAAAATGGCGGATCAGGATGGAAAGCCTGTACGATTATTCTTGTGGGTTGTTCCAAGAACAATCTCAACGGCTTTGACCAAATGTCTGAGTGATATTAATGGCATGGAAGTTTGGTTTGAAAGGTTTACAAGCTGCTACACTGCCAGGCAACAATATCAGCTTGCCAGAGGTGAGGATTTACCAATGGAGTGTGAGGGAAACGAAGAGAAGATAGAACAAGCATCAACAATCTTGGAACGTCTAACAAATTGCAAAATAGAGGCCGATCGAATTGTGTAAGTAGTAATAGCCTTTATCTCGTATGACTGTGAAAATATTTCGGGATAATTTTTCTTTTTCATACAAGTTGCAGTGACGTATAACAAAAGATGAGGCAGGAATACGCCCTGGTCCGAACACTGGCCTAGTCAGACGAGTGTCGCGGGGATCGTGTTTGTGATGTTAGTCCATACAGTAACAATGACGAGTCGATGAGAGTTATACTGAAGTGCAGTTTTACATATGGTTTATTGCAGTCAGAGACATATATATATATATATATATATATATTTCAATATGGCACGAAAAAGAGACATGATAACGAAGCTTTTCGACCTGCACTCATCAGGTTATCACATCAGGTTATCACGCAGGTATCCCCTCGACTATTCGGAACCGTACAGCCAATCAGCGCACGCAGCCCGTCCGTGCCGCCAAATCTGAAATGCACGCTAACAGACCAAAGATAGCCAAATGCGATTCGGCGATTGGTCTCCACTTGCTGAACAATCCAGCCTGCGCACAAAGCTATGACGACGATCAATTCTCAATTTTGTCCCGGGCCAGAAGCTCAGCGCATTTACGCTTTCTGGAAGCCGCTTACATTCAATCGCAAGAACCTCTTCTGTGCAGACAAAAGGAGTGCGTCCAAGCTTTGCGATTGTTCTGAAATTACGGCGTCTAGGTTGCGTCCGGGTTCACCGTGTATAGTATAGTTGATTTCAAGTAATTTGTTATATACCTGCGTGACAACCTCCAATGTGGGAGTGTGGGAATGGGAGTTGGAGGGGGCTTGTATTGAAAACTATTCCATAACACTATCTATACAGGTATGAAAATTTGCTTCAAATAATTAAACTAAATAAATTTATTTGGGGATACTTTTTCTGACTGTTAACTTTCTTCTAGGACACACTGTAGTAACTTATGTTACTTATTGTTGTGTGTGAGTGTGTGTATGTGTGTTTGTGCTTGTTACATAGCTCAACATAATCCGTCATCATGGTCATATGAAACAACAAGTGGTTTATTCTATTGCCTCATTGTTGTTTTACAGGTATGCTAATACGAAACAGAAAATCGACTCATCAGCGAGTAGATACATATTAGTTAAGGAGGGGTACTTTGCTTTTCCCGATGAGAAATCCCGACAATACTTACCAGCAGGCTTCAGGCATGTCTTTCTAATTCGTGATCCTTATAAAGTCGTGAGCTCCTACAGGAAAGCATTGTACGGATCACTGACGAAGATGGGTCTCCGGACGGGAGACGCTATCGATGAGGAAGCATTCGATCTAGAGAAGGACGACCCATTATTGAACTGCAGCGAGTTCTTTAAAGGTATTCTTGAGGTCTGGAAGTACATTCGCGCCAACGTTGATCCCAACCCAGTTGTCATCAACTCGGACGACCTATTGGCCAACCCGGCTGATGTGCTGTCAAAGTTCTGTCATCTGACTGGTCTACCGTACAGTGATTCACTTCGTTCATGGGATGCTTCTCCAGATGTCACCAAGACGTGGAAAGTAGCAAGCCATAAGATATTGGAGCGGTTCGACACATTTTATAAAACAGCGGCTTATTCCAGCGAGTTTCTGCCGCCTAAACCAGCCTTTCCTCGGGAGAGTTCGACACCAGATATCAAGAAGCTAGCTGAGGCATCTATGCCATACTTCCAGGAAATGAACAAGTTCAAAATATAAATGTCTCGTTCAAAGATCTTACAAAATGCAGAGATTTTACTTTGAATCATTCTGCATGACGTTTTTTTTTACTTTTTCGCCTTTATCTTCTGCATAATTATGATGTACAATTTATTTTATGAATACTCGTTGCTCACTCAATGTAGGCGGTCATTCTCTTTAGCGATTTAAGTCATAATTTATTTAGATTGCAGGCTCCATATTGTTAGTGTTGATAAGTCAAAATCTCTGCCGGGTTGCGGTTTTGACTAGTGGTGTTCCGCAGGGACCCGTTGTAGGTAAGATAATGCTGTATGTATTTTATTACATCATTTTTATTATGCCTTCTGTACAAATTGAAATTTAAATGTATATCATTCATATCCATGCAGACCACCAATTTTACTTACCTGAGCTAAGTCTTGATATCAATAATTGGATAAGCTCGAATTCCTTCTATTAAACCAAGAAAGAGTTAGAAGTAACACTTCCCTCTATACTTATAAATACTACCGATTGTAAATTTCGGCCACTTTGGTTATTCAGCATTGTATACATGTATATGAAAAATGTTTAACGCGTCTATCTACAGAAAAGATGATATCTGCAAGCATCTTATTCTTTTTTTTTCCGGTTACTTTAATCTCAACTTTCATATTTGCAACAACAACAAAAACGCTGCAGCACGTGAAGTCTTTGTACTCACATTAAATCCTATGTTATCCTTTTCGGATTACAACAAAATGAAGTCATTAAACATGGTTCGCTTTTCTTCCTAAATACGTGAACATTCTGACAAAAGAGATTGTTTTGAAAATTAGCCCAGACCATTTTGTGACCCTCCACCACAAAACGACCAATAAGTCGCAATGGGAGTTTTAAAACAGCTAAAAAAGGTTGTTTGGGGTGAAAATTTCTATTTTAAGTTTTTGGTATTTTCTGAAAGATAATTTATTAATCTACCATTTGACAAAATTTCGGGGTAAAAGACGATGCTGAAATATGTTTTTACTTTCATTCAAAATGACCATTCTTTCTTGGATATTCAAACTTTGTGAGTCAGCTTGCTGGGATCGTACTTCACATCGTTTTTCTGGTATAGCTCAAAAACTGTGCACTGTCTGATATTCCAAATCTACAGAAAGAAAGAAATATATCTATTCCAAAGGTATGGAAAGTTTCAACCCAATCCAGTGAGTACTTCACAGTGTAGGCTTTGGAGTTTTGACTCACCCTTTTGTGCGACAAACAATAGGACACAGATTAGGCGCTCTTTAAATGGTCGCTCTTCTTTAGAGCCTGTTTTCTCTATTGTTTTGGTCATTAGCCTGTCTGACACTCTGACATTCTCACTGTAAGCTATAAGGGTTTGCTTAGTCTATGCAAGACAAGTTATATATCGTTTTAAAGCTAAGAATCTAAGCTTTCAAACTGTGCTAAAATTTTAAAACCCAGATTTCAGACTTATTGGTCGTTTTGTGGTGGAGGGTCACATTTAGTCAAATTCTAATTCATGTATAGATTCACATATATATTTTTTCGCCATTTATTCCTGTTTGCATTATTTACGCCATGTACACTGGGCAATAAAGAGTTGGCACAATTGAAATATGGCACGATTATATTATTATCATTACATAAGAGGTGAGAGAAAAATATTTCCCAAAGTTGATCATTAATGAATCAGATAATGAATAAAGTATAATTATGAATGAAAGTTTGCACAATTTAATGCTTTTTGACAATTAAGGGAAGGTTGAGTTCTGGGGAAGGTAAACAATAATTTGTGAGCTTTATCATTCTTTGTATGTTAGTTTGGAAGATTATCGTATAGTAGAAATGTCCCCTGAAAGGAATTGCTCTTCAAATGTCCTCACATTCAAAATATGACAAGAAACAGCTAAAATGCTCAGGCCGAATATTTGTGTGTAGTATACACATTTTTGTGTGCAGCGCATGTGACTCTCAGCAGGATGGAGTCTTATAATTTCTTATCATTTTGGAGATTCCAAATCCTTACAGCATACAGCAATCCCTATGTGCTAATCAACCTTTCCCAATTGCTTTGAAACAGTTTCTTTCGCAATTCAATCTCATGACCAGAACTTAACTTTATCTTTAGTAATGAATTTCTTTGTATCATTATCTAATTCAAAACGGAACCATATCATTGTGCATCAGACCTGTGATTTCCAGTAGCTATACAGCCCACAAAACCGACCTGCACAACCAAGCAGATCGACAACACTCGAGCCCGTCATGTCGGCCATCTGACAGCTTTTGAAGGGTCAATGGACAAACATTGTCTGCCTCGTGAGCTTCGGTCTCGTCGGATTTAGCCTCGTCCACCATACTGACAGTTTCGGTCTCGTTCGCACATGAGATGTAATACAAAGATTGTGAAAGCCATGTCGGAATTTACTTAAAGGGGAAGTCCACCCTGATTACAAATTGGTATTAAAAGAAGCAAAACAGAACAAAAATAAAGAATAGTGAATGTTTGAGCAAAATACGACAAGAAATAAGAAAACAAAAATTTAGTTGTAGTCACTCAAACACAAATTGGCAACTCTGTGATGTATTTTGCGAGCTCCTCTCCCATTTGCCCTGTACCCCCAAAATCAGTAATTTCATTTTCCCTATAGAAAATATTCAATCATACATGCACCTTATCGATATAATCATTCCTGATATGTTTTTTTAAAAAAAACTTGCATGGAACAAATATATTCCTTCATCAAAAACTAAGGAAATAAAATTTTATAACATTTTCTGTACTGAGCAAATAGGATAAAAGCTCGCAAGATACGTCACGGAGTTGCCAATTTGTGTTTAATGATTACAACTTCAAAGATTCATAACTTTCTTATTTCTTATTGCTCAAACTTTCACTAATCTGTTTCTCTCACATTAATTCTTCTTTATTACAAATCAACTTAATACCAGGGTGGACTTTCCATTTAAATTGATGAGTTCTTTCTTTCTTTCTTTTCTTCCTCTTCTTCTTCTTCTTCTTCTTCTCCTTCTTCTTCTCCTTCTTCTCCTTCTTCTTCTCCTTCTTCTTCTTCTTCTTCTACTTCTTCTATTTCTTCCTTCAGTTTCTGTTCTTTTTCCATTAACTCCATTATACCTATTTAAACGGGTCTAATGACGATCCAGAGTTCTTATATTTACAAAGATAAAAGAATAAACATGTATCAAACGCAAGAAATGATGACTGCTCAGCTCCACAATGCCTGATGGTGATTGACATAAACTGTAAATACAAATACAGTTTTTATTGACAAGCAAAACATGACATGAAGCCACGTATTAATATTCATTTTAATAAGTTCAGTACAATGATGGTTAGATATGAATGTAAAGGTAATAATCGTAAACACAAAGTGAACATAATTATGTGCAGTTACATCTTTTGAATAGTAGAAAAAAACGGAATACTGACAGTACAGTGTGATAATTACCACGATCTGAATACATTTTGGACACAAATGAAATTCCTGATGGGTGCTCTCAACATGATGTGTGGACACATCATTATTTTTTTTTTATTTTAATCAGAAATCTTAACCATGCATAATGAACATTATTTACGAACACTTTGGGTATCATGACAATCTAAAATGAGGGAAGTCTGGAGGCTATTTACCCCCAAAGTGCCAATTCAGATTTTTCAGATTTCAGATTTGGATTTTATTTCATTACACTTTCATTTTTCAAAGTACATGTATATAACAATATGTATTATGCAATCAACAATACTGACAACACAACTTAGTGCAGAAACGTTTTTGATCATTACAAGCAAAATAATGTGCATTAAAGTTTTGAGTTGTAAGAAAAAAAATAACAGTAATGAAGACTACATTAGATTAATTTTATGAAAATGATAATGAAAACAGAGACCAGCATAGAAGCATAGCTTGTAGAAGCGCTGGTCCCTGGCAAAAGATAAATCATGAATACAGAACATAAAAAACTAGTCTGGGCAACCATGCATAAAATGCCCAATAAAAGGGAAAAAGAAGACAGAAACATGACCATGGAAAACAAATAAATCATAAGCATAACACACTTCGAAGAGAAAGCATTGAAAAATAATAAAGCTGGGAATAGTAACAATGGAAAGGAGTAAATTTTACAAAAGACAGAAGAAGAAGCACAAAGTGACAGGGGGCGAGGAAGGGGCAGGGTGGAGGGGCAGGATCTGGAAGGTTTCATTTAATCTATAGATTCACCATTGAGGGATCAACGTTCATAAAAAGCAATAAGTGATTTTCTCAATTGACGAGTGTACTCAAATTTATACTGTCTTGTATATTTAAAGGGAGTGAATTCCAAAATTTAGGAGCTGTATATGAAGAAGTATTCTGGGTTAATGCTGTACGAGTTCTTGGCAAGTGATATAGATTGATTTGTCTGGTGGGGTAATGATGGATCTCATTATTTGCTGTAAATATATTATTGAAGACAGTTGGCAATTCATGATTATGACAATGAAACATAAGTACAGCAAGATTGAGGCGGTAAATATCATAAATTTTTAGTACATTATTAGAGTGAAAAAGACCATCAGTGTGGTGGCGATAATTAACATTACTTATAATTCGCATAGCGTTTTTCTGTAATAAAAAAACTCTGTAACAGGCATGCCGCATTGTTTCCCCAGGCTAATATTCCATAATTAAGGTATGGTAAAACTAGTGTGGAGTATAGTGATAGAAGTATGTTTGCCGGAAAAGACCATTTGAGTTTGTTAATCATACCTATGTTTCTGGATATCAAATTTACATACATTATCAATATGATGCTTCCATGATAGCTTATTATCTATTATAGTGCCTAGAAATTTTGTTTCAATCACCTTCTGTATTATTATCTATGAGAATGGGATGAGGAAGTTCGTTAAAAGTATTACTAAATAACATGTAATTTGTTTTTTCTAGATTTAGTGATAACGTGTTAGCCTTAATCCATTTTGCAAATGAATCCAGTTCAGAATTAATCACATTACATATAGTTTCTAGGCTTTTATGCGAAAAAAAATAGAATAGTGTCATCTGCATACATGATAAAAGTCAATAAATTTGATGATCTATGAAAGTCATTTATATACAAGATAAAGATAATGCAGTCATGGGTAGCATGTATTAAATGCCGATATCAGGCTTTAGTGTGACGAAATTTGGTCGCTCAAATGCGATCACTGCAGATCTAAAGGAACTGGTGACCAAGGAGGAGTTTCTCGTTCCCGAGGGTCAAACGTGAGGTCATAGACCACCTGGTGACCGTTGTCCCATCCGTACAGCTTCTGGTCACGTGGGTTGTAGTCCAATGACATCATCTCCCCGAAACGGATGTCAAAGGGAACGTCGAGGACGCGGAGTTCATTCGACGAAGTTTCGTAGACCAACTCGACCTGATGACAAATATCAAAGGTTCGTTTAGATTCACTCTTTTTAAAAGAGTGTCAGCCAAATGCCTAAGGGAACCGGATGCTCTGTGTATTAAGCCTAGCTGCCTTCTGAATGTAGGTCTACAGCGTGGATATCAGAGGCGGTGGAACGTCGGGCACGGACAATGGAAGTGGAGGGGCACCTGTTGTCCGCCAAACAAAAGCTGCACCCCCACTCTCATTGTCCGAGCCCAACGTTCTGCCGCCTCGACCTCTGGACTGGAAATTCACTCTTTTAGGGGCTTTTTGGTGATGATTTCGTTCTGGAGTGGAATCTATATTAAAAAGTGTGGAAATAACCTTGGCAAAAAGACATTCGAAAAAAATTATTTTGGGGTGGTCAGACTTTTTTGGAGTGAATTCAACTCCGAAACGAAGTGATTCTTCATGATTCCTATATGAATTGAGTTTCCACTCCTCTGTATATGGAAATGAATTAATTAAGTCAGCTTATTTAATATGCCATGACATCGTTTATGTAAAGAGGTGAGGGCGGAGGTAGCCTAAGCTTAAGATAATGTGCCTACCGTACAAAATGGAACAAAAATAGTAGGCCCTTATTTTGCCGACAGACCGTGCCGAAAAAAAACTATCGAATTATCCGACAACCAGTGAGAGTTTGCCACTGACCCCCACCCATATCCTCCCCACTCCTCCTCCCAGTGTGGATTTAGGCCATGGGGTGGGATTTCCGGCCCGTGCCCCCTATGTTTTACATTTTTGTTTAGGTAATGACCATTTTTTTTGGGGGGGGTTGCTTCTTATAGAAGGTTTGGGTGCTCCCTCTTTTAAATAATCCTGGATCCTTGAAAAAAAAAATTGTGAACTCACCGTTGCATCAGGGCTGAAGTAACTGCTAATACAGTAGACCTTCCCACAAATCATAAAGCAATTTCCAGCGCCAAATTTAGGGAAGGGCGCCACCCATGTTTCTATGGTGTCAAGCGTCTCTGGGTCTAGACGGCTAATCCTCGTGTTTGCTGTCAAGTAAAAAATAAAAAAATGATGACTTAAGAATGAGTTCATAGCCAGAGTTGCTAAACTGGATAGGAGCATTGACCCCTTGAGTTCTGTGGATGACTTATGGCTGTCTGTTGTTTTGGGGGTTTTTTTGCGTGGGGAGGTGGGGGTGAACTTGGCTACGCCTATGTTCATCACGAACCTTCTGTGCATGAGCGATGAGACCATAATGTGTAAGGCACGATTCTGCTAGTATAGACGTCTCTTGTCCCAAAATAAACTTTCGATTTTGTAAACTTTGTGAGTGAGGGAAGCGACAGAGGAAGGATTTTGACATGAATTTCACAATGAAAATGTAGTCTAATTTTGTCATATCTTTTCTAAATATTAGTTACATATTATAGACCACATCTCTACCCGAAAATGATGCCATTTGCCAGAATGTAGTTAATTTTTAAATTATCAGGGGCAGATCCCTGTTAGTCCCCATTATTTATGTGTTTTTTGGTAAACTTTAAAGTGGTTGAATATTAACTCTTTATGAATATATTATAAATCGAAATATTCAGATAAAAAAGAGACACTCAATTATAAATCCCCCCTCTCTCTCTCTCTCTCACACACACACACACATCTATGTTTTCGATTGTTCGAATTTCAACCGATGACTCCACTATTGAATTGCGTCACAAAATTCATTGACGGAATAAACCTCACCAATTGTTGACAACCGATGACCTATTGAATTACTACCGATGACCTATTGTTCTCTTTGTTCGATGTCATCGGTTTGAATGCGTACACACAAGTACGCATTCCTCTACACAAGTAGAGGTACTCACGCACCTCTACTTGTGTGTCTTTCCTTTTGTTCTCTATATTGTTCAAATAGCCACACAAGCAGCAAAAAATGCCACACAAGCCTGACGGAATAAAGGCATCTATTGTGTTTGACAGTCCAATTAGTCACACATCTGTTGGTACATGTGTATACAAACACACACACACACAGACACATACAGTTTTGAGGAGAACCTGTTGGTTCCCTCGGGTATCACAATAGTAGGCCTTATCGATGAGTAATTTCACTCTAATTCAGTGCGTATCATGTACTTGTAAAGAAGTTACCATAGTTGCACGCAATAAGAATGCTGAACAAGCGAAACCCTCACTTTTGCATCGATTGATGCAGCTGCTGCAACCCCCCCCCCCCCCCTCCCCCCACAATGTTTCTTACTTTGGTCGAAGAGGGCGACAAAGATTACCCAATATCCGAGCTCATCTCACAAGAAACATTATTTCTGTAGCGTCTTTCCTAAATAAAGAGGCAGAGCGCAAACAAAGGCCTGAAAGAAAAAAAAATAACGCTCAACAAACGAAACCCCGCAATAATTGATAAACATGACAATATTTTCCTACTTTGATCAGAGGCGGCATAGATAGCCCACAGTCCGAGCTCGTCGACAGCGAGATCGATATCGCTGTAACTCCCAGGAGTGTAGGACCCCCGGTTGTTGATGATGGCATCGGGTAACTGTCCGGTAGCGGCTATTCTACGACTCTCAGTATCGTACCTGGTTGTTCAACAAAAAAACATAAAAAACTATACAATGCATTCTTTACTTTCACAATATTTTGTAATTTTAGGAACAGAATTATGTAACTTGTCTACACGAGACATGACTTAATCTAATGCAAGTTCAGTAGCCCTATCCATCACCTTTTAAAATGTGCGAACATTACAATGAGTTTTAACATAATCCAGATATGATTTCTTAGTGAAGTACACTATGGTATTTTAAAATACTCCTGGATTGATTTCTCGAAAGTCTTTGCGATCATGTTGATTGTACATTACATTTCCCTGATTAGGTCAGGGATTACTGGAAAAGGGTAAAGTTAACATGATAAGAACTCAGTTGAAATAGAAAAGGATGTCAACAAGCACAAGTTGTGAAAATGGTGTGAAATGTGTTTCCTTTTTATCTCGTACGCAGAATATCGTTTTTTACGCTTGGAGGCACTTCTGCATACAATGCCGAGGGACGACTAAAGTTTGTTTCGTTTAGAATCATTCTTAAAACCATTTCAAACTTTCATTTCGGAGTTAAACAGAAACCCTAACATAGTGGCTAATAAAGCATTGTTACGCTTTATCATAGACTCTCTCCCTTCCCCTCTCTCTCTCTTTCATGGCTTGCAAGGCAGAACAGGCGAAATAAAGAATAAACTTTGCGTATTAAGTTGTTTAAAAACAATTAATCTACCTGACGACCTGTCTGCTTTGGTAGACATGGTAGTACAGCGATCCGTTATAGGCTACCATGCCGGGCCCCTGGGCTGGATAGCTTGTCGGCATCATGTGACGGCTCTCGTACTTGGTACCTCGACGGAAATCAGCAACGTTTGCAAAAGTATCAACTTGGAAGGTCAGTCTGGGAAGGGAAAAGGGAACAAAAAGTGGGAAATACAATTAATCAATCACTTCCGGTACAAATTTACTTCATTGAACTAAACTGATCAAGATATACACAGACGTCAGTATGCTTACATAAAAACGCCAATAGGCTTAGTTGAAGTCGGAAAATATGGTTTAATCACATAATTTTGGGAATTTTCTGCAATATGACGAAACACAAATTCTGAAAATAATCATAATTCTGATACATGTCTATTCTGATACGCTTATGTGATCATATCAATCAGTAAAACACAACCTTCGCAATATATCTCAATGTCCTTCATTTAATTGCTTTGTAGGCAGTCAATTACAATGATTCTGAACAGGATAAAATAGTTCGGATGCGATTTCATGTTTATTCCTTATCAAAGTCCCCCGAAACACCCATAATAACAAGCCTAGGTTTTAATCTGCTATTCAGTAAATGAGGTTTGTGATAATCAAGATCTAGTATTGATATCAAGGCTCTTCAGGGACTATAGGGAATTTTAAAAATAATAACATAAAACTGTATCCCAGAGTTTGATTGCAACTACATGAATTTTGCAGTAAAAAACAATACACACCTTGGATTGTGAAAAGGTGAATACCAGACCTTCGAACAGTTCAGGAGAGGATCTCTGAACCAAACTCCTATATTCGTCCCTCTTCCTCTTACGGTGAATGGCTCCGATACGTGGATGATGTCACGGCAACTATCTGAAAATAAATGTGTAAATGCAGTTTGATGCGGTGGTTTATTCGTTTGACGTCCAATCAGAAGATTCGGGGTTTGAATCCAGGCCCGTTGATTATGCCCCAATAACAAGGAAATACAGCTCTCTATAGCAAAGGTACCTGGTATGGTAGAAAGGAATTCGACGCCTCTTTGGCACAAATATATAGCTGCAAGCGGCTCTGAAATAAATGTTCATAGGCCTCATAGTAATCTTCAAATGTCATTCAGTCATGTACATGTACATGAATAATAGAATGTATTATAGTTTTTTGCATTGCGATTGTACAGGTACTTTTTGGGCGACACAATCCGGCCCGTGAATTGTAAAAAAAGGGCGTGTTTTTTATCTTTCACCCGGAGATTTCATTAAAAAGGGGGTGTTTTTCTTTCTCTCTCTCTCTCTCTCTCTCTCTTCGACACCTGAGAAATTAAAAAGGGGGGTTGTGAAATATCTTGAAAAATTGATCAAATCCCAGGATCAAGATCCTGAAATTCCTGCTAGTTTTGATAGCTCATTCAGCCAGGATTATTTCATTTTGAAAAGTGGAAACACTGGGCCGCAGTCCCACCCAGTCCTCCCTCGACTCGATATACCATTTTGAACATAAAAAAACATCTCTTCCACGGTATTGTAATGACAGCTTACTTGGGAGGGAGGGGTTGGTGTCTGTCCTGAGATATGGGGTTGGAATGAGATCTCACCTGAGATAGGGGGGTACATTGAGCAGTGTTCTGAATTTAGGGGGGTCCCCAAGGCAGGAAAAGCCCGCGCAAAGTCCGCAATAGGGGGGTTCATAAATAGGGGGGTGCTTTCAAAGGGAGGGAAGAAGCATACGCGTACCCTAAATAATACTGAGTGGGGGGAGGCCGGGATAGTAGGCCTACATTTTAGAATCCACTTTTTCGCCCGCTCACCGATATTTCTGCGATCGATATCTAAATTTCTTCAATTTTTGCAGTACAGCGCAGCGAGTGCGAAAGACGCGGCTTGAAGTTTCTTCAGCTGGTAGGGTGTGCATAACCATCGGGAGTTCCGGCGCGCTGCAGCTCTAGAGCTCTAGATAGAATGCATAATGAAAACGTATACAGATGCGCAGATATGCACGGTGTGCATATAATATGCACTGGCTGCCCATTGAAAAACGTATCATCTTCAAACTAGTTCTTTATGTTTATAAATCTATCAATAACCAGGCTCCAGGGTACATATCTGAATGCTTAGCTGTATATACACCTAGTAGAAATCTCAGATCCTCAAATCACAACCTTCAGCCCCGCCCCCCCCCCCCCCCACTCAGTATTATTTAGGGTACGCGTATGCTTGTTCCCTCCCTTTGAAGGCACCCCCTATCTCAGGGCTGCCAAAATTTCTGAACCCCCTTATCGCAGGCTTTGCGCGGGCTTTTCCTGCCTTGGAGACCCCCCTAAATTCAGAACACTGCTCAATGTACCCCCCTATCTCAGGTGAGCTCTTCAACCCCATATCTCAGGACAGACACCAACTCCCCTCCCAAGTAAGCTGTCATTACAATACCTTGGAAGAGATGTTTTTTATGTTAAAGGGAGTGGCAAGTCGTAATCGATGGGCCTGACCAGTTGGCCTGACTCGGAGAAATTCGGATACAATCAGGTCCAATCGTGCGCTACCGAAGGCATGTTATTGCCGGATTCCTCACGCGATCGTTAACTCGAATCCCTCCATACGCAACCG
Organism: Heliocidaris erythrogramma; assembly: GCA_025617745.1. Lineage (NCBI taxonomy): Eukaryota > Metazoa > Echinodermata > Echinoidea > Camarodonta > Echinometridae > Heliocidaris > Heliocidaris erythrogramma. The sequence continues at coordinate 29,639,640 of CM046871.1, read as the reverse complement.
ACCAATGAGATTCAAATACTTGGAATAAAGAACACGCGATCTTGTTTACTCAAATTTGGGTCAATGTGCGAACTTTTATTAGCTGCGCACGATAAATTGAAGTTGCTTTGAACTTTGATCCAGAGAAAGGAGCAGCCAACTGTAAGAGCGCCCATAGAATGCGACTTGTCGCTCCCTTTAAAAATGGTATCTCAGAACTCAATGCAGTCATAAGAAACCAAACAAAAATGAAAATCTCATGACATAAAAGTTTTTTCTCAGGTGTCGAAGAGAGAGAGAAAGAAAAACACCCCCTTTTTTAATGAAATCTCCGGGTGAAATTTAAAAAACACCCCCTTTTTTACAATTCACGGGCCGGATTGTGTCGCCCAAAAAGTACCCCTTTACCGGAGATTTTGGGAACACGCATGCGGTCCCTTCGACCTCCGAGTGGGGGGGGGGGGGGGCCGGGCCTTCAGCTCAGCTACCCAATGACCCGAAATTTGTCAGGTGACAGGACTTTCACAGTTACTGCATCGAGGCTATGGAATAATCTCCCCTTGACCATTAGACAGTCAGCATCCATAAAGACCTTTGAAAAAGCTGTGAAATCATATTTATTTTAAATCCGCTATCAAACTTTGTAACAGGTACATTCATTACATTTTGTCTCCATAAAACCACCTGGTAGTTCCCACATGGACAATTGAAGAGTTTTCTGATTTGTGTTTATATAAAAATTATAATGTGTTCTATAATTTAATATTTTGTAAACGCTCCGATCGTTCGACTAGGCTAGCGGTCGTCGATTTAGCGCCAGCGCGCGTTAGCCGACCGGCTCCGGACAGTCGTGGAGCATAATTTAGCTGCGGCCTAAGTCGAAGATAATTCAGGCACTAGTTACATGATGCTTTTCTAAATTGTTACGTTAGAAAGAGAATACAGTGGCCTAGGACCTGGTATAGTTTGTAAACGGTGGATATACATGTAGGTCGAGATAGGAGGTCTTGACTGATCCTTGGCCTAGCCTAGGTTAACTAGAATTTAATGTCGGTCAAGCCTACAATTATGAACATTTTCTGTTCGATCTCCCATACGTTTTTTGTATGTACTGGCACCGTACTTCCTGCCGTGCGATTTTCACAAAAAATAGGCCTAATGCACAGGCAAATTTAGGCTCCAATATTGTGTCACTCGACTCTGACAATCTGACATTATCTGAATTGACATGACGACATCACTGAATCTAAGAAATTTGTTTATATGTCGCCTTAATTCTTAGCTAAGAAAAAGTGTTTAACGTTTTTAGAATACAGCTACGCTTAAGTAACAGTTAGAGCATATTTATATCACTGAATCTAAGAAATTTGTTTATATGTCGCCTTAAATCTTAGCTAAGAAAAAGTGTTTAACGTTTTTAGAATACAGCTACGCTTAAGTAACAGTTAGAGCATATTTCTTAACCTAGAGTAGACAAATTATTAGAAATTTTCTTAAACTTAAGAGAAATGTCTTAGAATTTTATTGAATACGGGCCCTGGTACGGACTTTCTGTGTTTCGGGATTTTGTAAGGAAATTTTGTTTAAAAGCTGATTTTGATGATGATATTGTAATAACGAAGCCCTAAAGTCGCTAGACCTTCTCTTGCAGTTCTACGCTGGAGCTCGATCGGAATCAAAACCATGAAATCGGTGAATACTAGAACAGCAGGAAATGTTATGCAGACTTTCCGATTTAGCCTACAAAGGCATTTCTTCGAGTCATAGGTCGCGTTTATCATCTTTCCCCAGTTTGAAACCGCTTTCCATACCCACTATCAAAAGCCTTTGCAAACGGCTTTCAAAATAAGTTGCGTTTATCATCTCATCGACAAGTCGAAGACCGACGTCACTGCGCAGATGCATTGCGCAGTTTGACCCGAGGAGAAGGGGTCATATACGGGGCGCGCTTTTTTGTTTTGGCTATTAGGAGTTCTGTGGTATAGTGCAGCGTACGTAGCTAGTGTACTCAGAAACCGGAAACACGTAGTTCGTGACCGAAATATAAAGTCATTTCAAAACAGCTTTGCGTTTATCTCGCTTTTTGTAACCTGTTTCTGGCTGAAACCTGTTTCGGAAAGCACAAATTTGCGACTTTCAAAAAGGCTTTCCGAACCCCATAATCAAAACAACTTTGCGTTTATCATCTCTAAAAAAATCACTGAAAGCCCTTTGGAAAACCTGTTTCTGCCGAAAGAAAGAGTTCATGAAGAGCTCATTAGGGATATAAAACAGATATACAATGTCTTTCTTGGCTCTAGCAAACTATGAGCATTCAGAGGCATAAACAACTTTCCCTCGAGGCAAATTTATATCAAATTTACTATACCCTCGGCAAGCCTCGGGTATAGATATAAATTTGCCCTCGGGAAAGTTACTATTTATGCCTCTTCATTAGCTCATAGTTTTTGCTAGAGCCTCGAAAGGTATTCTATATTTGTAAACTATTGCATTGACTCTAATATATTATATTCGATCGCATAATATTTCATAGATTGTAATAGCATATTAGATGTCCGATTCCTACCTTGTGAAGGGAAATCACTCCATGGCTGGAAGAGGCTGTCGTCTTCGGACATAGTCGCATAAGATCGTTCACATTCGGCCAACTTCGCCCTGAGGTCGTCGATCTTTCGTTGCAGTACTCGGACTTCAGTAGGTCTCTTCACCGCCAGCTGGGCAATCATTGCTGTGAAGTTATTCAGCTAAGTGTGTGAAAAGGGGAAAAAAGGGACGTTATCATCTTCATTGACATAAATCCAGTCTTGAGGTTTAGGGGCAACAACGTCACGGTGCCTATCTGAATAAATTAGAGAATGATGCGTCGTTTGTCGCCATCATATGAGCATCGTCACCTTCCCCCACCCCCACATAATCATCATCGTAATCATCATTGTGTTCTTCTTTATCATTATCACCAACACCATCAACATCATTACTAACATCATCATCATCATCACCACTATTACGAACATGATCAATACCACCACCATCAAATGGATCACTGCCAACATGATCATCATCATTGTCGTCATTGTCGTTGTCATTGTTGCCACCATCACCATTACCAACACCACCACTTCATCATCATCATCAATTCCATCACCAACACCGCCATAAAATAAACCACCGTGATCATCATAACCATCACAATCACCACCGCAATCACCACCATCCTCACTACCGTCACACCCCAGTCACACCAACGAGATCGATAACAGACGAACACAAATTATATTATATATGACCGATGTGTTTTCGGTTACCGGTCGTTTGGGGGTTGGTATGGCGGTGTGATTAAGGTATTTCCATCATCATTTTCAAAGCAGTCATTATGATCACTTACTTCTTCACGTAATTCCTGCACCTCTGGAATCTCGGCTGCAACATCCTCGATTCTGAGGAATACATGAGAAAGGCTGTGTGTCAGCTTTCATTTTTCATTTATCCCCGCTAATTTCGCAATGTTATTCAACTGAAATCATTTGCAGAAAGGAGTTGAGTAATAATTTCAAGGGAATTGAAACGCGGAGGTTGATAGAAAAGAAAAAGATGAAGACAAAGACTGAAGAAAACCGAACCATGGGAATTGTTGGACATTAGGTAACAAAATATGACAAAATATAACAAGCTATGACCGGGGTAATAATGTTGAAGCGCCAGGAGCGTCACGACATGACGGACATGAGCGCTATACAAGAAGCCACCATTATTATTATTATTTAAAATTACATTCGCAGATTTTCATCAGACAGCATAGACGTTGTTGATCGTAAATTGAATATCTAGTCTCCCTTTCCCCCTGGATGATTTTGCACATCCCAAGAGATGCTTCATCCGAAAATACTATCCTAAATTACTGATTTGCTGATTTTACACCATATTAAACCAGGCGATTGTACTTTCCTAAGCCTGTGTGAATGTACTAAATGTCAAGTGTAAAACGTTTCTTTTACACATTGTTCATGATTTTATTTTGAGATAATATTTTGGAGTAGTCCTTACAAGGACTGCTGTTTTTCTTTCATCGAAAGGAACTACCGTAGTTCAAAAAGAATTGAAGTTCATGTAAATGAGCCACATAATTCTTTCGGTGTAGTTTTAGAAGAAAAAAAAGTAGTAAGAAGAGAATACCCAACATTACCTTGCGGTTGCCATGGCTACATATTCTCACCTTTCAAGGAGCAGTGACATCTCCTTGAGTTCTTCCTTCACAAGCTCGAGTTCGGCCACCGTCACGACCACCGTGCCATCTAGAACGCCTTCCAGCGTCCCCATGGTCATGTTGAGCTGAGAGCCTGCGATCTCGAGATCATCGTGGAGCCGGATGACCGTCTGGTTGTACTCGTCCAAGAGGCGACCGAGTCGGTCGATCTATGATGGTGTCATTATGAAATATAAAATTAAAATGTTTGCACTCCATGTGAAAGGAATTGGTCTAAATTGTGTTTCACTTTTTGAATTCCCGAAAATAACAAGGAAAAACGGATACAGTGAAAGAAAAAAAAATGAATCAACAATTTGATGTTGAAAGACACAATATGTTTATGCAAAAAAAAAATTGTGTCGTCTGTATGTCCATGTTTTATCCGAAAAATTGACGCTGCGGAAGATTCTCACCTGTGACACAGGATATCCCTCCCCCCCCCCCCCAAGGGCGGATCCAGGGGCCAGGCCACCTCCCCTGGCAAAAGAAAAGGGAGAGGGAACTTTTTCTTTGTTTTCTTTCTTCTTCTCTTTTGGCTTGTCATGGAATTTTTGAGTAAAATTAAGACACACCCACAACGCTGACGACCATGTCAGAAAATTTTCTGAATATTGTGTCCCTCCTTCACAAATTCTTGCAGCCGCCCCTGTTGCCCCCCCCCCCCCCCAAAAAAAATAAAATAATTAATTAATTAATTAATAATAAAAATAATAATAACAAAAATCTGCCAGTGATCTTTAGGAATGTACAGAATTCGTGTTATGTGGGACAAAAATAATTGTTCTTGTTCTATGAAAGCGAATTTGTCAATCCCTGATTCAATTCTGTATCGCAATTTCTTACCTCCCGTTCTGCAGCTTCGAGTCTTTCTGGATAGCCTGTTTCTATATAATCTTTGCACGTTACTACTGGAGGTAAACTATCACTCTCGCACTGGCAGCTACGGGACGTCGCCTCGACAACGACATCGCCGAATGTCGACATGATGTCGGCGGTACCAAGTGGTGTCGTTACATCGCATTTCTGATATAAGAAATCAAAATAATTTCACCGACCTCGTCTTAGGAAAACTATTTCAATTGACACAGGGTGCATAAGTGCAATTGCGTTGCTACGGGGACTAGCCCCATCCCCAATCAACAGGCGAATAATTGCAAAATTTAAGAGAGAAAAGGAAAGAGAGGGCGGGGAAGGACGAGAAAAGAAAATGATAGCACCCTCCGCTCTCCATCCTTTGTCAATTCGCCGTAGTCGCACTTCATGCACCCCCCCCCCCCGCCCCTCAATGACCAGACACACGCTACGCCACATATTACTGCAATACATGCATCTGTGTAAGCCCTAATTTGAATATTATTATGTAAATTGACAATACAAAATGATACTGATAATGATAATAATTTTTGTTTACCTAAGCCCCATCAGCATCAATGCTGTTTTTCGTAAGGGCCTTGCAATTATTATTACCCCAGCAGTTGCCAGGTACACATTTCAGGCGCGGATTCAGAGGGGGCGCAAGGGGCATGCGCCCCCCCCCCCCCGTTTTGTTTTGTCTGACAAAATATGCCCCGGACCCCCTAGATGGCCGTTTGGCTTCGTCAAACGGAGGGTTCCTCAGTGTGGGCCCCCCCCCCCCTTCTGAAAATCCTGTATCCGCCCCTGCATTTACACCTAGGTGGAGAGGGACAAAATGTGGGTAAAACATCTTGTCCAATGATCTAAGCACCCGCGGAGGATCGAAGCCAGGTCCTCTCGTGTGAGAGTCAAGAGCCTTCACCAATATCCCAAATTTATGTCAAAATTAATTTCTGACTTTAGTTCAAAGTGCATATTTTCGGAGCCGTACTTTGTATCAATTTGAATACAGCAGCAAAAAGGGTTGATTTACTCACCACATATTGAACAAAAAGAAAAGTTATAATCATCAACACTTTTCCTCCCCGAAAAGGAACGAAGAACCCAAGAGATGTCATTGGTGCGCCTGTCTCTGATATAAACCGTCATCCAGTGAACGCACTCCTGAAGACTAGATGCCTCTGAATTAATGAAAAGCAAATGGCGGGATATATTTATACTATTTTCGCTCCATGCCTAAAACTTTGGAATATAATCTCCATGTGGGTCAGGGTTAAATTCGTGTGAGACTTGAAATTTCTTTCCGTCATCATCTTAATTTACGGCGAAAATGACGAAAATTGTTTGAAAGTTAGGGGTGAACATTCTTTTAACGAGAGGGGTCATATGTCTAGGGGGTGTGTCACGGTCTCATGTTCTTGATATTTGGAAAAGAAAGCCAGATTGTCGATTAGCATTTAATCTAGTTGCTTACATCGTAAAATGACGTGGGCCAGTCGACATCAGGACATGACCTGTTTTCTTATAATAAAAATAATAATTAAATAATTCGGCTGTGTTTTATAATAAGCTACAGCAAAGTAATAACCGTAGTAATCTAGAATCCTGTGGAGTATGCGATTTTTCTTAATATTACGTAAATTTAATGATAATTGACAATCATGTATGATACAACTGCCTATTACCATGATAACGTTCCAATGTTTGCTATAGAAATCAGAGTAACATAGGATACTCTAGCTCATCCAGCCTAGATTGGAGATTTGTGCCCCCCCCCCTTTTGTTTGAAGATCCACAAAAAATATCAAAAGGCAGTGGGTCTACCAGGAAATATCGCAGAAACTGTCGAAGAAAAGGAAGTATAACTCTCTCTCCGCCCCGCCCTTCTTTTGGTCAATATTTAGCTGCACGATTGTAATGCGTATTAGCAATGCTCATTTTTATGTTTACCGCAGGTTATCACAGGTATTTTGTAACTTCTCTAGTACAAAAGAAGAATCATTTTCATCGTGGGAGCTATTTTTGATGATAAAATATATCTATTTCATAGACAGGGAAGCCTGTGAAACATTTTTAAATAATACTTTTAGGACACAAGTATGGTGAAAAACTTTCTTTAAATAAAAGTACAATCAGTATGATTTTGTTTAAACTTATTGCGAGCTGCGCGCAAAGGAAATCACAAACCTCGTATACTCCTCCTCTAAGTTCCCCAAATGCGGATCCACAGGCACGTAAACCCACGCCCCTGCTCCTGTCAAAACCCAAATCTGGTATAAACCCCACCGTAAATGTAAAAAATATGGCTCCAACAGGTTAATTACCCCCCCCCCCCCCCCCCCCCGGCAGCGATCTTGGACCTCACAAGGTAACCTGAAAGATGTCATAACCTTTTGAGGGGTGGGGCTTGGCAGAGATTCTTCTTTCACCTTTTTTTTTCTTTCGGGTGGGGGGGGGGGGGGGCTTGCGCCCTTACACCCGTGCAATTTAATCCTGGATCCACCAGTGTCCCTTCATTCCATTAAAAAATCTAGTTCATGAACGTGACTTAAACGATTTTTCTTCTACTTGAAACACAGATCATATCATAATAAAGATGACAGATATGACACTAATGTCTTGTCCTCGAAGTGACCTTAAAATTCCTGCATCCATACAATGTCATTCATCTCCAACAACATAGTGGCGTAGCTAGGAAGGGGCACAGGGGGAATGTGCCACCCCTCCCGCATCGAATGGCGAAAAAGAAAAGGGAGAGGGGAAGGGGAACGTGAAAAGAAGATGCTTCAATCCCTCCCCTAATCATGGCTTTGTTGATTCGCGTACATACAACGATCAAAGGCGGATCCCCCTTCCCCCTTAATTATCCAGTTACCCCCTTGAGTGTCTGAACCACGCTAAGCACCTGCAACAGCATAGTCAGGTCCATTTACAAAGATTTATCTTTGAGAGTACTAACCTGATCTAGTTTATTTTAATGAAGGAAAAATGGTCTCGTTTCCTCAAGTTCAAGACCAAAAAGACCATAAATTTGGTGATCTCTCCCTCTCTCTCTCTATCTATCTATCTATGTATCTGTGATTAGAGAGTGATATGCAGAATAATATCTAACGCTTTTCCAGTCATATTTTACGGATACAATTTATGGTAAAAAAAAACGTGTTTCTTTAAACAGACCGGAAGGGATGTAATTTGTTTCGGACATAGCTAATTGGATTTTTTAGCAAAAGCAGGTCTACCTACATTTTCCTGAAATGTAATGTGGAACCAAACATTTCTAAACAGAGAGTTATAAACATAATGAGTGATAATAAACAAGTCATTTCCCTGCTATTGTCTCCTCAAATTCAACACAAAAAGGACAATAAATTTGGTGAAACATGAGATCACAAGGTTATTGGACTGTAGATTTGCAAATATTTGGGGTAACCCCAGCCCCAAAACAAGTTGCTTTGAAATATGTATCCGAGATTCGAAGTGAAGTATTCGAAACAAAGTTATGGTACTGGTAAATGGGAATTACGACATTACAGTTTTAAATTTGCTATTCATGAGGATTGCAGGCATACTCTTCTGGAGATGGATTGTGATGTAATATATCATCACTTGGTTTACATACAAAATAATGAAATATCTTATTTAACTTTGTAAAGGAAAATGTTATCTTAAAGAGACAGTAAACTGAAGCTCCTAATGGCGCCATCTTTTAACAGGATTTGTTAAGTGTCTGTGCCTCTCATTTTCCCATCATACCCCATTCTAGTCTGTAGAAGCTTAGAATGTACCTGTAGGCAACTTTCCACATTTGCAAAGTCAAAATAAAATGCAATTAATTTTCAAATATTAATCTTAATTTAGCAGTGACTGTAAGATAGCGCTGTTCAAGTTCTACCACTTTAATGCCCCTTTAACATGTACGGTGGATTATGTAATAGCATATTACCCCTTAAAAAATGTTCAATGAAATAAGAAATAAAAATAAATAAAGAAAAAGGTAATAACTTTCCTTTCCTTCACTTAAACAGCTAAAGCAATCTAAAAGTTTCAACAGCCTTAAGCAAATTTTAAAAAAAAAATTGAAACCATCAATTCTATACTTAAAAAGATTCAAACCGAACAAATGAAAGGCAACTATAAAGCCCGCTGCCCACGGGGCGTCATTTGACTGACGTAATACATGAACAAGATTCGACTGGCCTAGCAACAGATGAGGCATGTACGTAAATGATAACAAATTGAATGCAAAAGGACAAGTGGAAACAGTCTTTTACTAACTGGCGTATGGTCCAATTGTCTTCAAACACTCGATTAGCGCAGGTAATAACGCAGTCAAAATGAGGACTCATGTGCAAGGGGCATTACGCTAAATGGAATGAGAAATTGCATCTGGACAATCAGCGTGCAGTTTTGTGGATGTTATATCACAATTCCCTGGCCTCGATTATTCTAATGGACGGTCATCCTGAGACGATTTATATAAATCGCTTTTCACTGACCATGACGACGCAATTTACAAGCGGATACCTCGCTGCTTGACAGCCATAGATAAAAAATTAATCATTAATTTCCTTATATTTAGCATGTAATCACGTTGTCAAAAATAGGTTTCGTAAGAGACGATTAATATTATTTTGTAAAATCAGCTATTCATATCGAACTTGCATCCTACTGTTATTTTAATTGTTTTCATCTTGGTACATTTGGGTATACCGGAGAAGCATTATGGTTGAAGGCAACCCTTTCTGCACCCCCTACGGGCACCTTTTTGTGTTGCAAAAAGTTTCCTCTCAATTAGGTTTTGTAATAGACCGTGAATGTTTGCAAAAGCAGCTAATAATTTTAAAGCTTGCATCCTACTGTTATTTTGATTATTTCCATCTTGGTACATTCAGGTACCGGAGAAGCATTTTATGCCTCCGCCCACCGAAGGTGGGTGCCGGAGGCATTATGTTTTCGGGTTGTCCGTCCGTGTGTCCGTCCGTCCGTCCGTCCGTCCCACTTCTCGTTACCGCGATATCTAAAGAATCGTTTGAGGTAGGAACCTCAAACTTGGTACTAGTATGTATCCCCATACGAATATGAACTGATTAGATTTTGGGGTAAGTAGGTCAAAGGTCAGAGGTCACAGAGGTCAATTTACATGAAATTACATGAAATTCTTGGTTTTTAGCACCGTTACCGCGATATCTCAAGAACTGTTTGGGGTAAGAACTTCAAACTTGGTACTAGTATGTATCCCCATACGAAGATGAGCTGATTAGATTTTGGGGTAAGTAGGTCAAAGGTCAGAGGTCAATTTACATGAAATTACATGAAATTCTTGGTTTTTAGCACCGTTACCGCGATATCTCAAGAACTGTTTGAGGTAAGAACTTCAAACTTGGTGCTAGTATGTTTCCCTATACGAAGATGAACTGATTAGATTTTGGGGTAAGGAGGTCAAAGGTCAGAGGTCACAGAGGTCAATTTACATGAAATTACATGAAATTCTTGGTTTTTAGCACCGTGACCGCAATATCTCAAGAACTGTTTGAGGTGAGAACTTCAAACTTGGTACCAGTATGTATCCCCATACGAAGATGAGCTGATTAGATTTTGGGGTAAGTAGGTCAAAGGTCAGAGGTCAATTTACATGAAATTACATGAAATTCTTGGTTTTTAGCACCGTTACCGCGATATCTCAAGAACTGTTTGAGGTAAGAACTTCAAACTTGGTACTAGTATGTTTCCCTATACGAAGATGAACTGATTAGATTTTGGGGTAAGGAGGTCAAAGGTCAGAGGTCACAGAGGTCAATTTACATGAAATTACATGAAATTCTTGGTTTTTAGCACCGTTACCGCAATATCTCAAGAACTGTTTGAGGTGAGAACTTCAAACTTGGTACCAGTATGTATCCCCATAGAAAGAGGAACTGATTAGATTTTGGGGTAGGTAGGTCAAAGTTCAGAGGTCACAGAGGTCAATTTACATGAAATTACATGGAATTACTGGTTTTTAGCACTGTTACCGCGATATCTCAAGAACTATCTGAGGTGAGAACTTCAAACTTGGTACCAGTATGCATCCGCATAGAAAGATGAACTGATTAGATTTTGGTGTAAGTAGGTCAAAGGTCAGAGGTCACAGAGGTCAATTTACATGAAATTACATGAAATTACTGGTTTTTAGCACCGTTACCGCAATATCTCAAGAACTGTTTGAGGTGAGAACTTCAAACTTGGTACCAGTATGTATCCCCATAGAAAGAGGAACTGATTAGATTTTGGGGTAGGTAGGTCAAAGTTCAGAGGTCACAGAGGTCAATTTACATGAAATTACATGAAATTCTTGGTTTTTAGCACTGTTACCGCGATATCTCAAGAACTATCTGAGGTGAGAACTTCAAACTTGGTACCAGTATGCATCCCCATAGAAAGATGAACTGATTAGATTTTGGGGTAGGTAGGTCAAAGTTCAGAGGTCACAGAGGTCAATTTACATGAAATTACATGGAATTACTGGTTTTTAGCACTGTTACCGCGATATCTCAAGAACTATCTGAGGTGAGAACTTCAAACTTGGTACCAGTATGCATCCCCATAGAAAGATGAACTGATTAGATTTTGGTGTAAGTAGGTCAATGGTCAGAGGTCACAGAGGTCAATTTACATGAAATTACATGAAATTACTGGTTTTTAGCCTCGTTATCAAATATTTCTAGAACAGTTTGAGCCATCAACTGAATTTAGGCGGAGGCATATAGGAGACGCAGTCGCATTCATCTATTTTTTTTTTAGTATGATTGTTTGAAGGCAACCTTTCCAGGGGATTTTTTTTAGCGTTGCAAATGTCTTATTTCAAATAGATTATAATGAATGTTATTAACTTTGAAAGGCCTCCTACTGTTATTTCAATTGTTTCCACCATTGTACATTCGGGTACCGGAGAAGCATGATGGTTTGAACGCCATCGTTTGGCTGTCCCCCCCCCCCCCCCCCCGGGCACTTGTGGCGAATGTCCCATTAAAAAAAAGGTTTTGTAATAGACCATGACTTTTTGTGAAAAAAGGCTTTTAATTACGAAGCTTGTATCCTACTGTTATATTCATTGTTTCCATCATGGTACATTCGGGTGCCGGAAAAGATTGTTTTTTTAGTGAATGTCTCATCTCAAATAGGTTTGTAATAGACCATGAATGCTTGTAAAAGCAGCTATCAATAATTTCGAACACTGACTTTTTTCCTGTGTTGTGAAAGTCTAATTGCAGCTCATACACTTTTAGCTCACTGACCCAACAAAATAATTATTTTCAAAAATATTTTTTCCGTAATCATGATAGGACGATTGGAGACCCCCCCCCCCCCCCACATTCGATTTGCCTGTCTTTCGTTTAAGCTGCCTTTGATTTCATCTTCACCACTCTTGCTCAAAATATTTCACCTCTAATCAGTGAGGTACGGTACATTTTTCTGTGTTTTGGCACCACCCTAATCGTCATCATCATCATCTTCATCATTATCATCATCATCATCCTCCTCATCTTCATCATCATCATCATCATCTTTATATTCTCATTCCTCTTGTCTCTCTCCTTCCCTTCCTAAATCCCCCCAATATATCTCCGTCCCTATTCCCACTCCCTAAATTGTTTCTTTGCTTCAACACTTCCTCCACACCATCCTATACTTCCCCCCCCCCCTCTCTCTCTCTCCCTCACACACACACACACACACCCACACGTTTACATGGCTTTACTTCCGAGGACAACTATTGTTCCTCTATTGTTACTCGTCCTCGGACAGTCGACGAAATAAGGCATAAATTTATTGTTCGACGTTCGAGGACTATTGTCCGCCTTCCGAGGACCATTGTTGTCATGATTTTTTTTTTGTTCTCTGTCCGAAAATGTCCTCGGACATAATGCTAAACAAACGCACACACCACACACAAGCACTTTCTTTCCCTAGAGCACTTTCTCTCTCCTATTCTCTCTCTGACTCTGTCTCTATCTCTCTCTTCTTTCTCTTCTTTTTTTTCACTCTCTCCCTCTCTCGTTCCCTCTTTAATACCTATCTCACTATGCGTTTTAACGATCTGTAATTCTGTGCCTTCCTCCTTCTCTCTCATTTTCTTTATTCCCCCTCTTTTACTCTCAGTATCTCCCTCCCTACAATCATATTTTTATTAATGTGTCGGAAAGTGATGAAATTTTATAATGAAAGTAGTTTCAAACTTTGATTTTAAATTTACACATCAACATATACGTTGTCTCGTGTGTAATGTGTAGATGAACATCTACACATTACACACGAGACAATATATATATATATATATATATATATTTGCTTCGACCTTAAAAGTCAGCAAATAAACTTGAAGAAGGCCAGGAGCCGAAAGCTTGTAAATTAACCGAGTGACCTGCTTCATTCCGTTCCATCATTCTCTGTTCACATATATATATATATATATATATATATATATATATATATATATATATATAGTGTGAGAGATGTCTCCTGACTTGAACGTAGTCGGTGTCTCATGATGTTGGAAGCGCAGCATCCAAGTATAGAAGACCCTGAAGAAGGCCAAATGAGGCCGAAAGCTTGGAATTAAAATCGAGGTTAACCGAGAGCTACGTCCCGTCTCATTTATATCTCTCACGCTTATATATTTATATATATATGTATATATATATATATATATATATATATGTTAGGGTTATTCATGAGCATGTCAACTTGGTTTGTGATATACTCCGCAGGAATATATCGGAATGCTATATCGAGTGAGACATTTATTTCCGAGGAGGGTACTTTTATTACTATATCATTTATCCAAAGACATTTATCATTATGATCTTGACATGTGTTTACAGTACACACATCTGTTGCAACCATAAATGACGTACGTGTTATATAAAAATAATAAATTAAGACGTCACTAAGAGCAATAATTTCTGCAGATATAGATCACCTTCTGCACCCTTATTTCACTCATCAAGTATATTAGAAATTTTCAGGTTGTAAAATTCTTAGGTTGAAACATTTATGTATAAGATGATCAACCAGCAGCTGTCAATATTGTAAAAAAAAAACAGAAAAGGAAGATGCTAAAATGCTACGCCTGCCTGCATTAGAGTGAGAACAGAGCATGGCTAAATTTTTAATATTATTTGCAGGAAATGAAGTTTGGAATAGTTTACCCAAATATATCACAAGGAAATGCTCTTTCCATTCATTTTCCACAGCTCAGATCATTTACATGTATTACAAGAGTATAGTTATTCAACACTCATTAGTGTAGCGACTACTCTAATTTATGTCTCAGTAATACGTTATAAGAAATGTAATCCATTCGTAGAGAAAGTGTGTTAATCGTATTTATCTCAAGGAATGTAAATCATTTTAATGTAATTGTGTTATTTGAAAATTATGCTTAACAAAGGGGCAGCACCCTAGTAGCAACTAGCATTCGACTATCTAGTGATGTCCTGTTTCACTTTCAATATGTACTATAGTGATAAAGTTTTGGTATCAGTAGTCTCTCTATTCACACACACACATACACACGCATCTATGTTTTCTATTGTTCGAACTTCAACCGATGACTCCACTATTGAATTGCGTCACAAAAATCATTGACGGAATAAACCTCACCAATTGTTGACAACCGATGACCCATTGTTCTCTTTGTTCGATGTCATCGGTTGGAATGCGTATACATGTACACCCTCACGCACACTCACACACACACACACACACACATATATACATATATATATATATAGAGAGAGAGAGAGAGCGAGAGAGGCAACAACATAAGTACACCTGCAGACGTAGCTGTTGGTACCACGCTTTTAATAAGCTTTCGGGCACTTAGCCCTTTTTCGGATCTACATGAGTAGGACAGAAACAGCAATAAGGATAACTGAGATATTTGAACGCATATATATATATATATATATATACAACAAACAATAATATATAATATATAAAGGGAACATATAATGTGATACAACTATTACAACTAGAATATATGTGCATATTCATAGGTGTAATTAGACCATAATAGCGACGTCGAAAAAGTCAATAAACAAAGATATATATACAAAGAAATTTAGTAAACTTACTATGAGTGCAGCTGCGTGTGGTCTGTACATAGAATATATCATTTCTTGCTTGTGGGGGTTGAGTGCATTCAGCCGTATATACTACGGGAGTTAGCCTTAGATCCATACCGTCTCTATTATATATCTGTTAAACTATATATGGGTATATAAATGTATAACATGTCAACACGGTAATTTATAAAGCAAAAAATCAAATATTGCACGTGAAATATAATAATAATAATAATATATAAGATTTATAAGGCGCCGAATCCACTCGATCAAATGCTCAAGGCGCAACTTGTGCAAAAGATGAAATACATCACAAATAAGCAAAAGTGCAATAGGAGAGGTATGGACATGAAAGGTAATGGTAATCAATTATAGGCCAAATTAAACAGATACTTTTAGGATTATTTTTGAACACTTCAACAGAACTGCTATTTCTAATCCCTTGAGGAAGAGTATTCCAGCACGGCCCAGCATGAGCGAAGGTTCGCTCCCCCACTTTGTGTTAAGCCTATGGATAACAAGTAAACCAGAGTTTTGAGAACGTAGCAGTCTAGAGGGAATGTAATGCTTGATCAAACCAATATAAGCGAAAACTTCTGAGAGTTCGAGTACATACATACATGCATAATATATAATATATACAAAAAGTGCACATGAATGTGTACAATATATATAAATGGTAATAAGAGCAATTAATTGGTAGACAGTTCGGGCGGCTCTACCGATTGCGATACAGGTGTATGGGTGTGAGTCTCTCCCACCACCCCACCCCCCCCCCCGCCCCCCGCCCCACACACACACACACACACACTGCAGACCGATGCGTTAATATTGCGTAAACCATATTAAAATTAATGAATATATATTCTCAATTTTCTGATTAATTATAATAAATCTTATGTACAATATGTTTATGCATCGACGTATGTGCAAACCCATGTACCAACAGCTACGTCTGCAGGTGTACTTATTTTGTTGCCTCTATATAATTAGCACCCGAGTACACTACCCCCACCATGTTAAAGAGTGTGAGCCAATTGTTGCTATTATATATATATATATATATATGTGAAAGAAATTGCGAGAATAACGTTGCGTAGCTCAATCAAAGTTCCCCAGAGCTGTCCTCCCTTTTTGAAAATTTTTTGCAAAGGCTGAAAAAATGTCTCCGCCGGGAATCGAACCCGGGTCGTTGGCTTAGAACGCCAATGCCTTAACCACTAAACCACGGAGACGGGTTAGTGGTTTCGGCGACACCAAATTCAATTGACCGACAAATTGACAAATCCTCAACCTTATTAATTAATTCCCCTTGTCGGGGGCAGATGAGTTTTTGAACAAGACAACCCGCTACTGCCTCAGCTGGATCAAAGCGAATGCTTTGAATACATGTATACACTGGAATAAATTATTCTTAATAACATTATTGTAATCAAATAACATATACAACAGCTTTGGCAAATCTCGTGGAAATAAATACAAATGTGAAAGAAATTGCGAGAATAACGTTGCGTAGCTCAATCAAAGTTCCCCAGAGATGTCCTCCCTTTTTGAAATTTTTTTGCAAAGGCTGAAAAAATGTCTCCGCCGGGAATCGAACCCGGGTCGTTGGCTTAGAACGCCAATGCCTTAACCACTAGACCACGGAGACGGGTTAGTGGTTTCGGCGACACCATATTCAATTGACCGACAAATTGACAAATCATCAACCTTATTAATTAATTCCCCTTGTCGGGGGCTGATGAGTTTTTGAACAAGACAAGCCGCTAGTGCCTATATATATACATATATATATATATAGTGGTATATCATGTCTTTATTAGAGATCATGCATGCTTATACATATAAAACCAGGCTCGGCAATTGGGTTACCCGGCAGGTTATGATATCAACATCACTATGTACAATGGTAGAATACAATTACAACAATGTACAGTGGTAGAATATAATTACAACTATATACAATAATAAAATACAATATAATAATACACGGCAATATCGTGAGATAGGCGCGCCTCCAAAAATATATATTTTTGTTGTTGTATTTGTTCATGGTTAAGGTTAAGGCTGGGGTTTAGGATTATGATTAGGCTTAGGGTTAGGGTTATATGGTTTAGGGTTAGGGTTAGGTTTAGGGTATGGATCGCCTAAGTCACGAGTAAGCCAAACATACTGTAATGTAATGCAAATACATAACATGTGGTAACGAGGAGCAACGGGTAGAGAGAAAGAATATGTGTTTGAAGGAAGAAAAAGAAGATAGAACCATACTACCATAACTCTATTGTTAAACAGGATATTCAGTTATACTTAGCTAATTTTATTCACCAAACTGAGTGAATTCTGCTATAGTGATAGATTTGGGATAAATTCTATTTTAATATATTTGGAATAGTTCTATTATAATAATATTCAAGTTCAAGTTCAAGTTCATTTTATTTACACTCATCATAAAACTGCAATACAATAACATATTGACAAATACATAAACACATCATAAAGAATGACATACATACATAATAGAAGGTTAACAACGACGAGAAAAAAAAAAAAAAACCTATTGGATATGAGAGTGATGGAGTGAACTAAAAAGGAAATAAAACCTTATGCTAGAGTTCATCCCTGAAAAGTGTTATTAATAATATTGAAATTTAAATGTCGTACTGTTTGGAGTATGAAAAAACAAACAATATATATAGAAAAATGGGGGGGGGTAAAGAGCCTCGAAAGTTATTGCACATAAGATTCAATTAGGTGCATTTTATATTTTCTTTTAAAAACTTGTAGAGTTTTACTATTTTTTATGATTGTTGGTATAGAATTCCATATTTTTGGACCTTCAAGAGAAAGTGATTTTTTCATTAGGGTTGTTTTGATGAGCGGGAGATGGTAATTAAATGCATTTCTAGTTTCATACTCATGAATTGACGCATTTAAATTAAAATACTTTAAGAGTGCACATGGTAATGTTTCATTTCTACACTTGTACATGAATATAGCCATATGATATTTACAAATGTCAAATACATTGAGACATTTCAAATGATAAAATATTGGTTTAGTGTGAGCTCTGTAGTGAGAATTAGAAATTAACCGAATTGATTTCTTTTGTACTTTTATTATTCTGTTTAGGTTGGTTTCGCTTGTCATGGCCCAGACTTCAGCACAATAATACAAATGGGGAAGGATTAAAGTATTATACAATATTACCAAAACACATTTGGGAAGAAATTTAAGTTTATTTAAGATTCCAGTATTTTTAGAAACCTTATTGCAAACGGCACCAGTGTGTTCATTCCATGAAAGTTTAGAATCAATTTCTATTCCGAGGAATTTATTCACCGATACACGTTTGAATTCATGATTATCTACCTGGAGTTTGATGGCGTTTAAATCTATTTAGAATAATTCAATTATAGTAATATAATATTTTAGACAGTTTACAAAACTTTCGTATTTCTATCAACGTGATCAAATATGAATTAAACTTTCTTGTATAAAACAAGATATTCATTTAGAATTGATTAGTTAATTATAATCAACTAGGTTATTCTGTTATAATAATATTTGGAGTTGTCGTATTAAAATAGTACATTTAGAATAGTTCTATTATACATAATACATTCTAATATAATAATACATTCAAACAGTTTGAAAACTTCATAGTTCCATTAGCATAATCAGATTAATTACACTTTAAGGTATTGATCAATTTGCCATGCTGGCTCACGTCTTCCTTGAAATATTACATATGAACTGAACAGAACGGAACTGGATATTTAGCTGAATGATTACTGAGTTTGAGTAGTTCTTTCAGGCAACATTTATTTTGTGGGGTTATATGAGCCCACGTGAACCAATTTCAGTGCACAGTAGATTGCTCTTCCACCCTGTTGCCGTAATGTCATGTGTGAGGCTTGCGTATCTGCCTTGTTTATGTTGATGTGCGTGGTCAATGTTTGTTTCGAATGGTATTGTGAGTTCGAAAATAGTAGTGGTTTTGTTTTTGTTGTCAATGTGACATATGTCTGGTTTTTGCTGTGTTAGTATTATGTTTGGTGTTTTCCATATGAACAACTTTCATGAATTCCCCTTGTACTAGTAGTGGTTCAATCAACTTTTTTCCAATTTTCTCTGCAGTAGTTGCTGATGAGGCTTCGGCCGAAACAGACTGTCCAGCTAAGTCACTAAAGCAACACTTTCCAACCTATTAAAATTTGTACTATATGAGCTCCTATAATTATAGAGTTGAGCACTTTCAGCCATTGCAGTTCACCCCTTACTTAAATACCATTCGCTTATAAAGGTGCTTTAATTAGACTTTTGAATGAATTTTAAATACCAATATCCAGTTGAAAGGTTCGCTCTTCAAATACTCTCATATTTCAAATATCTAGAAATAGTTTATAACGTTGGAAAGAAATTCTGGTTCCTTATGATTGTGTAGTTCTGTGTAAGGCCCTTCTAACACGAGGCGTCATTTGATGACGTCAGGATCGCGTCAGTGACTTTTACAACTAGAACGCCGTCCTAGATCGTCCCAGCGACAATGGACTATTTTGTGTTGACTGCATACAAAGTAGGTGAAGCGTGAAGCTAACAATGGGTGAAGCGAGGTTCACGTTTTAGAGAAGACGACAAAACCATGTTTGACGCGTTCTCGATCTGACTAGTGGACGAGGCAGAAGCCAGTGGACGGCTGAACCGTTCTTGCACAAAGCGCGGTATGTAGTTAAAGTAGAACTTTAATGATTTTAAATATTGGCTTAATACTTATTATTGCATAGATGGCATAAATTAAACAAGGTTATCCGAATTCAACGCTTGGAAACATTTGAAGTAATGATTATTATCAATTATAAAACGGTAAAATACAGCCCCCGATATAGCAGCTGAAGAGCTCCTCGAACGCTGCTGAGATATGTGACGACACACCATGGACCAGTCCTGTCTAAGCAGACGATGTCCCATAACATCTTACACATTTTTCAGAGCCTATTTTGTCATCTCCTCTTCACTTATTTCTCTTCCTTCACTAGCGTCAGTCTTAATGTTAGTCTGTTGCCTCACTCTCAACTTCGTGTATGGTATTATTTTGATGAAAAATGCAGCGTTAAAAAAATAAAGGAATCAGTCACTTGTAAACAAAATAAGACGCCATTGTATTTTCAGCTGCTTGCACCGGGGCATGTTCGGCGTTTCAAGAGGGAACGAATACCATCCTGCTATTATTCGGAGGGCTTTTCAATTTGAAAGTGGGGTTTATTTCATTGATCATTGACACTTCTCCTGTGTATTTACAATCAAACGGTTTTAGCTATCAGAATCAGTTTCACTTTCCCTTTATAATGGTGTGAAATAAGGTCATGTTTAAATACATCAAACTCTTTATAATTTGATAAACAATTGCATTGCAATTACGTTCATTCATTATACGACGTCGTCTGCTTAAGCAGGATCGATCCCGAGTGTGACGACATCAAAACATCGCTATATTTCTGGCGAATCCTCGGATATTCCAGATGCTGAGAAGAGCTTTTATTTGTGTTGTTTTTATAATCATCAGATACGCAGTTGACATAAAACTTATACGATTGCCATCTGTAAGCTTCCCAGTTTCTAGTGATACATTAATTGCCATATTTGTGATTTTCTTTGAATAGCTACTTTAACACAAAGCAGTCCATTGTAGATGGGAGGATCTAGGACGGCGTTCAAGTCGACACATTCGAAATAACTGGCGTTTGGGTTAATTGCCTTCGCAGGCTCGATTAGCGCTGATGAGCCGGGCTTATAAGCCTGTTAATATCAGTGTAAATTTTTTTTTCTCCATGCATCATGTACATTGTTTGTATTATTTCCAGCATGACCTAACCAAATAAATTTTATATCATCTTTAAAGGTTCCAAAATCTACTACACATTCAACCTTTCTAAAAATTAAACTTTGGAACAGTTTCTTTCACGATGTAATCACTAGAACAGTACTCAACTTAACCTTTACGAGGCGTTATTTTCTATTGCACCGTTCGAGGACATCCAGACGTATGCATGCGCAGAAAAGGGCCCCTATAACTTGATATCTATAACAAATTACAATAACAGTTATAAGCTACTGAAATACTTGCAACTGATTGGCTGAGAGCAAATTTCTCATAGACATGTGGCAGTTTCGGATTTGTCAGAAAATCGACTTTCGACCGAAAACTGGTGTAACAATTTCCACCAAAAAAAAATGCGTGCTTACAGAACATTTGTGTGAAAAGTGCGGACGCAGTCATCATTATCTGCACAGGCCTATTGTTCACTGCTTACTAGGGCATAACTTTTATTCAATAATACAATCAGTTGGCCTAATTGGGTGCAGTAGAATAATTCCTCGGAATAATAATAATAATAATAATAATAATAATAATAATATTGGGTATTTTTATAGCGCTCATATCCACCACGTATAAGGTGCTCAAGGCGCTCCAATATTACCCCGGCTCTAGCTAAGCTACCGAATTCGGTGCTCACAGCATTCAAGGAATTCCTTCCTACGGGTACCCATTTAACACCTGGGTTGAGAGTGGCAAAGGTAGATTAATGTCTTGCCAAAGAACACTAGTGCCGGGCTTTACCCAGAGAAGATTATGCTCGACGACTTGTATGTCTTATCGACGTCGCAGTATGTTCTTGAGTATTTGTCTGAAAGGTTTAATGGTAAAGTAGTAAATGATGATGTTGGCCCCTCCATTAAAAGCCACAATAACGGTCAGGAGAGCATGAATGAAAAGATCGACTTTCCGCTTTGTAACCGCTAGGTAGATATCTATGACAGTGTTGGGCAGAAAGGAGAAGAAGAAACAGAAGGTGACGATAATTGGTGTTCTTAGGATCCGCATGTTATGGCGCAATGTTGAAAACTCGGGTCGTTTGTATGACGGCCGCTCCTGTTTTCGGTCTACCACATGCGTCAGTACCAATGGCACCTGATTGTCTACACTGCCGGGGGACCTTTTCAGAGAATGATTCGTTGTGACGCGAGGATGTACCTGTCCGTTTATGGCTTTTCTTGGTCCAGGTGGTTCTGCATCTACACTTCCAGGAGACATCTGCAGACAGTCATTAATCATCGTGAGTGGGCGTTTCTGTCCGTCCTGGGCTTTAGTTGACCCAAGTTGTTCTGTAGACTCCGTGCCAAACTGTCCAGCTACTCCATTTTCCCCTTGGTAAGTAATAGGCCTACACTGTCTATCAACACGATCAAGACAAGATTTTAATAAGGGAGTTGGGCGACTATTGGTTTCATTTCTCAAATTCCCATCACCCTGGTGATTTACTTTCGAACGGCAAAATGGACTTTTGGAGACCGGACATTCTTTAAAAGAAAGACACATGTTACCACCATTTGGTCCCATATTTATATCAGTAGCTTCCACATTGTAAGTGCAGTTTGATTTGGGCCTCTCGGATGACACTGATGGCAGGTCAGTATGATCGGAACAACCATAGGTTAAGGAACTACCAATCTCTTCGCCTCTACCTGTTTGAGGTTTGATGCGATTCAAATGGTTCATGGATATTTTCACTACGTGACAATACTGCATCACTAGACAAATCGTAATCACCCATATAGTACCGAACATGAAAAGGGAAAATGGCAGAAATGATGGTTCTGAAAAATCAATTATGCACATTCTCAATTCACAGTGATAACGAATAATTTCCCCATCGTCATCGTAAATATAAGCGAACATGGACAAAGTCGACAAGATGGAAATGGGCAGTGTGACGCACGCGCATATGGCGCGCTTACGCGTAGCGATCCGAGAATAAAGCATGGGCCATGCAATAAAGAGATACCGGTCCGTGTTGAGGAACGCAATGTGCAGGATGCTAATTCCAGGTAAAGAACATATCACCAAACCAATGACCCGACAGAATGTCATCCTTCCGTAATTCCATCCTGCCCATTCAGCTACTGTCTCTGTAAAGGGTCCGACGATGTACAGTGTTGAAGCTACAGCGTCGGTCGCAGCCTGGCCCATGTACCATACCTTGCTCGAGTCTTCCATCGCGTCGTTTGGGATTTTCGGCACTACTCTGAGGATCAGCAAGTTTCC
Source organism: Heliocidaris erythrogramma (assembly GCA_025617745.1). Classification (NCBI taxonomy): domain Eukaryota; kingdom Metazoa; phylum Echinodermata; class Echinoidea; order Camarodonta; family Echinometridae; genus Heliocidaris; species Heliocidaris erythrogramma. Next base: position 29,616,347 of record CM046871.1, on the reverse strand, counting down.
AACAATTGCAAGGACGTTAAACAACGAAAAGAGGGATATCAATACATGTCCGGATACTCCTGTGTTAAATCTGGATGAAGATGATTGACAGCTGGACTGTGTCGACCAGTTTGTGGATGTATTATCAACTCGAAGAAGTGCCAAGTCATCCATAGTTATTGAATGATTATTAAAAATAATTATTGAATGATTATTTAAAAATTCGCACAAAATGCAACTAAAAGTTTCCTAGATAAGACAGGGTCAAAACGCCATTACTGACCACATTCAGGCCTGCGAGGTCACGAGAGAACCTATCTTGTTCCCTTTTGATAATCTATTCATACGTAAATTTAGAAGACAGGATGGGAACATTATATCCAAAGACGCTACAGGCAGGTACAGTCCTCAACGTAGTCCTTCTGCAATTGTTTTCTTTGTCATGTCAAAGTCAATATGTGTCGTCAAGAATTGTTTTTTCCCCTTAAGAGAGATTTATCGCACGTTTCTTTTGTTTGCTGTTCCTGCGAACTAGAAAAATATACAAATGTGTTTACACCCCACCTTGAGTCCCTAGAGAATACTTATTCAAGAAGACGCATGAAACAGGTTGATCTCATGACGACTGCTGATCGATCCTAGCAACAAGAAGGTGATACGTATTCCATTTCAAACCCAAAACCATTAAAGCCAAAGCAACAACAGCAACAGGAAATCGTCTTTTAAACACGAGACCACCTTTAAACACGAAAATACAAAAGGAACGCACATGAGGCGCCTTACCAATGTCTACATTACTTGTGTGGGACTACGTAATGAAATTTGCAAGATCACCGAAAAGCTGATGAGCTTGCGCAGTGAAAAAGGGACGCATTGTCTCCTCCCCTAGTGAAATGTCCATTGTTTATGAGGTGATGACAGATGATTATGGCAGCAACGTCATTACCGAAAAGTGCATCGAACTGGTAGTTTACTCCGATGTCACGTGACCCTCGAAGGGAATCGCATCGTCTACTCCGAAAAGCAAAACTTTTGTTTTCCTTCGTTTTCTGTGTTATGAAACATTTTTTTGCTGACCTTCACGAATAAACGAATATTATGTTGTGGGGATTTAAATATTGGGTCCCATTTGAGCAATAAAAATAAAGATACATTATAACTGTAAATTGCTCCCAAATCAGTCTCCTGAATTTTATTTCGATAAGGTATTACAGAACGGGAGTTGAAGATCCAATATCACGGGGAAAACTTAGCCTAGAGGCTTCATCAAAATAGATTTTCTCCGATCGGTTGCGTCAGAGCACCAATGGCCATTGCCTTTCCAGATAAACATCAGGAGACTGATTTCAGAACGATTTATAGTTGTAGTTTTCGTTGTCGTTATCGGCCAAATTTACCGGCCCTTAAATGAAAAGTCGAACGAACTTCGAATATTAGAAATCATAGCTTCTTTCAGAAAATCCTATTGAATTTTCCACTGGCAGTTTAATCTTTTGCGTATTGAAAGGGAAGATAATTTTCGTTAACATGAAACCATTATTTTTCTACTGATATCGCAATGAACGTCGTAACTCGTAAGAATACTAGACTTGCCACAATCTTCTAAAAGACAAGGCCAGTAATTACCTTATAGTGAATCTCGTCATCTGCTTAATAAAGAAAATGGTGTGAGCTTTTCTTTTAATAAACTATTGTTTTTCTTGTTGATATCATCATCCTTTCGCATTGTAAGAATCCTACTGAGACAATGAATGCCTTTTGTGGTATGATAATCAGCTGCTCCGAAAGAAAATATGGCTTGGGATTTCTCAGTAATAACAGACATATATATATATATATATATATATGTATATTGTAGGGAAATAACATATACAACAGCTTTGGCAAATCTCGTGGAAATAATAAATACAAATGTGAAAGAAATGAGAGAATAATGGTTGCGTAACTTAAATCAAAGTTCCCCAGAGCTGTCCTCCCTTTTTGAGATTTTTTGCAAAGGCTGAAAAAATGTCTCCGCCGGGAATCGAACCCGGGTCGTTGGCTTAGAACGCCAATGCCTTAACCACTAGACCACGGAGACGGGTTAGTGGTTTCGGCGACACGAGATTCAATTGACCGACAGATTGACAAATATTCAACCTTATTAATTAATTCCTTTGTCGGGGGGCAGGTGAGTTTTGAACAAGACAAGCCGCTAGTGCCTCAGCTGGATCCAAACGAATGCTTTGAGATACATGTATACATTAGAATAATTATTAACAATATTGTAAGGAAATAACATATACAACAGCTTTGGCAAATCTCGTGGAAATAAATACAAATGTGAAAGAAATGAGAGAATAATGGTTGCGTAACTTAAATCAAAGTTCCCCAGAGCTGTCCATCCTTTTTGAGAAGGCTGAAAAATGGTCTCCGCCGGGAATCGAACCCGGGTCGTTGGCTTAGAACGCCAATGCCTTAACCACTAGACCACGGAGACGGGTTAGTGGTTTCGGCGACACCAGATTCAATTGACCGACAGATTGACAAATCTTCAACCTTATTAATTAATTCCTTTGTCGGGGGCAGGTGAGTAATAATTAGGCATGTTCCGACACCAGATTCAATTGAGAATAATTATTAACCAGATTCAATTGAGAATAATTATTAACATGCCTAATTATTCTCTCATTTCTTTCACATATATAATATATTTAGAAAGAAATGCGAGAATAACGTTGCGTAGCGCAATCAAAGTTCCCCAGAGCTGTCCTCCCTTTTTTTGAAATTTTTTGCAAAGGCTGAAAAAATGTCTCCGCCGGGAATCGAACCCGGGTCGTTGGCTTAGAACGCCAATGCCTTAACCACTAGACCACGGAGACGGGTTATATATATATATAACATATACAACAGCCTTGGCAGCTTTCGTAGAAATAAATACAATTGTGAGAAATTGAAATGAGAGATCAGAGCTTAAATCAAAGTTCTCCAGAGCTGTCCTCCCTTTTGGAGCTATGGAGCTCCGGAGAACTTTGATTTAAGCTACGCAACCCTTATTCTCTCATTTTAATTTTTCACAGATGTTGTATATGTTATTTCCTTACACTTATATATATATAATTACTAGCAGAAGCAGCCCGTGGACATCCACGGGCGCTAGCTGTGTTTATGATTAATCACCGTACCGTATATTTGTCACAATAATCAATTGAATCAAAAAGTTATTTTTACCAAGTATTTACAACATGTGAGTATGTATTATTTATCCAAACCTTGCACGAGTTCTGAAGAAAATACATTTTCATCTTGATTAAGACTAAATGATTATAATTATGTACGAGTAGAATATCCATGCATAGACCTAGAGGGAGCGATTTGATCTTGCCATGTTTCTGTGGTTTAATACTCAGAGAAATTAAGGCCATGAAAACATAACGTGGATAATTAGCGGTACGTCCCTTGTAAAGGATGCAAAAAATGAGAGGGGGAAGCAATGTATTGTCATTTTCTTTTCAGGAGGATTATGGCCCCCTTATATGGGTCTAGGGAGGACCGAAAGATTGACATTTCTCTACTACCCTCCCGTCACTGGTGGTTGCCGGTGTCATAGTCGATCGGTTCCTGGTTCCGGTGGAACAAACGGACTAGTCGATTCATTCCCCGGAAGCGTCAAATTGCTCATAATACGGTTTATTCCGTCAAGACTAGTCGAGGCGGAGCCAATCGGCGGATAAATATTCAGGCGATTGGTACCGGAGGATCCAATCACCTGCCCGGAACCAATCGCCTATGATCCCGCTGGTTTCAATTTTTTTCTGACTTGTGATTTTCATTACAGATCGAGCATACGATCTAAAACACTGGGGGTGATGCCTAAAATTTGTTGACAAATTGAAATTCCTCCCATTAAGCTTGTTCATTTACTAAATACAAAGCTGTTTTATAAGTTATTTCCTTACACTTGTATATAATATAAACATATATATAAACATATACATGACGTTGTATCTCAAAGCATTTGCTTAGATCCAGCTGAGGCATGCGGCTTGTCATTGTTCAAAACTTGTCAATAGTTATGTTCACACGTAGTACATAGCATCGATGCTATGTTAGCATCGATTCTATGTAAGTTTCAAAAATATTTCCAGTACGTTCAGACAGGCCGTGATCGACTTGCTTCTATCACCCACTCGTGACTATTCATCGCTCATCCGCTGCCAAAACAATAATTACTGCGCCACACAGAGTGACCCGAGTACATGTATATATTGTTTTATTCTGGGGTTTTTTCTCTCTTTTTTCATATTTTATCAATTTTTGCTGTTGTTGTTGTTATCAACCTGAGCATTTTGATGCTGAAAATATGTTATGCTGTTTACATATATTGTGTAATTTCTGATGAGTTCATGTACCTTTGTTTTTGAAGGTTTTGAATAAACTTGAAACTTGAAACTTGAAACTTCAGTATAATTGGTATGCATGGTCAAACGCACGGAAGTTTGTGTACAGGGGTCATATGATGCGAAGCTTTTGTTTTGAATAATATTTTATTTGTCTTCATAAATCAACATAATAACACAATAACAATTCATTTGTAATATCGATAATACAATCAAGTAGCAAATACATGTGTTATAATACTTAATTTTAAATAAACCTTGTACATGTCAAAATTGACTGAACTCCAATCTTATGCCAAAATAAAACATATGCATGCACACTATATTCTCTGGTAAGCACATGTAAATCAATATCTAAAGACCACATCATACTTTAGTTAAGGTCTGATTCTGAAAGAGCAGATTCTCAGCTTTAAAATGATATATAACTCATTGGATGTTCATAACTCAATGTACAAAAGAGAAGAATGGACAGTCCCTCATAATGTTATTTCTTAATAAGGGTTTAAAGTTTGCAGTCTATTGAAGCACTCTGACTTGCAAAGTGTTGTGCTAAGGTGACAAATGGAGGATTAGAACTCAATGAAAATTTCTATGAAGGGATTATCAGATTGTCCTAAAACATGGCATACTACAGAGACATATCCTGTTTATCATAGTGCACAAGTATCAATGCAAGAACTTACTCCGGGAGATTTATGGGAGATTAAAATGAGACAAGTATTCAGGGTCGTGAAAAAGAAAAGTAATACAACAAAATCCAGAGAAGACACACATCTGTGTCTGATGGAAATCTGTCAAAAATACCACTTCTAGATTGTTTGGTGCCTCCACATTTTAGATTACTTAGAAAAAAGTATACTCTTTCAGGAAATACCCAAAACTAAAATTTGACCATGCATGCCAACCAAAACACATTGATTGAGCTCTAACTGAAAATCACACAGTGCGACTTTTGGGTGGTTTTGTGGTGCCTGGTCATATATAATAAAGAAAAAGATAAAAAGAAGGAACCCCCCCCCCCCCAAAAAAAAAAAAAAAACAACCCCCTTCCTTAACACACAGTATACACATTAGCCTACTTACACCTATATACATCACATTACATTACAGTACCAGATGAAACAGACAGAATGATAATAGAAAAAAAGTAGGGAAGAGGGTACATCACATGAATACAACATACATTGCATTATATTATAGCACCACATGAAACAGACAGAATTAAAATAGCAGCGAGTGAAGATAGCACCGATTGCGCTCACATTACAGATAGTCACAAGCGCGGCGGGTGGTCCACCGCAAAGCGTCGATGCTTTGTCGCTGGATCCTGAGATTTACTCCTGCTAAACTCGCTGCAAGAATAGTTTGGAAACTCGCTGCAAGAATAGTTTGGAAACTCGCTTCGATCTCGTGACTATCTGCGTTCAGACAGCGTTTGGTCTCGACACTATCTGGTCTTCACCAAAATAGCATCGACACATCGATAGCACCGATGCTATCGTTCTACGTGTGAACGTACCTAATATGTCGGTCAATTGAATCTGGTGTCGTCGAAACCACTAGCCAGTCTCCGTGGTCTAGTGGTTAAGGCATTGGTGCTCTAAGCCAGTGACCCGGGTTCGATTCCAGGCGGAGACTTTTGTTTCAATCTTTGCAAAAACATTTCAAAAGGGAGGACAGTTCTGGGGAACTTTGATTAAAGCTACGCAATCATTATTCTTTCATTTCCTTTCACATTATAAAGTATATATATATATATATATATATAAGACTTCCAAAGAAACTGGCAACAAAGAACTTCCTACTTGCATCATTTAATCTGAGATTAGAACTAAGATTCAATACGTCGTAAAACAGATACAGGACAATGTTTCAAACTTGTCCTAAGAATATCATTGTACCATACTTGTAACAAAACTATTCCTTAAAGCCTACATTTCATTATGTGTTTTACAACTACTGGACAATGCCACACACATTGTCCATTTGCATATTACTGTACTATACGTGTATATAAAAGCATGTCAAAACTATCAATGGCTCATTCACCTGAAGAGATTAAATCGAAAGCGCTTGTGAATTTTTATAAAAACATGCTTCTTGTGTGTGTATTCTATATGATGTTGTGAACTTTATTTTTCTACATATTTTAACACTGCACTTTGTCGGAACTTTGTTCCTGTAAACACTTTACGATATACATATATATATATATATACATATATATATATATATATATATATATATATATAATCGTAATGACTGTGTTGTGATTTTACTTGTATCCTCATTATGAACATAACGGACAAAGACAGTGGACAATATAAACTCTTCATTCTACCCTCCACAATAGTTTTAGTAGACAAAAGAAAATCCCTTCACTGCTATTATGTAAAATAAGTGGAACAGGTAAACATGCATGTGACACTTTTTTTATCGTTTTAAACTGATGTGTGTGTAAACATCAAAGTGTGTGTGTACATATAATATAGAAGAAAAACGAGGAGGAGATGCATCATCTGCCAATTAAAGTTTATCATCCAAATTTTCGGAACGATCCAGGGTTTCTTCTTCAGGGAAACGGATTATTATTATTATTATTATTATTATTATTATTATTATTATTTTGTAATCCATTTCCATGAAGAAGGAATGTTGGATCGTTCCGAAAATTTGGTTAAACTTTAATTGGCAAATGATGCATTTCCACCAGGTTTTTCTGCTATTACTACGCCAATAAATGGACTTTACAACGTTTTATATATATATATATATATATTTATATGCATACATACATGTATATTCTCTTATTTTTAAGGACATTGTTTTCTACCTTGTCATGTAAGTCTGCATAATATATACAGTTTGTTTTGAAGTATTTTTAAATATCCCATTCCCTATCGATCTTTTTTTTCTGAAAATTTAAATGGTGGGTACGGTATTTACAAAATACTAATAATGTACAAAAAACAATTTTGCTTGTCTTTATTGTCGTGACTTTACGATATTTGTGAATTCTGAATATTCTCTTTCACAATGCAATCCCATGACCAGTGCCCAACTTTACCAGTACTCAGGGAAGATTATGCTCGACGATCTGTATGTCTTATCGACGTCGCAGTAACTTCTTGAGTATTTGTCTGAAAGGTCTAATGGTAAAGTAGTAAATGATAATGTTGACACCTCCATTGAAGGCTACGATAACGGTCAGGAGAGCGTGGATTAATTGATCAACGTCCCGCCTTGTAACCGCCTCGTAAATGTTTATGAAAGTGATGGGCAGAAAGGAGAAGAAGAAACAGGAGGTAACAATAATTGGTGTTCGTAGGATCCGCAGGTTATGGCGCAATGTTGAAAACTGAGCTCGTCTGCGGGACGGCCTATCCTGTTTTCCGTCTACGTCATGCGTCAGTACCAATGGCATCTGTTTGTCTGCACTGCCAGGTGATCTTTTCAGAGAATTATTAGTTGTGATGAGAGGATTTACCTGTGCTTTTATGGCTTCGGTTGGTCCAGGTGGTTCTGCGTCTACACTTCCAGGAGACATCGGCAGACAGTCATTTATTATGGTGAAAGGGCGTTCCGGTCCATCATGGGCTTTAGTTGGTACAAGTTGTTCTGCAGAGTCCATGTCAAACTGTCCAGCTACTCGCTTTCCCTCTTGGTAAGTCATAGGCCTACACTGTCCATCAAAACATATTCTTACTAGAGGAGTTGGGCGACTTTTTGACTCAATTTTCAAATTCCCATCATCCTGTTTATTTACTTTTGAACAATACAACGGACCAGTTGTTCCCACATCTATGTGAGAAGCGTCCTCATGGTTAGTGCAGTTTGAATAGTGAATTTCGGATGACACTGTTGGCAGGTCAGAATGATCGGAACAGCCATTTCCTGATGAACTGCCAACCTCAGGATCTTCGCCTCTACCTTCTCGAGGTTTGATACGATTTAAATGGTTCATGGATATTTTCACTACGTGACAATACTGAATCACAAGACAAATCGTAATCACCCATGGAATGCCGAACATGAAAAGGGAAAAGGCCAGAAATGATGGTTCTGAAAAATCAGTTATGCACATTCTCAATTCGCGATCATAACGAAAAATTTCCCCATGGTCATCGTCAATATAAGCGAACATGGACACAATGAACAAGCTGAAAATGGACAGTGTGACACACGCGCACAAGGAGCGCTTACGCGTGGCAATCCGAGAATAGAGCATGGGCCATGCGATGAAGAGATACCGGTCCGTGTTGAGGAGCGCAATGTGCAGGATGCTAATTCCAGGTAAAGAAGAAATCACCAAACCAATGACCCGACAGAATGTCATCCTTCCGTAAGTCCAACCTATCCATTCAGCTATTGTTTCCGTAAAGGGTCCAACGATGTACAGCGTTGAGGCTATAGCGTCGGTCACAGCCTGGCCCATGTAGCATACCTTGCTCGAGTCTTCCATCGCGTCGTTTGGGATTTTCGGCACTACTCTGAGGATCAGCAAGTTTCCAACAATTGCAAAGGTGTTGAACAATGAAAAGAGCGATATCATTACATGTCCGGATGCTCCTGCGTTGAACCTGGGAGACGATGACTGAAAACTGGATTGGGTCGACCAGTTTGTGGCTGTATCATCAGCGCGAAGAAGTGCCAAGTCATCCATTGTGATTACTAAAAGGTCGCGCAAAATGCAGCTAAAAGTTTACTCGATAAGACAGGGTCAAAATGATCTTTCTCACCACATTCAGGGCTGCGAAGTCACAAGAGAACCTTTCTTGTTCCCTTTTAATAATCTATTCACATGCAAATTTAGAAGACAGCATGGGAGCACATATCTAAAGACAGTACGGGCAGATATCGTTCTCAACGCAGTCCTTCTGCAAAATGCTCCTTTTTTTGTCGTCTCGAAGTCGATTATGTGTCATCAAGAATTGTTGTGTCCCCTCAAGAGAGATTTACCACACACTTCCTTTGTTTAATGTTTCTGCCAACTAGAATAATATACAAATGCTTTTATACTCCACCTTGAGTCACCAGAGAATACTTAATATGCAATAACCTGCGTGTCCACTCAGGAAACGGGATGATTTCATGACGACTGCTGATCGCCCCTAGTAACGATAAAATGGTACCGCCCTCATCTAAACCGTGGTCTCTCAGCTCATCATAAATTTGCAGTTTACTGCCACGTTTACTGCCCCGCACTGTTGTTGTTGTTTTTGTCTTCGTTCTTGTTTTGGCTTTAGTAGTGCGTGTCGATTTCAAAGCCAAATCCATTGAAGCCAAAGCAACAATGACAGCTGGACTGTGTCGACCAGTTTGTGGCTGTATTATCAACTCGAAGAAGTGCCAAGTCATCCATTATGATTATTAAAAAGTCGCACAAAATGAACAGTTTCCTAGATAAGACAGGGTCAAGACGCCCTTACTGACCACATTCAGGCCTGCGAGGTCACGAGCAAGCGCAAAATTTTCATTAACGTAAATGAAAAACTGAATGAAAATATTAATATCATAGTCCCGTAACCACAAAATCAATAACTACACCCCTTGTATACATTAAATCTCCTTTAAATCGAAGGAATGCCTTGAAGACCAGGTGAAGGTATCTCTGGACAACATCCTCAAGGAAATGAAGCCATTGGATACCAGGTATTGGCCTGTAATCTCAGTAGAGACCTCCAGAAGCATTGTGACAGTGTACTGAAAGGTTACAAGGTTTAATCACATAGGATTTGATTCACGTTGATCGACAAAGGCAATAAATCACCAAGGGTATGAATAATTTTGAACATCACTAAATTTGGATAACTCACTTTTTCTATTGTTATGCAAATGAGTTGAAACCAGAAACGGCATTCATTTGTAGATGATAACTAAATGTATTCAAGTGATGTGCAAGTAAATCCAGTTCCCCTTTAATTTTTGCGAAAAATGCAAAAATCTCCAATTTTCCAAGGGGTATGAATAATTTTGAGGACAACTGTATCTAGTTCCCTTTTGATAATCTATTCATACGTAAATTTAGAAGACAGGATGGGAATATTATTTGCCTGCGTTACGTTTGTATAGCAGGTAAATGTTGTTTGTCTCGTTAATGTATGCATACTTGGTAAGGGTTGCAGTCCAAGAGTAAGAGGTGATTATGCAAGAATGTTTTCCGCAGGTGGTGCGGGGCACAAGCATTAGGGTGTGGTAGAAGATGTTTGAGTAGTCATTCTCGCTTGCTCTTTCATCACGACAAATTTTAAATTTGTTTTTATTGTGAAAATTTGTGAGATTTTTATTGTGCAAAAGTGGATCCGAAGGTTTTCCAGAGTTTTTTCTTCTTGAGTTTTATCTCTGGTTTTTTACCCTGGGCCTACTTGTCGCAGAATAACTGTTAGGGCCTATTCAGTTGTGGTCATAACATTTGTGTATATGTACAGAACTATTGCGAATGAGCATTTCGCAATCGCATCGATATCGAATAGCCTGTTTAATAAGTGATTCAAATTTATGGATGTTTCTTTCCTGGGGACCTATAGTAACGAGGTATTCCATTAACCTGTTATTAATGAATGAACTACAATACTTGGAATCCAGTTTGCATACATTACTTGTTGCTATGTCTGACAAGCCTCTGGCAAGCTTTCAGGTTGTCAAGAACAACCTTTGTTTCAAAAGTATGCATAAGATTTGAATCACTTAGTAAACAGGTCTATTAAACGAGCGGCTCCTAGTCGTTGGGCAAGGCTATCCCATTAATATTTGATGGTATAAAAGCGTGTTTAATGTGTTGTGTCATGTACGTATAAGGAGTTCAGGTACGAGGATTAGGAAGGTTAAATTGAGAAGTTATTTTCCAGGAATTATAGAAAAGACCATTATATCCAAAGACGCTACAGGCAGGTACAGTCCTCAACGTAGTCCTTCTGCAATTGTTTTTTTTTTGTCATGTCAAAGTCAATATGTGTCGTGAAGAATTTTTTTTTCCCTTAAGAGAGATTTTTCGCACGTTTCTTTTGTTTGCTGTTCCTTCGAACTAGAAAAATATACAAATGTGTTTACACTCCACCTTGAGTCCCTAGAGAATACTTATTCAAGAAGACGCATGAAACAGGTTGATCTCCATGACGACTGCTGATCAACCCTAGCAACGGGAAAGTGATGCGTATTCCATTTCAAACCCAAAACCATTAAAGCCAAAGCAACAACAACAACGGGAAATCGTCTTTTAAATACGAGACCACCTTTAAACACGAAGAAAAGCGAATTTTCTTCTCATACAAGAAAATACAAAAGGAACGCACATGAGGCGCGTTACCAATGTCTACATCATTTGTGTGGGACTATGTAATGAAATTTGCAAGATCACCGAAAAGCTGATTAGCTTGCGCAGTGAAAAGGGACGCATTGTCTCCTCCCCTAGTGAAATGTCCATTGTTTATGAGGTGATGACAGATGACTATGGCAGCAACGTCATTACCGAAAAGTGCATCGAACTGGTAGTTTACTCCGATGTCACGTGACCCTCGAAGGGAATCGCATCGTCTACTCCGGAAAGCAAAACTTTTTTTCCTTCGTTTTCTGTGTTATGAAACACTTACTTTTTGCTGACCTTCACGAATAAACGAATATTATGTTGTGGGGATTGAAATATTGGGTCCCCTTTGAGCAATAAAAATAAAGATACATTATAACTGTAAGTTGCTCCCAAATCAGTCTCTTGAATTTTCGATAAGTTATTACAAAACGGGAGTTGAAGATCCAACATCACGGGAAAAACTTAGCCTAGAGGCTTCATCAAAATAGATTTTCTCCGATCGGTTGCATCAGAGCACCAATGGCCATAGAGTATCGAAGTGTGACGTCATACCGGCCAAAGTTGTCAAGGTTGCTGGTTCTAAACAATTTGGTGCTAAACAATGGCGTGGTGATCACACCAGCGCCAAACACTGAAATTGCCCGCTCCAGTCCGTTGCTCGAATGACTTCGCGGTGAACCTCATGCGCGGGCTCTCTTGTTTGGAACCAGTATCCTGGACGACGAGCGAATATTACGTCAGCACTTCGGTACTCTATTACCTTTCCACATAAACTTCAGGAGACTGATTTCAGAACGATTTATAGTTGTAGTTTTCGTTGTCGTTATCGGCCAAATTTACCGGCCCTTTAATGAAAAGTCAAACGAACTTCGAATATCAGAAATCATAGCTTCTTTCAGAAAATCCTATTGAATTTTCCATGGGCAGTTTAATCTTCTGCGTATTGAAAGGGAATATAATTTTCGTTAACATGAAACCATTATTTTTCTGTTGATATCGCAATGAACGTCGTAACTCGTAAGAATACGAGACTTGCCACAATCTTCTAAAAAACAAGTCCAGTAATTACCCTATAGTGAATCTCGTCACCTGAATCGATCCAAATCGATAGCGACGACCCCCCCCCCCCCCCCCCTTCGTGGTGTACTCTCATTGAGACCTGTATATTATCCGCGTAAATCACTTGCTGAATTAAAAAGCAGATTGAAGTAGGGGCAGATTTTGATAGCCTAAACAGGGAAACCCGTCTATCCCTTATTTTTATACCATTAACGGTGCTTTTATATCTTGCTTGGTATTTTACATCCTAATAGGCCTACATCATCGTCATAGACTTTTTTAGCCAAAAAGGAACCGTAAAAGAAATTTAACCTAATTTGGAACACATAACCGAACTGTCCCCCCCCCCCCCCCCCCCCCGTCCTTCCGCGGATCTTCTTCTTATCAGTCTCTGAATTTGATACCCTGAACGCATAACCCGGGTTATGCGCCTATTGGTGAAAAGGTACACTTTTTATCCGTTTTCACGTGGATGATGTACCGTACCGGCCTCAATGAGACATCTCCCCCCCCCCACCCCCCCCCCCCCCCGGCGACCGCCGTGAAACCATAGAGTTACATATACACGCTAAACTGTGTGTATGTAACCATGAAGCTACCTTAATGATTTAACTCTATACATGAAACATAGTACCTTTACATGTGCAAGCGCGCTGTGCGAACGAATAACACGTGCGTTGCATGGTATACATTGAAGCCATACATGAGGATATGGCCTTGGACTATATTATGCACGTCACGCTGTTCTTTGGCAATACACCAATTGAGGTTTCTCCCCTTCACAGGTAAAGGGTATGGGTTGGGCATGAAGCTACAAACTAGCTTCATGGGTTGGCAGAATTATTACTTCTGGACGGCGCGTCAGCCCTTAAAAAGTGCCTCCCAACCCTCTAAGAACCATTCCCCGCCCGTGAGTACCAAAAGGTGGGGACAGAAAGAGCCAGGGGAAATATTATATATTATTATTGATTCCCTTATGACAGACTAAACCGATCTGTAGACATCATTCGGGGGAGGAGAGGTGTAGGAGATCACGTCACTTAGGAATATCGGTTGCCACGGTGTAAAGAAGGAGCCCCTTCGTTCCCACAACCAAACCAACGAAAAATTTCCTTCGAAAATATTTCCACTATGAGAAAAGGGATATTACTCCCGTCTCCCCTCGCGCTGGGGGTGACGGGAGGGTAGTAGGGAAAGTCAATCGGTCCTCCCAAACCCATATAAGGGGGCCATAATCCCCCTGAAAAGAAAATGAAATAAATTCTTTCTCTTTTTTCATTTTTGCATCCTTTACAAGGGACGTTTCACTAATTATGCACGTTATGTTTTCATGGCCTTAATTTAAAACCCAGAAACATGGCAAGATCAGTTTGTCTTCATCAAGATGAAAATGTATTTTCTTCAGAACTCATGCAAGCTTTGGATAAATAACACATACTCACATGCTGTAAATACTTCTTGGTAAAACCATATTTTTACCCGACTTTTTTTTTATTCACTTGATTATTGTGACAAATATACGGTACGGTGATTATAAATCATAAAAACAGCTAGCGCCCGTGGATGTCCACGGGTTGCTTCTGCTAGTATATATATATATATATATATATATATATATATATATATATATATATATATATATATATATATATTCACATAAGTGTAGTTAGATTTGGAGTTGAGGCATTCGAAAGTGCTCAATGCTGATGGGCAGAGCATAATATTTGTACCTGGGTCCTGTCCGCTACCGTCGGTTTCACGCTCGACGCGATCTTCAGGCAGACACAAGCCGAGTCGAGTCATCAGTCTGCCTGAAGATCGCGCCGAGCGTGAAACCGACGGTAGCGGACAGGACCCAGGTACAAATATATATATATATATATATATATATATATATATATAGTGTGAGAGATGTCTCCTGACTTGAACGTAGTCGGTGTCTCATGATGTGTATAATATAGGCGTGAGAGATATAAATGAGACGGGACGTAGCTCTCGGTTAACCTCGATTTTAATTCCAAGCTGTCGGCCTCATTTGGCCTTCTTCAGGGTCTACCAAGACAAATCAAAATTAAATGAAAACAAAATGAATAAAGCATGACAATGCGAACATGAATAGTGTTCAAATATACATAAGATATATATGTACCCGCTTCACTTAACGCCATCCGGCACAATCGTAGTATAATAGACATAGGCCTAAGTGACAGTATAATGATGATATGGTGTGCCATATCATGTCATCGTATTATAATAATTGTGCACTTCATAAAAGCATGAAATTTGGCATGTATGTAGTATTTGATGCCGATTAATTCTGGATATGGGGCCAACAAAAATTCGGCCCTGGGGCCCGCTGTGCCCATTTCTTTAAAAGAGTGGTCCTCTCTGGGTCTTTTCCCTTCAAAGATGATGTTATCAAATCTAGTCTGATATAATGAAATATTATGTACTTTTCCGTGGCCTCTAAAATCAGACAAACTGCTTTAGGTGCCCATTTTTAAATAAAGGGCCATCCTATATATCAAAATATGAAGTCACTGATTTGTTGAACATATAAGTAAAATGCTCGTAATTGTGATCAGTTGACGTTACGTCTTTGAAATCAATTGAGATAATTTGGCGCAGGTGCCAATTATGACCAAATATATCTACAACATAATTTTAAAAAATCTTTCTTATGGTATATAATAATAATATATATTACTCTATCAGGTACATTAGAAGGACATTTATTGTTCTTTTTCTTTGTTCAAATGTCCGCTTAACGTTCGAAATGTCCTGCTAATGTAGGGGGCGCTATTATGACGGAATAAACCGTATTGTTGCATGTCCTGCTAAGTTACCAGGTAGGCATATATGTCTATTTATATAGCGCAGCTACTATACAAATATACTCTACTGCGCTTAAGTATCACATTATTACCGCGGCTTTAGCCGAGCTGCCATGATAGGCGCTAAGGCATTCAAGGAATTTCTTCCTACCGGGTACCCATTTACTTCACCTGGGTGGAGAGTGGCAAATCTAGATGAATGTCTTGCTCTACTGTTAAAGTGCAATCCAAACGTTGTGATAAGTTGATTTGTGCGAAATTAGGAAAAAGGGAAACAAAAATGATGAAAGTTTGAAAGAAATCGGAAAGTTATCAATGTTTGAGAAATGCGATCACTATTTGAATCCGGCAAATTGGCATTTGGGTCAGTCGATTGTAATGTATTCCCAGTCAACTCTCGATTTTGTCGTACACCATTATTTTTTATTTTTTCTCATAAGCCCCTTGTCCCTTCGGGCACTACTAAAATATATTTCTGTATTTTCTTTTTTAAAGTTGACATTTTAGTCATTTGTGTGTTGGAACAAATGGGAGAGTTCTCCGCCGCTACATCAGAGTGACATTACCGGTTCGACCAGTTTTCGGCAAATTCCCATTTGTATAGGGATTACAACTTTCATATTGCTTGTCCGATCTCGTTCAAACTTTTAACAATCTACTTCTCTGATTTTTCTGCTTTCTTCCAGAGCAACTTGCCATTAAGGTTTGAAGTCCCATTTATACCAAAATGCAAAATTATCAGATGCAAATTACATTTTAACTCTTATGCAGTATTTTTCAACTTGATGGCAATCTTGGAAATGAAATTCCCCGCTATTTAAGATTTTCAGCATTATAAGATAAACCTTTACCTTGGTTTCATTATGTCTCAACCAAATACACCATTGTAACTCGCTTATGTCTATTTTAGGCCAAAGTTCCAACATCCATAACTTTCTGTCTATAAGATATAGCTTCGAGACACAGCAAACTTAATGCCAATAACCACATCTTGAAACAGACCAGTGGTCATTTTCAATATGACGGCCATCGTAATAAAAGGAAGTAACCTTATACACTAGAGGTGTTCTGCTTATAAAACATACCAGCTTGCCAATAGTTATGTGGGCCATCAATGGGCCCATGTGATTCCTAAAGTGGGATTTTTATATGACCTTGATATCCAAATTAATGTCTACCATTCAAAATTGAAACCAAATGTGTTTTTTTTTTAATCTTATTTTTTAAATAAATCATTTGGGCAGTTATGGGCCTTTTTCGTTAAAATGGGCACATTTGGCACCTATATTGTTCAAAGATGTAATGTTGACTGCTCACAGTTAGAAGCACTTTACTTATATTAAACATATCAGTGACTTTATAATATTTTGATACATAGGATGGCCCTTTATTTTTAAAATAGGCACCTAAAGCATTTGTCTGATTTAGAGGCCGGGAAATACTACATGATATTTCATTATATCAAACTAAATTTGATTACATCAACTTTGAATGGGAAAGACCCTGAGAGGGCCATTTAAAAAAGTGGGCACAACGGGCCCCAGGCCCAATTTTTTTGGATTTTCTTCACCAATCTGTTGGACTAAGAGGGAAAAAAAACAGCTTTGGCACCCCTCGTGGAAATAACCCCCCCCCCCCCCCCCCCCAAAAAAAAAAAAAAAAAAAAATGATTATGATTTTCATTACAGATCGAGCATACGATCTTTAACACTGGGAGTAATGCCTAAAATTTGTTTACAAATTAAAATTCCTCCCATTAAGCTTCTTCAATTACTAACTATTGTCCACGGCAGACCGTTGAATATTAATGTGTCACAAAGAAGAGGATCTTGGGTATTTGATTCCAGTTATCGTGACTTGGCCGTGAACCAGAATAGCCTAGTGGTTGCAAGCAGTAGATGACAGGTAATTCGAATCCCGCTGGTTCCAATTTTTATCTGACTTGTGATTTCATTACAGATCGAGCATACGATCTATAACACTGGGGTGATGCCTAAAATTTGTTTACACATTGAAATTCCTCCCATTAAGCTTGTTCATTTACTAAATACAAAGCTGTCTTATAAGTTATTTCATTACACTTGTATATAATTATTCTAACATATACATGACGTTGTATTTCAAATCATTTCCTTAGATCCAGCTGATGCATGCGGCTTGTCATTGTTCAAAACTCACCTGCCCCCGACAAAGGAATTAATATTAATGAGGTTGAAGATTTGTCAATCTGTCGGTCATTTGAATCTGGTGTCGCCGAAACCACTGGCCAGTGTCCGTGGTCTAGTGGTTAAGGCACTGGTGCTCTAAGCCAGTGACCCGGGTTCGATTCCAGGCGGAGACATATTTTCCAACCTTTGCAAAAACATTTCAAAAGGGAGGAAAGTTCTGTTGAAGCGACGCAACCATTATTCTTTAATTTCCTTTCACATTTCACATTATAAAGTATATATATCTATAATCGTAATGACTGTGTTGTGATTTTACTGGTATCCTCACTATGAACATGACGGACAATGTAAACAACTCTTCATGCTACCCTTCACAATAGTTTTAGTAGACAAAAGAAAATCCCTTCACTGCTATTATGTAAAATAAGTGGAACAGGTAAACATGCATGTGACACTTGTTCTACATTCTTTTTTTACATAATAGCAGTGAAAGGATGTTCTTTTGTCTACTAGAACCATTGTGAAAAGGAAAATGAGGGGTTGTTTATTTTGTCCACTCTCTTTGTCCGTCATGTTCATAGTGCCTGCATAGCCATTTTTCTCGTGGATCCTATAAAAATATAAATGACCTGCAATTGGAAATAATTATCTGATTTCTGCTTTCTTTGTAATATAGGTTTTCCCGGTCAATTTCGTAAGATCGTCAGTCAATTTCATTTGAATGACTCCCTTATCAAATTGAATGACAAATCTACGAAATTGACCGGGAAAACCTATATTATAAATCCTAGGCAAATCGAGAAACTATCGTATAAACAACTGCATATCGTTTTAAACTGTTGTATGTGTAAACATCAATGTACGTGGGTGTGCGTGTGGGTGTGTGTACATATATATAGAAGAAAAACGAGGAGAAGATGCATCATTTGCCAATTAAAGTTTATCATCCAAATTTTCGGAACGATCCATCGTTTCTTCTTCAGGGAAGCGGATTATAATAAAAAAAATTTGTAATCAATTTCCCTGAAGAAGGAACGTTGGATCGTCCCGAAAATTTGGTTAATTAAACTTTTATTGGCAAATGATGCATTTCCACCAGGTTTTTCTGCTATTACTACGCCAATAAATGGACTTTACAACGTTTTTATATATATATATATAAATGTGAAAGAAATGAGAGAATAATGGTTGCGTAGCTTAAATCAAAGTTCCCCAGAGCTGTCCTCCCTTTTTTTGAAATTTTTTGCAAAGGCTGAAAAATGTCTCCGGCGGGAATCGAACGCGGGTCGTTGGCTTAGAACGCCAATGCCTTAACCACTAGACCACGGAGACGGGTTAGTGGTTTCGGCGACACCAGATTCAATTGACCGACAGATTGTATATGTATATATATATATCGTAAAGTGTTTACAGGAACAAAGTTCCGACAAAGTGCAGTGTTAAAATATGTAGAAAAATAAAGTTCACAACATCATATAGAATACACACACAAGATGCATGTTTTTATAAAAATTCACAAGCGCTTTCGATTTAATCTCTTCAGGTGAATGAGCCATTGATTGATTGATTTATTTATTTATATACACGTATAGTACAGTAATATGCAAATGGACAATGTGTGTGGCATTGTCCAGTAGTTTTTTTTTGACGGCTTAATAAGTCTTTGTTTAAATCTTAGACTAAGCGTTGTACGGTGAGAACTCTAAAATGTTAGGATTCTCAGAGAATCCTATAATCCGTACAATCCTATAATCCGTACAATCCAAAACTTTGTAAAGTCACACAAAGATCATTGAATAATGATTCACGAGGCCTACACATGATAATAGTAAGCGAGGATGGGTATTTGTAAAACACATAATGAAATGTAGGCTTTAAGGAATAGTTTTGTTACAAGTATGGTACAATGATATTCTTAGGACAAGTTTGAAACATTGTCCTGTATCTGTTTTACGACGTATTGAATCTTAATTTCTAATCTCAGATTAAATGATGCAAGTAAGAAGTTCTTTGTTGCCAGTTTCTTTGGAAGTCTTAATCTGTACAACTCAACAAATCATAAAGTTATATAACAATTCTTATTAATCTGTGAGCGTGGGAAAGGCAAATAAAAATGGGAGTCAGTAGAGAAAGAAAATGGAATAAACTAATATATTGACAGGTGTCGAGGATGCAGATTTTGGAGATATAACCCAATTCAACGATATCTTTCAACAGCTTCACCCGAGTATCACTTTTAAGTTTGAAACTAGTAATGAGAAAATAGCGTTTCTTGACATAGTGGTTATAAACAATTTGAACAAAATTAAAACAGATATATTCTATAAGATTACAGACAGTTTCTCTGCTTAGATATATATATATACAAGGTATATAATGACATTAGAGATACCAGAATACATGTATTATACAAAATGGACATGGCTTAAGTACATTCAATCAAAGGGGGTGCGCTTTTTTTTTTAAAGCGCCCTATTCATATACTCCAATTGTGAGACTCTTTTGTAGTAAGACCAATCAAGCAAACAATAGATGATGACGCTGGCAAGTTATTAAGTAGCTACTTTTTAGCGTTGCATCCTGGTCTTTATCATCGTTTAATCCAAAGGGGGTTATTATTAACAACCCTCATTGCGAGGCTAAATAGGTTTTCAAGAAGAGGTGTATATACCAGCAAGTTTTGTACTATTTTATAGCCAAAAACAAATCAAGAACACTGCTCCACTGGTGTTTCATTTCACATGGCATAGGCATATATACAAAATTAAAATGCACACTTTAAATATTATTTAACGACGGCTTAAATTTACTAATAAAGTATTCTTCTTTAACTAATCGCTTAATTTTATCACTATCCATTGCCTTATAAAACGGGGTAATTAAAAAACATGGTTCAATTCCATGTGCACACATGCTTATGTGTTCACTCAATTGTATCTGTCTATATTCTTTACAGCGTATTTGTTGTCTATGAACTCTAACCCTATTGCGGAGAGTGGGGGGGGGGACACACCTGGATGCAACAATAGGATATCCCCCCCCCCCCCACTTGAATAGAATTCCTGTGAGGATTGACGCCCATGTTCGCCAATATATTGTTTCTTACATCCCTGGCAAGTAATACAATAAATAAGATTCTTTGTATTACATGTGAAAGGATACCTTATAACAAACTTTGAGTTACTGTGTTCAAAAGATACTGTGTCTGTAATATTTAAGTACAAGCAAGTTTTACAACGTTTGTCTCCACACTGATTTACTCCACCACTCTTAATTTTCCTTGTAGAAAACGATGCTTTGGTTAAGATTTGCTTCAAATTAGGGCTTTGCCGTTTACTTGATAGAAGTTTCACATTTACGAAGGTATCTTTTAATATCTTGTCATTCTTTAATATTGAAAATGAATCATTAATTATTTTAAATATGTTCATATTATTATTGGGATTATGTGTATGAATAAAATGTATAACATTCTCCTCCTGTTTTTCTTTTGGTGACATCAACTCTTCTTTTGTTAATTTCTGTGCTTTTGAAATGCCATTCTCAATAATATCCCTAGGGTATTTTCTAGCAAGTAACATATACTTTAATTCATTTAATCGTATTTCTTGAGTTTCCTTCTCAGAAACGATAGTACAAATACGTCTAGCTAGATTGTATGGAACATTATTTTTACATTGTTTGGGGTGGCAAGATTTAAAGTGTAAGTACTGGTGAGTGTCTGTTACTTTATAAAAAATGTCAGTTTTCAATAATGAGCCTTCATTTAAAACTGTTATATCTAAAAAGTTTATTGATTTTTCACTAACGTTCCATTTAAATGAAATTGCCGAATATAGTTTCATCAAAATATCATGTAATACAGACACGTTACCAAAATCCTTTCTCCAAATAATAAAGCAATCATCTAAATATCTTACCCAATTATTTTGAAAGTAATTCTTGACCTCTACATTAAAATGATGTTCAATTTCATTATATAACTTTTCTTCTAAATGGCCCATAAATAATGTGGCATATGTTGGGGCCATTTTTACATTTATATACATACATATATTCTCTTCTTCTTTTTAAGGACATTGTTTTCTACCTTGTCTTGTAAGTCTGCATAATATATACAGTTTGTTTAAAAGTATTTTTAAAGATCCCATTACACATTGATTTCTTTTTACTGAAAACCTAAATGGTAGATTACAAAATGATTATAATGTACAAAAACAATTTTGCTTGTCTTTATTGTCGTGACTTTACGATATTTGTGAATTCTGAACATTCTCTTTTACAATGCAATCCCATGACCAGTGCCCAACTTTACCAATACTCAGGGAAGATTATGCTCGACGATCTGTATGTCTTATCGACGTCGCAGTAACTTCTTGAGTATTTGTCTGAAAGGTCTAATGGTAAAGTAGTAAATGATAATGTTGACACCTCCATTGAAGGCTACGATAACGGTCAGGAGAGCGTGGATTAATTGATCAACGTCACGCCTTGTAACCGCCTCGTAAATGTCCATGAAAGTGATGGGCAGAAAGGAGAAGAAGAAACAGGAGGTAACAATAATTGGTGTTCGTAGTATCCGCAAGTTATGGCGCAATGTTGAAAACTGAGCTCGTCTGCGGGACGGCCTATCCTGTTTCCCGTCTACGTCATGCGTCAGTACCAATGGCATCTGTTTGTCTGCACTGCCAGGAGATCTTTTCAGAGAATTATTAGTTGTGATGAGAGGATTTACCTGTGCTTTTAGGGCTTCGGTTGGTCCAGGTGGTTCTGCGTCTGCACTTCCAGGAGACATCGGCAGACAGTCATCCATTATGGTGAAAGGGCGTTCCGGTCCATCATGAGATTTAGTTGGTACAAGTTGTTCTGCAGACTCCATGCCAAACTGTCCTGCTACTCCCTTTCCCTCTTGGTAAGTCATAGGCCTACACTGTCCATCAAAACATATTCTTACTAGAGGAGTTGGGCGACTTTTTGACTCCATTTTCAAATTCCCATCATCCTGTTTATTTACTTTTGAACAATAGAACGGACCAGTTGTTCCCAAATCTAGGTGAGAAGCGTCCTCATGGTTAGTGCAGTTTGAATAGGGAATTTCGGATGACACTGTTGGCAGGTCCGAATGACCGGAACAGCCATTTCCTGATGAACTGCCAACCTCAGAATCTTCGCCTCTACCTGCACGAGCTTTGATACGATTCAAATGGTTCATGGATATTTTCACTACGTGACAATACTGAATCACAAGACAAATCGTAATCACCCATGGAATGCCGTACATGAAAAGGGAAAAGGGCAGAAATGATGGTTCTGAAAAATCAGTTATGCACATTCTCAATTCAGGATCATAACGAATAATTTCCCCATTGTCATCGTAAATATAAGCGAACATGGATAAAATGAACAAGTTGAAAATGGACAGTGTGACACTCGCGCACAAGGAGCGCTTACGTGTGGCAATCCGAGAATAGAGCATGGGCCATGCGATAAAGAGATACCGGTCCGTGTTGAGGAGCGCAATGTGCAGGATGCTAATTCCAGGTAAAGAAGATATCGCCAAACCAATGACCCGACAGAATGTCATCCTTCCGTAAGTCCAACCTATCCATTCAGCTATTGTTTCCGTAAAGGGTCCAACGATGTACAGCGTTGAGGCTATAGCGTCGGTCACAGCCTGGCCCATGTAGCATACCTTGCTCGAGTCTTCCATCGCGTCGTTTGGGATTTTCGGCACTACTTTGAGGATCAGCAAGTTTCCAACAATTGCAAAGATGTTGAACAATGAAAAGAGCGATATCATTGCATGTCCGGATGCTCCTGCGTTGAACCTGGGAGACGATGACTGGAAACTGGATTGGGTCGACCAGTTTGTGGCTGTATCATCAGCTCGAAGAAGTGCCAAGTCATTCATTGTGATTACTAAAAGGTCGCACAAAATGCAACTAAAAGTTTGCTCGATAAGACAGGGTCAAAACGATCTTTCTGACCACATTCAGGGCTGCGAAGTCACAAGAGAACCTTTCTTGTTCCCTTTTAATAACCTATTCACATGCAAATTTAGAAGACAGCATGGGAGTACATATCTAAAGACAGTACGGGCAGATACCGTCCCCAACGCAGTCCTTCTGCAAAATGCTCTTTTTTTGTCTCGAAGTCGATTATATGTCATCAAGAATTGTTGTGTCCCCTCAAGATTTACCACACAGTCCCTTGGTTTAATGTTTCTGCCAACTAGAATAATATACAAATGCTTTTATGCTCCACCTTGAGTCGCCAGAGAATACTTAATATGCAATAACTGCGTGTCCACTCAGGAAACGGGATGATTTCATGACGACTGCTGATCGCCCCTAGTAACGATAAAGTTGTCCCGCCCTCATCTAAACCGTGGTCTCTCAGCTCATCATACGATTTGCAGTTTACTGCCCCGCACTGTTGTTGTTTTCGTCTTCGTTCTTGTTTTGGCTTTAGTAGTGCGTGTCGATTTCAAATCCAAATCCGTTGAAGCCAAAGCAACAACAACAACAATAGTGGCGTAACAGAACATGGCCGCGGTCCGCTCAGCAGAAATCGTCTCGTGGGAGACAACTAAACACGAAGAAAAACGAATCTCCTTCTTCTACAAGAAAATGCAAAAAGAACCTAACTAAGAAACGTTACCAATATTTACATCATTACACTTGTGTAGGATGACGTAATGGAATTTACAAGATCGAGGAAAACCTCATGCGCTTGCGCATTGGGATTTCTCTTCTCCGCCCCTAGTGAAATTTCCATTGTTAATGACAAATGGGGTGATGACGGATGGTGGCAGCAACATCATTACCGAGTATGTGCATCTAATTGGTAACTTGCTCAGATGTCACGTGACCCTGGTAGGAAATAGCATCCTCTGCTTTGTGAAGAAAAGGTGCTTTGGGACTCGTCGTTTTCTGTGTTATGAAACACTTAGTTTTGTTGACCTTCACGAATAAACGAATATTATAATGAGGAGATATTAATGATCGGTCACATTCGGCCGATAAAGACAAAGATAGTCATTATAACTGTAAATTGCTCCCAAACCAGTCTTCTGAATTTTATTTCCATAAGGTATTTCGTAACGGCGATGCAGATCCAAAGTCCCGGATTTATTTTTATGAGCTTTATTTATTTATTTATTTATTTCTGATAATTATACAGGGTGACTCATTATCACCAATATTGGTGGTCTTCCATGAGGCCCTGATAGCACTAGTAAGTAACAATAATAGCCAACAAAATCATGAAAATAAACTCATAACAAAAATAAATTACAACATATATATACATGTATATACAAAGAATATGGTATATCAACATTGGTTTCTACGAAAATGTTGAAATTGTTGCACATTCCTATCATCTTTATTCATAATGTATAGACCGTGATATTTTATAAAATCTGTTGAAAAATAACCATTTATACAGGGTTGGAAAAAAGTTTGGAATATTTTTTTGGCGATGAGTATGTCTGATTTTAAATGCTAGTTTCTACTATATTGTGATGAATAATTCATCCAAATCGGATTAACTGTGTTGAATGAAGTCTACTGTTCCATCTTGTACCAAAGATTACGTAATATTGTTAAACATGTTACAATGGCTGACCAATGAACCACATGTTGTCAGATTTGCTCTATTTGTGTTTGAACATCTTGTTATACATTTCTGTACTTCACGTGGAATTTTGAAAAAGCTACGTGCAGTTTGCAGTCATTTTGAGGACTTCGGTATAGCAATTAAACTGTATCTGATTATTTAACTTTTTCGTTAACATTTCCAAAAACAGCAAATATACGCTTCCGAATTCCAAGTGGACCTCTGCACTGTGTGATAAGCCTTATTTTTAATGTTGTGCTTTTAAAGTTAAAAAGGGACAAATATCTTTTATTTGAACCTCAAAGAAGAACTTAAAATGACGAGGGATATGTTTAAGACAAGAAATAATTCTTGGAATAAAAATATTCCAAACTTTTTTCCAACCCTGTATATGGGTTATTTTGAAATGGCATTGTATAGTTTTGAAAGTACATACAATAAGTTTAAAGACTACTTTATCTCAGTATAGAATGTTTTTTTATCATGTGTGAATCCAACCATATGGTTGCAATAAATTCTCAATACAATCAATACAATATACATATTTACAAAACGCATTAAAGGGTAGTATACTTACTCAAAGGTTACACAATGATTGCATGTAATATATTATAGCAATCGAATGTACAGTGTCTCTGATGAAACAATAAAATACAACTTATCTATTATTGATTATAAATGATATGAAATCATTCATACATTTTGAAAAGCATTATGTCATCGTACATTTTTGGGCAAAGAAACAAACCATTAAACATATTTTGCAAATCAGGGCAACAAAAAATGACATATTTCTGATGTAGACAAATATAAAAATAGCATCAAGTGAAATTTTCTAGCAATAAGAATGAATATGACTCATTTACCATGCTGCTATGTAAACGAATCAAACCAATACCTTGTTTTCACAAGAGAATGCGTAGAAATGCGATAAGGAATGAGAGTAAAACTTCAGCTAAGAAACTGAATAAAATTCCTCTTGCCATTCTTATTGCGAACAGATATTGCAAGATCTTTTGAACATATATTTAAATGTGTTCACAGAGCTTGCCATTTTTAAGGATCTGTCCAACTGATTCCATGCTATAATTGAAGATACGAGGGGGCTATGTTTAAAGCATTCTGTTTTATACTTTGGCACAGAAAGTAAACCTTCATCTGCCTGCCTCGTATGATACTGATGAATGTCACTTACTTTAACTAAACTTCCTTGTAAATAAGATGGTGCCAAATTGTGTGTACACTTGAACATCATAGTAACACGCTGAAATTCAAATCATTTCTCAATTGGCATCCATTTCAGATTGCTAATTAATTCACTTGATGGAGTGTCATAACTTTTGTTTGAAATTATTCTAGCAGCTCGTTTTTTTACTTTCTGAAGCTTATACGTTTGTTCCTGATATCGATTTGACCACACAGAGGAACAATAATCAAAGTGAGGCAACACGAGTGCATAATACAGCATCTTTAAAGATGTTAATGGTATATAATCCTTCGCTTGTTTTATTACACTGACATTTCTCTGCGTTACCTTTGTTACTTTGTCAACGTGTTTGGACCAATTCAATTCTTCATCAATTAATATACCAAGACATTTGGCGACATTAACTCTTTTCAATACCTTTCCATTTATAGAAACATTGAAGGGTGTTATTTTGTTTATATTAGCACGCGAAGCTATGACCATCACGCATGTCTTCTCCGTGTTTAGTACAAGGCGGTTTTGATTAATCCATACCATTAATTCTTCCAATGCGAAAGAAAGTTTTTCTTCAACCTCAGCTACACTACTTCCACTCACAGTTAAAGTGGTATCGTCCGCATATATATGAACATAACCATCAGATATACAATTTGGTAAAGTATTTACATAGATGGAAAATAATAACGGACCCAAAATAGACCCCTGTTGTACGCCCATCAATATAGTTAATGGATTAGATTTTGCACCTTTAAAATGAACAGACTGTTCACGACCTGTTAAATAAGATCTGAACCAGTTTACACATTCATGTAAACATCCAATAGCAGATAACTTTTCTAATAAAGATTGTGATCAACTGTGTCAAATGCTTTACGAAGGTCTATGAAAGCCGACTCCAGAGATCTGTCTGTTTTCAATGTTCCATGACAAATTATTAACAAATTTCATGAGTGCTGTTGCGGTAGAATGCTTTGCTCGAAAACCAGACTGACTGGAGTTCAATATATTATTATCGTCAATGAATTCAGAAAGTTGGCGATGTACAGCCCTCTTTATGATTTTCCTAACAATAGACAAAATAGAAATTGGGCGGTAATTGCTTGGATCAGACATATCACCAGCTTTAAAAATTGGAATTACTCGAGCTTCTTTCCAACCCTTGGGTACACATCCCGTGGTCAAAGATGCATTTATGATATCGGTTAACGATCTCGCTATCACCTGCTTCGTCATTTTTAGAAGACGACAAGAAATGTGGTCATCGCCAGTAGCTTTATTTTTACACATGCGATCAATTTCCTTAATGACGAAATCCTCAGACACACAGTCCAAATCAAATTGTGAGATATGATTAATCGGAGTATCGTCACCGATATGAGTTCTAGAACTTTTCAGGTTTTTTGTTATATTGGCAGCACAGGTAGTAAAAAAGCTATTGAAAGCATTAGCTATTTTAGGTGGATCTGATATACGAGCACCATCAATTTCCAAACTATGCGGCGATATTTTGCTGGATTTTGGCATTACACGTTTCAGACACTTCCATATATTGCGAGAATTTCCATGATTTTCTTCAATAAAGTTACAATGGTATTCTTTCTTCCTTTTTCTAATAAGATGTGTAACTTTATTCTTAAGGGATTTGTATTCCATAAGTCATCGTCTTTTGTAAGAATAGCAGCTCTGTGAACATGGTCACGTTGTTTCATTAAATGAACAATGTCGTCTGTTATCCATGGGCAAGCATTTTTACGAATTCGCTTGTGGCATAACGGAATATGCTTGTTCACGACCTTGAAAAATAGATGTTCCCAGGTTTTCCAGGCAAGATCAACGTTTGTAATATCTTTGAAAACATGCCAAGGCATAGTTTATAAATAATCAAGAAACCTTTCTTGATCAAAATTCTTGAATGAACGAAATTCAACCGAGGTGGGATTTTTTCTTTTACTAAAATTGAAGGATTTTACAGCATAGACGAAAAAATGATCGCTAATACTAGTGTGACAAACCCCTGCTTCACGGTAGAGTTCAGGATCGGAAACAAATATAAGATCAATTATTGTACTCGAGCTGTTAGTAACTCGAGTTGGGCTGTTGATCAGTTGACTAAAACCATATAGATTTGAGTAGTAGTCTAGTTTATTAGTATTAGAGTCAGCTAGATTAGGCATATAATTGCAGTTAAAGTCACCTAGTAAGATGCAAATTTTGTTAACAGAGCTGGCCAACTCAAGATTAGAATCAAGTTTATCAAAGAATTCTGTTGTCGCATTAGGTGGCCTATAAAAAGCTCCAATCAGAATAGGCGGTTTATGTGGATAATGAAGTTCAACCCACAAACATTCTAAAATCTTGATGACATAAATCATCTCTCCTCTTGTAGTCAAATCTTTTAGAAATAAAAACAGCAACTCCTCCACCATACCTATTTCTGTCTTTTCTTAGTAATATAAAATCATCCAAACATACTTCGGAGTCAATTATAGTATTGTCACATAGAGTCTCACTGAGTGCTATAACATCAAAAGGTGAATTCTTCAGTATCAATTTCAATTCATCAATTTCCGAGGTAAGACTATGAATATTTAGATGAGCAAACTTAATTCCTCTACTTTTGATTAAAGGTATTGAGCCATTCTCTAACAGTACCGACTTATTTTTAAATTTCGGAACCACATCATCATCATTTATAATTTCAGTGCTAATAGAGTACTGAAGTGTGACGTCATCAAATTTTGATTTTTGTATTTCAGTATTTTTATGACCATATTTAGGTAGAGCATGATGGAAAACGTTCACACGTCAAATCTGACATGAATCAGTTCATGGTGGCCCAAGGTATGGCTATATGAATATCTAATTAGCCCCATTGAAGTCAGTGTTAAATTGGCTTGGTTCTAAACTGTTAAGAACCAGGCCAATTTACACTGACTTCAATGGGGCTAATTAGGTATTCATGCGGCCATATCTCGGGGCCCAATGAGCCAATTGCCATAAAATTTGGGATCTGGATGTTTTTCACCATGTTCCTTTGAGATATGGTATAAAAAATGTCAAATGAAAAAATAGTATTTTGTGACGTCATCACTTCGGTACTCTATTGCAGGTTGTGTTAATTCTTCTGTATAGCTATCACAAGTTTCTTGTTCAGTCTCTCTATTGACAATACTTTGACAATTATTCAATCTATGACTTTCACTGATAATGTAATTATACGTATTGGTGATTATCCGTTGAGTACCATCCTTACGAATTGCAGGTATTCGTGCCACTCCTGTCTGGTAGGTTTCAGTCGGGCTTTGTTGGACGTTGTGCAGAAATCCAGCCCTTCTGATCTTTCTTCAGCCGATGATGTAGGAGACATCCGCCGTCCGTTATGACCATCACCCTTACGCCACACTCTCATCTGGCTTCGTCGTCGCTTCTGATCATGAGCTGCCTGCTGGGCTGATACTTCCTTCAGCTGGTGCTGTATATGGCGTCTGAGGTTGGCAACAAACACCCTCACGCCAGCCCTGTTGAGATGCACCCCATCTCTTCCAAGATGCATGTCGATGATGTTGGAGTTTTCTATCCATCCCCAACCTTTCCTCCCCGATGTCATCTGCAGCAAGGTGTTGATGGTGTCTACCCTTCTGCGTTGGTGGGGCGCTTCCCATCTCCTGTGGATGACACCAGAGATACTCACTCCTCGGCCTTCTGCAGCGATGGAGTCACACAAAGCGACGATCTCGTCGTGGACCGACTGGGAGCCATTCGATTGGTTATTAGTGCCAACATGAAATATGGCACTCCCATCTTCTTTCAGATCCTCGCAAACAACAAGTGGAGAAATATCCTTTACTTTGGCCCCTGGTAGAGTTTTGGAGGTTACTCTCTTTGAACTGAGGCGTTTCGTATCAACGTGTCTGATGAGTCTCCAGCCAGAACGATATCGGATCGCGGTTGATACTTGGGTCTCGGTTTAGTGAGGTCGTAAAAAAAATCGTCATGTTCGTTATCGGAAAGTATCTCAAATCTGTTCTGAGTCGGAATTGTCGGAACGTAGAATGTATGAGAAGATTCGATTTTTCCTACATTCGGACTGTCTGGGTCTTTACCAGTACCATCGTTTTCGCGACTCGTGAGCAGCTTGGTGATTGCTTCGAGGTTTGCTTTTTCGGCTTTTAGATTTTCCTTGACTTTATCTTCTCGATTCACATGCTCCGCAATGAAAGAGATTTGGTCGGCAAATCTATTTTCTAGGCTGTCTAATCTTTCCCCTAACTCCTTGTTCAATGAGTATATCTGTTCTAGAAGGTGACTATTCTTCTCCGTGGCTGCTGATTGTACAGTGTCCTCCGTCTGAACTTCTATACTGCCACTCCCACCTCATCTCGGATCACATTACCCCCTTCTACAGTTTCGTTGTCTAGAGCCCTCTTCAGTCGAGCGACAAGAGTTGCCTTCACACCGTTTGTCTCTAAACCACGTTTCTTTAGTTCGGCTTTAAGCTGCTTAACTTTTAGGGTACGAATGTTCAGTAATGATGCCATTATGATGTAATAATGAACGCATCATGTACGCAAACCGGCTAGGCGTAGGTCTATGGAGACGACGCACTTGGGCATAATATCACGCGCAAAATAATACGCGAGAAATTGTATTTTTTAAATATAATATCTCCACGAAAAAGCGAGAAAAGGTCTTGAAAATGCACGAAAACAACTTAATGAGACGAAAAACTATGAAAGTAATGAGATCCTTGCATTCACGACCTCACACGGTAAATGCCCATATAAATCTTATTCACCAGTTCGCAAGATAAACGGTCCAAAAACGGATTTTTCACGGAGCTTTGAGAGACATGTCCTTCCCCTTCAAATCTAATCTATTCTATTCATCTGTTGAAGCTTCAGCAAGAAGTTTGTTGGATCGGTCGCATCACACCACCAATGTTTAATGCCCTTTCCACGTAAATTTCAGAAGACGTTTTTGGAGCGATTTATAATTGTAGTTTTTGCTGTAGTAAGCGCTCAAATTCGACCGGCCCTTAAATGAAAAGTCGATTGATCTTCGACTATCATAAAAATCATAGCATCTTTCTAAAAAATCGTAAAGACTTTCACGCGGGTAGTTTAATCATATGCGTATTTAAAGCAAAAATAATTAATGCGGGCCTTTTCGTTATTATGCAACAATAAACTTTGTGTTGATATTGTAATTAGAATCAGGAAAAATCTTAAGACTCTACATAATCTTCTAAATGAAAAAGTTATATTAATGACCATGTAGGGATTCTCGTCTCCTGCTCAATAAAGAAATTTCGTGGGTTTTTCTTGTTTTGAAACCATTATTTTCACTGGAAATGTCTTTCCATGCCTTCTGAAAAATTTCCAACAGATGAGGCTCACTCCACCTGGTTTTTCTGCTATTACTACGCCAATAAATGGACTTTACAACGTTTTATATATATATATATATATATATATATATATATATATATATACCCCTAATGGGTACATTAGGAGTACAGTTTTTGTCTCATTTCTATAGACAACTGTCGACCTAATGTAGGGGTCGCTATTATGACGGAATAAACCGCATTGTTAGGTGTCGACCCTTTAGTAAAATATATTTATATATATATATACATATATATACAAACATATATTCTCTTCTTCTTTTTAAGGATATTGCTTTCTACCTTATCATGTAAGTCTGCCTATATATATACAGTATGTTTTGAAGTATTTTTAAAGATCCCATTACACATCGATTTTTTTTTTTACTGAAAATTTCAATGGTAGATACGGTATTTAAAAAATGCTAATAATGTACAAAAAATGATTTTGCTTGTCTTCATTGTCGTGACTTTACGATATTTATGAATTCAGAACATTCTCTTTCACAATGCAATCCCATGACCAGTGCCCAACTTTACCAATACTCAAGGAAGATTATGCTCGACGATCTGTATGTCTTATCGACGTCGCAGTAACTTCTTGAGTATTTGTCTGAAAGGTCTAATGGTAAAGTAGTAAATGATGATGTTGACACCTCCATTGAAGGCTACGATAACGGTCAGGAGAGCGTGGATTAATTGATCGATGTCCCGCCTTGTAACCGCCTCGTAAATGTCCATGAAAGTGATGGGCAGAAAGGAGAAGAAGAAACAGGAGGTAACAATAATTGGTGTTCGTAGGATCCGCAGGTTATGGCGCAATGTTGAAAACTGAGCTCGTCTGCGGGACGGCCTATCCTGTTTCCCGTCTACGTCATGCGTCAGTACCAATGGCATCTGTTTGTCTGCACTACCAGGAGATCTTTTCAGAGAATTATTAGTTGTGATGAGAGGATTTACCTGTGCTTTTAGGGCTTCGGTTGGTCCAGGTGGTTTTGCGTCTACAGGAGACATCGGCAGACAGTCATCCATTATGGTGAGAGGGCGTTCCGGTCCATCATGAGCTTTAGTTGGTACAAGTTGTTCTGCAGACTCCATGCCAAACTGTCCAGCTACTCCCTTTCCCTCTTGGAAAGTCATAGGCCTACACTGTCCATCAAAATATATTCTTACTGGAGGAGTTGGGCGACTTTTTGACTCTATTTTCAAATTCCCATCATCCTGTTTATTTACTTTTGAACAATAAAACGGACCAGTTGTTCCCACATCTATGTGAGAAGCGTCCTCATGGTTAGTGCAGTTTGAATAGGGAATTTTGAATGACACTGTTGGCAGGTCCGAATGATCGGAACAGCCATTTCCTGATGAACTGCCAACCTCAGGATCTTCGCCTCTACCTGCGCGAGGTTTGATACGATTCAAATGGTTCATGGATATTTTCACTACGTGACAATACTGAATCACAAGACAAATCGTAATCACCCATGGAATGCCGAACATGAAAAGGGAAAAGGGCAGAAATGATGGTTCTGAAAAATCAGTTATGCACATTCTCAATTCGCGATCATAACGAATAATTTCCCCATGGTGATCGTAAATATAAGCGAACATGGACAAAATGAACATGTTGAAAATGGACAGTGTGACGCTCGCGCACAAGGAGCGCTTACGCGTGGCAATCCGAGAATAGAGCATGGGCCATGCGATGAAGAGATACCGGTCCGTGTTGAGGAGCGCAATGTGCAGGATGCTAATTCCAGGTAAAGAAGAAATCACCAAACCAATGACCCGACAGAATGTCATCCTTCCGTAAGTCCAACCTATCCATTCAGCTATTGTTTCCGTAAAGGGTCCAACGATGTACAGCGTTGAGGCTATAGCGTCGGTCACAGCCTGACCCATGTAGCATACCTTGCTCGAGTCTTCCATCGCGTCGTTTGGGATTTTCGGCACTACTTTGAGGATCAGCAAGTTTCCAACAATTGCAAAGATGTTGAACAATGAAAAGAGCGATATCATTACATGTCCGGATGCTCCTGCGTTGAACCTGGGAGACGATGACTGAAAACTGGATTGGGTCGACCAGTTTGTGGCTGTATCATCAGCTCGAAGAAGTGCCAAGTCATCCATTGTGATTACTAAAAGATCGCACAAAATGCAACTAAAAGTTTGCTCGATCTTTCGATCTTTCTGACCACATTCAGGGCTGCGAAGTCACAAGAGAACCTTCCTTGTTCCCTTTTAATAATCTATTCACATGCAAATTTAGAAGACAGCATGGGAGCACATATCTAAAGACTGTACGGGCAGATACCGTCCTCAACGCAGTCCTTCTGCAAAATGCTCCTTTTTTTTTGGTCGTCTCGAAGTCGATTATGTGTCATCAAGAATTGTCAAGATAGATTTACCACACAGTCCCTTTGTTTAATATTTCTGCCAACTAGAATAATATACAAATGCTTTTATACTCCACCTTGAGTCGCCAGAGAATACTTAATGCAAGAGCTGCGTGTCCACTCAGGAAACGGGATGATTTCATGACGACTGCTGATCGCCCCTACTAACGATAAAGTGGTCCCGCCCTCATCTAAACCGTGGTCTCTCAGCTCATCATACGATTTGCAGTTTACTGCCCCGCACTGTTGTTGTTGTTGTTTTCGTCTTCGTTCTTGTTTTGGCTTTAGTAGTGCGTGTCGATTTCAAATCCAAATCCGTTGAAGCCAAAGCAACAACAACAACAATAGTGGGGGGGCAATGCATATTTTTCTTCCAAAGGGGGGGGGGCACGGGCTGGAAGTGCCCCCCCCCCCCCTAAATCCGCCACTGTGTCCACCCACCTTTTTTTGCAATAGAAGTATGTCCGCCCACAGACACAGAAAGCTGGTCCATTATACGCCCCTGGTAACAAGAAATTGGTTCCGCCCTTATGCATCTAAAACATTCGTTTATGTTTCAAGGCGGTTTCAAACCACGTGATTTCTGCTGTGCAGTTTACTGCCGTGCGCTGTTGTTGTCGTTGTTGCTTTGACTTACAACGGTGCGTATCATTTTATAGCCAAATCCATTAAAGCCAAGACAACAACAACAGCAACAACATCAACAGCAAGATGGGATGGCACTACACCTTGGCGGTCTGCTCAGCAGAAATCGTTTCATGTGAGACCACCTACATGTACACAAAGAAGACCGAATCCTCTTCTTCAACAAGGATATATAATAAGAAACCCTCAAAAGGCGCGTTACAGAAGTGCCTAATTGTGTGGGATTACCTGCAAAATCGGACAGATAGTGCGTATGCGCTGTTGAAAATTGACTTTTTTCCTACTCCGCCCTTAGTGAAATTTTTAGTTGTGTATGTTGATGGGACAAAATTAATTATGGCTGAAATATCATTACTGAGCATTTCCATGAGTGATTAGTATGTTAGTCAGAAGTCAAGTGGCGCTCCTGCATGGATTGATAGTATTGTACACATGCCCTGCACGGGGAGTATAGAATCCAGGCCCGTAGCCAGAGGGGGGTCGGAGGGGTCGGACGACCCCCCCCCCCCCCCTTCTTGGGCTGAGGTCCGCTTTTCATGAAAAAACACACACACACACACACCTTAAATTGCAGAAGAAAGCATCTAGATTTTAAAATCCCCCTAGCAAGGACCTGCCTTCGGCATATTGATTATGTATTGATTATGACAAAAAGGTCCACTTTTGCCAAAAACGACCGAACCCCTTCAGAAACCCTGGCTACGGGCCTGGAATCTACATGAAGTTTGCAGGCACAAATCCTAATTGCTAGTCAAACGCGTTACAGAGTGTCTGAACTGTAAGACCACCATAGGCCTTGTACTTTTATTTGACACAACCAGAGACTAGCAAAGTTAATTATAAGCTCTTCTCAAAGCTTTGTGAAATTGTGGGTAAGAGTCAAAATACAGTCTGTGTCTGCAGACTATAAGCAGAGCTGCTCGTTGATGAAAGATTGATTTTCTGGCCGGGGGCTTCACTGTTTTTTTAATGTTATTATTATTATCAATATTAGTATTAACCCGTGCCTGGGAGGGGGAAAGCGAATCTAATCAGAATTAGTAATCACTATGACCCTCGAGTCTCGCGGAAGGAAAAATCAAATTTTTATTTTGTATTGATCTCACCGGAATAGATTATTTTTTGTTAATGGGATCTTAATGAGAAATCGACTGATCTCTATAAAGTTCAAGAAATTAATGAGCAGTTAATTGCCCTGCAGGGGGTTTAATCATCTGCTTCTAGAACAAGAACACGGAGTGGGGTTTCCCTTATTATGAACCATCGTTATTTTATTTCATTTCCTCTTTAATTCACAAACCAACATAAGCGTATACCGGTACCAATTTTGCCAAGGGGAGGGGCGCTGACAAATAAGATTTCCTGAAGCGAGTTATCAATTTTTCCTTCACTGAAGAAAATGTAATCCGTCTTCAAATATATATATATATATATATATATATGACAACAAAATTCAAAAGAGAGCATCTCACTTTTCGAATATGAGGTGGCGCGGTTGCCCGACTATTGATAATTTCAAAATTCTCGAGGGGGGGGGTGGGCTGCAATCCGCCCTTCCCTATCTCGTATGCTGACCAGAATATTTAAAAAAAACATTGCATAAAATTGTGAATAATTAATTTGATACCATAAAAATAAATGAATAAATAATAAATAATTAAAAGCAACAGCATAGTACGTATACTTAATAAAATCATCAACGTTGCGGAGTAAATAATATTGTGCAAGTAAAATAGTTTGTGGGGGAAACTGCAGGCAAGGTATGGTATGTACACAATAAGAAATGGAGTAATGAAGAATAAATGAAGTAATTAAGAATAAAATAAGATGATAGAACAAGAGTGGTGAAGAGAAAATAGGAGACAGAGATGGAGGGGGGGTATAATAAGATAAACATGATAAGAGAGACACGGAGAGACAGGGCGTGTGCGTGTGCGTGTGTGATAGAGAAAGAGGGAGAGGGGCACAGTGAACTATCAGAGAGAAAAAAATAATGAGGAAAGAGAATATCATTATAATGAATATTGTAAAAATCTTAAGACTCCGCATTTTCTAAAAAAATAATAAAATCGTATCGATGACTCCACAAGGGGTCTCTTCATTTGCTAGTCAAGGTAGAAGACTGATTGAGCATTGTGAGCGTTTTTTTTTCATGAAGCCATTATATTTTGTTTTTATAATTATTATCGGTTTGAATTGTGAGAATCCTACTGAGACATCGCATGCCCTTGATGGTACGGTGATTATCTGCTGCGGAAGAAAACTGGGTTTACTCAGTTATTAGGTTATAGCCAATGTATATCGTGATGAATGTTCTGAGAATTTTGGTGGGAACCCGCTTGGCCATTTCAGTTTTAGTGTAAATTATATCAAAATGACCTGAAGTAGAGAATAATTATCTGATTCTTAAAGAAAGTTTGATGATAATTACATCTATCATGTTTTCTTAGTCTTGATGATGAAAGAACGTTCCTGTTGACTGACGGCCTGCGAGACCGTCATTCTCGTAAACCTTAAAACGATCAGAAGGTCTCGCGTTGGTCTTCTGGGCGGAAAAGAGTAGTCCGACCGGTCGCAACTCGACTTGAGTTTGATATCACAAGAGCATGGGTGGAAATCCCGAGGGGACGGGGGAGGGACGTGTACCCGCCCTCCGCCTCCCCCACAATTTGGAAAAAGGGGGACACAATAATCAAATCCCTCCACACACACACACACGGTTTTTCAAATCAAAGCAAATAAAAGTAGGAAAGGTTGACAATGTCTGCATAAGAATTGTTTTATACTGTGTTGTTTTGGAATCATCAAAATAGATAAGAAAATGACCCAATTTCGCTGAAAAGCACATGTACTGCACACAGAAATGGGTATATGGGACTATACACACAAGGTGCATGAAAGTTCGGCCCGAACATTTCCGCTTTTTCTAGTCATATTTCGAATATTAGAGCAATCCTTTTCAGGGGATGTTTCTACTACGATGTTCTTCCAAACTGACAAAAAAAAGGAATATGAAAGCTCATAAATTATCTTCCACCTTTCCCAGAACTCAAGATTGCCTTTAAGTCTAAACTATACGGTTTAAATGTAGACCTCTTTCGTGAATTCGGGCCAAAGTGTGTACACTTTTAAAGGTTTTTTTGGGGGGGTCTCGTTTTTGTTATTTTGTGTGGGGGGGTGTGTGCGAGGGTGTGTGTGTGTGTGTGTGTGTTTCTTGCTTGCTTGTCGGAGAATTTTCGAGTACACATCGGCACCTCAAAAAAATGAGAAATAATGCGCCCCCCCCCCCCCCCCCCTACGTTATAACGAGCGATTTCGGCCCATACATGCATAAGAGATAGGCGATTGTAACTTATTTCGTGATTGGTTGGAGGACTGATTTTGATCAATCAATTTTCTTCATGAAACGGGCCCTGATCTCCGTTTAACCTCTCCAAAATAGCAGGCCTAATACTTTACCGAAAATTGACCCCACTGTTGGGGGATCGTGCTGGTTTGAATTTATTTAGGACTGTGCCTGAAAGGCATGTCTATCATAAACAACATTAATCTAGTTATAGTTTACCCCCAAAACAAGGTCTTTGCTTCAATGTCGTTCGTCTTTAGTAGGTGGGGTGAAAGAAAATGCTTTGAAAAGATAGTCATCTCGGTTGAGGTCTTGAAAAATGACGTAGCGTGGCGGTTAAGCCATTGAGGTGACACTGGTGTCTTCGGGACACCTGTCTTACTATAGTGGATGACAGTGGTGGATTTAGGGGGGCACTTCCGGCCCGTGCCCCCCCCCCCCCTTTGAAAGAAAAGTGTACATTGTGCTCCTCTTTTGTAAATTGTGCCCCACCCCCCTTTCAGAACTGATAACTTTTTTTCTTTTTTTTTATTGTTATTGATGTAACCGTGGAGAAGCTGGTAATTAATAAATTTGCTACCCCCCCCCCCCCCATCCCCATCATGAAAACAGATAGACGCCCCTGTGGGGGCACATATTCCCTTCGTTCCCCTAGCTGCGTTACTGTACTTGGCTATTACCTATACATCAAAAAATCAAAAGTTTTACTGTTTTCTGGAGGATATCAGCCATCAACCGTTTGCGGACACCATAAAACAAATACTAAGTAGTTTTTCTCAAAAGTCAGACAACAAGCCACCCAATAGACATTTTATATACCTCATATATAGATTCTTATTCACTGATTGGTCAAACTATATCACCTGACACGGCGCATTTCGATCTATCATTGCATCAGAGGGTTTTGGCGTTCTATCAATAGACCGCTTCGGTAATGTATGCAAATTTTACACATACCTTTTCAAACAAAGGTTGTTCTTGACAACCTGAAAGCTTGCCGGAGGCTTGCCGGACATAGCAACAAATAATGTATGCAAACTGGATTCCAAGCATTGAGGCTCATTTATAAAAAGCAGGTTAATGGAATAGCTCGTCACTAGGTGCTCAGAGAATATAATTTTTATGTGCATAAATTTGTATATATTACAGAAGCGGTCTATTGACCTAAGGTCAAATGATAGAACACCAAAACCCTGTGATAGAACGCGTAACCCCTCCGCGACTTAAATGCACACGCACGTACGTACACACAATTTGGTGCAAGTTTTAAGCATAGGTTTCAAGAGCGCTTTCGCGAGTTGCTATGCTACGACTACGTTCAGGCGCGGATCCAGGATTTAGTATAAGGGGGGGGGGGGGTGAGCACATAAATGCAGGTTTGTCAACATTTGGAAAAGATAGACCCGTATTTTTTTGGTCTTGCCAGCTTCTCGAAAAGTCGCTCATAGTGGGAGCGGGTTATGAGGGTCCAGTTTCCCTCCATAATTCTCTGACAAGCAAAAAAAAAAGGTTTTCATTCTAAAAGGGGGGCACAATCGACAAAAGGGCGGATCCTTTATGGTCAAAATGCATACTTTCCTTCCAAGGGGGGGGGGGCACGGGCCCCCTTTTGATACCCAAATGGTAGGCCTATACCAGTGTCCAAGAATGTGCCCCTCCCCCACACACACTTTTTTTTTTTAAGTTGATGACCCTTTGTTAAGGTTTTCCTCTTTTATAGCGTCTGCAGTAAAATACTAAATTTTGTACCCTTCCATATTTTGATGTTCTTCTTTGATCTCAGACTGTTTTCTCGGATAAGTCTGTCATTTTCAAGATATATACCAGAGTTGTTTGCATACCGATGTCACACGACTACGGAAATTTCCTATAACGCTACCGGTTTGACGTCAGCATGGTTGATTTATTGCACTTATGATTATGACAACATATGAGGAGAGGGCCGGGTGGTACCGAGTTCGAGATATGGGTTAATAGGGCCAGTAACCCGATGCCATTCACATTTTAATTGGACGGAGAAACATTAAGGTTCAGAGATCAATTTGGAGAAAATCGTACAGAAAATCATAAATATAGGCCTTTCTTATGTATTAGTCTCTTTGAAAAATTGGTAAAACAGTAAAAGGTTTAAGTAACAAATTGCTATATTGAATTGAATTGAATTTATTCATATTAAAAAAAAACATGCAAAGTCAAAGAATATAATATTTAAAATTTTCTTACATTTCTTTCTTATATCGTCACTGAGTAAAGCCAAGTAATATCAATTCCTAGTTTCTTGTCTGGTTTTTTTTTTTCGAGGAAAAAATGGGGTTCCATGATAAAAATGCTTATTGGGTCAATTTCAACAAAATTTTTAAAATTAAATTTCATTTGTTCATGCACTTCAGAGGCTCAATACAAGGGGGTCCACCCTTGTATTAAGTTGATTTGAATAAAAACAGAAAATGAGGGAAACTTTCGTATTTGTTTCTTTAATTAATATCTTTCTTTTAAAACCAACTTGATTTCAGGGTGGACTTCCCTTTGTTTTTACCTCATTAATACCTCATTGTCTAGATGTCCTCATATTCTTATATATTTCATTTTAGAACAAAAATATCAAATTAAAAAAAATTGAGCCGACCTGCATGAAAAAGGGAAGGAAGAAACCTGGAATTAATATTATTTGGCCTAACGCATCGTCTATTATCTTGTTGAAAGGAAAACATAGGGGTCTAGCAAGCGGGTATACGGTGCTGGGCAATTATAAGACTAATGGGGTGTTGCAAGAAAGTTGCGATTGATTGCAAGTTGCAACTGATCGGTACTGACCAATCAAAATCATTGTTGCAAGCGCATCTTCTTGAATGGGCAGACCCTGAACCATTCAGAATGGTTGTTCTAATTTGCTTTACAATTTGCAAATTGATTGCAACTTTCTTGCAACACCCCATAAGAGTCCTTGCTCTAATATAGTCTAGTTCCTACAATAAAATGGTGGAAGTAAATAAAATGTGAATTAGACTACGGTGAAAAGACCAGGAATCAGAAGACAATATATATACATGCATTGATCATTCTCCAGAAACTGTCAAATGGAATAAACTAAATATGTCTCCTGCATTCGTGTCTGGCTTGCAAACGAGATTAACGTTCATCATTTTTGTTTTTCAATCTTTTCAATATATTAGATGAGAAAAAATATCTATAGATAATAGGGCCTATAAATTCCCTGAAGTACTACTGGTGAGTCTCTGTCACCCCTCCCCCATAAATTCCCTGCCTGAAACATTAACTAGTTACTGCGGAGTCTGTCCTCCCCCCCCCCCCCCCCCATTCTGATTATCCGCGTATCTCTCTCTGCATGCATCTCTCTTTCTCTCTCTCTCTCTCTCTCTATCCATCCCCACCTCTTATTTCCTCCCTGTCATGCCTGTTTCTCTCCATCTCTCCCTCACTCTACTTCTCTCCCTTGCATCTCAATAATCTGTTCTGACTCCATTCTAACTCCCTACCCCCCCCCCCTTCCTCTTCATCCCCTCTCTCTCCATCACTAATTTGATCCTTCCCCCCCCCCCCCCCTCAGCGCTCTCTCCTCTCCCTCCCCCTCACCTTTCCACCCACTCCCTTGTACCATCTCCCTCTTATCTACCCGTCTCTCTGCTTGTCTGTCTGTTTCTCTCTCTGACTCTGTCTGTCTGTCTGTCTGTCTGTCTGTCTTTTGCTCTTAAGCATCCCCGTCTCTCGTTTCTTCCCTGCCTTGCCTTGCCTTGCCTTCTCTTCTTTTCTCTCTCCCCTCCTCTACTTTTTCTTCCTGTCCTTCTCGGTCACCCTCTTCCTCTCAAGTCCTTTATCCCTCTTTTCTCCCTGTCTCCCACTATATACCTGCCTCTGCATCCTCTCTTCAATTCAATTTAATTCAATTTCAATTTATTCAAACCAATCAAACATACAAAATAATAACATAATACAGTGGAATAGTTATACAATAGTTTGAATGAGAGGTTTGGGACCCCTAGGAAGCAGAGCTGCATGTGGATGGGG
This sequence comes from Heliocidaris erythrogramma, assembly GCA_025617745.1. Classification (NCBI taxonomy): domain Eukaryota; kingdom Metazoa; phylum Echinodermata; class Echinoidea; order Camarodonta; family Echinometridae; genus Heliocidaris; species Heliocidaris erythrogramma. The sequence goes on along the minus strand of CM046871.1, from coordinate 29,573,993 downwards.
TCCCTTTAATTAGGTAATATGAGTAAATAATGTATCTTATCTAAGAAATAAGATGGCAAGATGAAATATAGGTACAAAGAGTTTAACTTCTTTACAGAAATATGAGTATACACACATGAACACACGCACTTTCTCCCTCCCGTCTCCCCCCCCCCCCCCCCATCTGACTCACTCTCTCTCTCTCTTTCTTTCTCTCTCTCTCTCCCTCCCTCTTTCTCTCTCTCTCTATCTCTCTCTATCTCTCTCTATCTCTCTCTAAACCTCTCCTCTCGTTTTCTCCCTGTCTCTCTCTCCGTCTCTGCATCTTCTTTCCCTTTGTCATGTATCTAATCTGACATCTTACTTAATTTTGAGATAATCATCTCCATTAGTCGAGACCTATATACGCTATTAATTGATTTCATCAAATCATTCCCAGTAAAATAATTTTTAAAATGTCATAATATATAATTGAAAGATTTTTTATCATCAAACCCCATGGAACACTCATTAATTACAAAAATTGGTGGGAAAACTGCTGTCAATATCAAGTATTGTGGGATAAGATCTTTAAATTAAAATTACATTATCATCTTGACAAGTTGTTGACTCTCTTATTCTAAAACTGTATTGCATAATTTATTTCTAAAACAAAATGTCAGGGAAAATGCACTTTTCCAACTAAAGATGTCATTAACTTCATGTATGAGAAGCTCATGACATGATAAACAGATAGACTAACCGTCAAGACAAGCACAGAATCGTTACCCTAATCTACTGCAATGTGTATCTATTTTTGATTTGGTCTCAAATGATTAATTTTATTGTCTTTGAGTATAAAACACCGAGCACTACAAAGTACTCAATGTATATAATAAAAATCAAATTGAATTCCGCGCATATTTATTCACATAACATAACGTATAACTCTTGCCAATGAAATCAGGAGACTAACAAACTGATAATTATGTCTCCTGCATTCGTGTCTGGCTTCAAGGCCGTACGCAGAAATTTTTTCCTGGGGGGGCAAGATGATCGCTTTTTATTATTGGATCACTTAAAAGTCTAAAACCCTATTTAAAAAAAATATGATTTTGAAATTTCTGGGGGGGGGGGGCAACTGCCCCCCCCCCCTGCCCCCCCCCCCCCCCCCCCCCCCCCCCCCCCGCTGCGTACGGCCTTGTCTGGCTTGCAAACGAGATTAACGTTCATCATTTTGTTTTTCAAGCTTTTCAATATAATTAGATGAGAAAAAAGATCTGGATAATAGGGCCTATAAATTCCCTGAAGCACTACTGGTGAGTCTCTCTCACCCCTCCCCCATAAATTCCCTGCCTGAAACATTAGGTAGTTGCTGCCGAGTCTGTCCTCCTCCTCCTCCCCCCCCCCCCCCCCCCCCCCCCCCCCCCCCCCAATTCTGATTATCCGCGTATTGTCGTAGAGACTGAAATCCTTTCTACGTATGGCTAATATGAAGGCGATATGACTCTCCTTTGCACGAGAAAGGAGTGAAATCAGCGTGCAAAAGTCAAGTCGGACAATCTCGCGCGAAACAAAAAGGATCTGGTGGAAGTAATTTTCGGTAAATTTTGAGCTAATGCAGTGTTTTGGTGAGTTTTTAGTACTAGTTTAAATCTGTATATACACATATTTTACACTTTAGATGTTATAATCTTTCAAGAATGTTTTCGTGAAAACTGAGTAAATAGTCCCAAAGTGAAATCAATCGACTGTCCATACTCGTCTTGCCCATTGACTTTGTACACAGATGCCGCTGGCCTGGCCTGGTCCACTACTGGCAGTGTAACTATAGGTAGGCCCTAACGTACATGCGCATTGAGTCGCCACCCGACGGCCTTGAACTTCCTATACTGCTAAAATAAACTTTATACTTGCCAAAATCTTGATTTAATATAAAAACATCAATGTATCCCGTAAAAAATCTCGAACGCATGATTCATGAAAATGCTCCATTTCAAAGAGAATGACGTCACTATATACGTACTTCCGGGATGGCGACACAATAGGTGGCTGCTGTTGAGTCGCGCCCATCGATCTCTACCTGTAGTTACAAATCCAATACTGCGCGCATGCGCACACCACACAGGCACGTCATACACGTGTGCCAGATCTACGCAGACTCGCCACCTTCTTGTAGAGAGTTCTACGTTAAAGCGCCACCCCCTTCTATTTTTTTAGATCACACCACCCCCTCTTTTAAAATGGTACCAGCTTGATCAGTATATTTTAATCTTCATCTCGATAGCAAATTTAGTCAACTTCCGTCATCATATTGGGCTACAACTATTGTTGAGTAGGGAAGTCTCGTCTTTGTCGCCCGAGCTCCATCCACCGGCTATTGCAAGAGTGTGTGTGCTAGTTAAACTTTGATCGCGCCCAACTCTTATTCATGCGCCGGATCTTACAAGAGACTTCCAACGGCGGAAGAATATATTTTGACCTATTCAATGTAGCCACAACAAAGTCTGAAGCGATGCAGATAATTTTTAGAGGGACGAGTTCGGACCATAAGTGACAGGTGAGTGGCGAGTTAACAACGGTGGCGAGTCAATGCGCATGTTAGGCCTACACAGAGCTGTCGCTTTCGCGACAGCGCTGTACAAGGTGGCCATTCAAAAGCGTTGAGAACCGCGACTACAAAATAGCGACTACATGCTTTTTGATTAAATTACATCCTTTCTTGAAGTAATTATAGTACCAAATCAAGCTTAAACTATTACTCTATTGCGCTCCCTAACTTAAATTTAGTTAACTAACTTACCATGCTTACAACTTACGTTTACAAAAAACAATGATTTATTAGCATGATTAGGGAGGTCCACAAAAAAAAAACCAGCACTCACTGTCACAAAACATGCCTTAAAATATTGATTAATATTCCAATTATCACACAGATGGCTCAAAACTTAACTGAAAATCTCATAAATAGTGAAAAATAAGGGCTAAATACTAATAGTCCATATCATGTGCTGAAAAATACGTTGACATATTCTGCGCGCAGCGCGTACGTGGCTTTACAAGCAATGTACCATCGATAGTCAAACGATCATCATGCGCGCACGCGAATAAATTGTAAGAAATTCCCCCAAAATCGTAGCTCACTGCATGACAAGCCCATATCTATGCCTCTCACATGCATAGGCGATTCACTGCGGCGCGATTATTCAATGACTCATCGATAGATAACGAACTCAACTCCCCTAAAATACACAGATTCTGACACATCTCACTACATCACCCACTCAAACTATGCAAGGACAAGGTAAGTAGCGATAAAAGTGCCTAAAATTGCATACATACCGCCACTTTGTTTGTCCTTCAGGGAAAAAATCCTGGGTTTGGTGGGATGTATAGGGCATCCCCTGAACGGTAAACTCGCAGACATTCAGAATACATCATTGATAAACATAGGGGGACCAATCACAGAAAGAAAAAATCTCAGATTAATTCGCCTGTCATTCGCTTAAACACAGGCGGTATCGGAAGTGTGTGCATGCATAGCGGGCCGAATCGCGCATTGACTATCTGCGCACTTGCGCGATAGCGCCATCTAGCGCCCGTGGTTGTGCCTAAATTTATTGCGTCGTCTGCCAGTAGGTATGTGAAATGCCCGGTGCGCTTGCATCGCGAAAGTGGTCCCAAAACTGTGTTTCCGTTTTCTAGTACCAGCTTTCGGGTTATGCTGTGCGGGGTACCTTGACAAAAGCTTTCGCTGTGCTCGTATTTGCATGTCAATGTGCACAAAGAGCTGAGACCATGAACTAGTGTGTGAAAAAAAAAATTTGTCAAAAGGATTTCCAGACATTGTTTCACATGGGCCTGAACTACCCTGATAATTTTGAGTCATCATAATCATCATTATTTTTCATGAAGGTACGTGATTTAATTGATATCAGTTATTTACAAATTCATTTTCATTAGGCTAATACTTAACACATTATCAAAGTTTAATGGAAATTTATAGTTGCGAAATACTTTTTTTACTTTGCGAAATTTTCCATGTCAGAACTAGTAGTAGGTATGTATAAGTCTGCCCAAGCCACTCCCGTTGGGGTCCATCGCTATGTGCTTTCCTATGGTGCTACAAATATTCGGCTCATCGCGGACAAGCTATACACCCTTGTGCATTACTTTTGCTTTGGCCAAAGTTCGATGAAAATATAAATATGACATCACATAAAATTAAGCCTGAGTCGAATCGATTGGTTAGCCAGTGTTCGATCGAAGACATCGAATCCCGATTTCGTATTGGCAAAACCGGTGCATGGATTTGTAGCCAGATTTTGACTACCATAGCCACCATGAAAAAAGCAAATAAAAAAAGAAACTCCGTAACATACAGCATAATACTAGCAGAGAACGTGAAGGCGACTTCAAACTGTTGGCTAACTTTCGCTAATTCGCTCGCGAAGGACGTCGCGCTTTACCTGTGCTTTCTCTATGGAAAAATCGTTTTGTCGTTACGAACTGAAGTTTACGATAATATTCTTGCACTCTCTCTGCATTGTCAATTTGACAATTGTATAACTGAACATGATAAATACGGGCATGAGTACGAGTGTTCCTACTTAATTCGCAATATCTATATCACACTCTCATCAAATTGGCAATTACTTCTTGGAAATGATCTGAAGCTGAATGAAGTCATGAGCGACGAAAAGTTTATTTCGTATTGTTTTTTTTTTGCATCGAACAAACGTGTTCCATTCAGCTCTCCAAAGACAAAGTAAGATTATTAATTCTTTGAATTTGAATCATTGTCGGATGTGTCGCCAAATGAGCATCGCTTCGTGCGACACTAGAGTGATATTTTGGCTAGCCATACGGACTAGAAACTTAAGGGCGAGTCAATTAGAATCAACATTGGGGCTAAAAAGGTAGTACATAGGTCCAATGACACAATTCTGACATTTTTACAGAAAAAAAATTGCCCAGTAACAAGAAATTGGTCAAAAAACTCACTAATTTGGGAACGCCCCCAAAAATTGACAGCTGATTGGCTAGAGCGATTTGACGTAGCCTCGGGAAGTCCCCCGCGAAGCCACTAAGTTTGACATATATGTTGGCAATGTAAATGAATGATAATGTATCCATTTTCATATCACTATTTATACAATTTCGACAATCTTTAAGTCCCCCAAAAGGATTTGAATAGGTTGTTTAGACATTTTAGTAGAGGTCAAATGACAAGTCTGGCATTTTTTCAAACACTTTACCCATGATAATTCCTCTTTTGGATTAGGTTTATGTTTTGGAAAAACGTAATATTTTACAGACAAGTAGACGTGTGGACAGTCGCTTTACTGCTGACCGTACCTTGCGAATCTTTGTGTGCGTGCTTATGATAACAACCAAGTACACTGAAAGACTGGATGAAAGTCTAAATATATTACAACAAATACAGCAAAATCGTGTGCTGCAAGCTAGCTGCCTCCCGGGGGGGGGGGGGGGGGGGGGGGGGGGGGGGGGGGGGGGGGGCACTCACATATATATGTCACACATGTATGTGCCGCTGTGACGTCCCCCATTTTCAACCTTCTCGGGTCGCTCCCATGATATCCGATTTTCAGATTTTCACTAACCGCACCTCGATTGGCTTCCGACTCGCTCCGTAGAATATGAGAAAACAATGCGCACAGCCCATTGTCCGGGAACGGTCGCTCCCTAGCCTCCCAGGCCAGCGCAGCGGGGAGCTGGGCGGCCTATAGTGCCCCCTAACTGAACGCGGTATTACTTAGTCTAGTGCTAGCGGCGGCTCAGCGAGATCAATCTGCATGCGACATCGAGCCAGTGCAGTGGCGCGGCATGTACAGCGTTAAAAACAGCGCTGCGACCGCAGACTCAACTCATGCACCGTATGTGTACCAGAGTAGTGAGATCGCGAGCAGCTAAAATTAGCTCTGCCCATGAGCCCGTTCGCTCCTTAGACCCTCAAAAATGAGCTTCCTCAATTAACCATTTAGCTCCTTAGCCCCCTGTTTTGAGATTGGCAGCGGCACACCCACATCCAAAAACAGGTTGAGTGCCCCCCCCCCCCCCCCCCCCCCCCCGGCTCTACGCTACGGTACGGTAGACCTAACTCTTTTTCTCCAGTGACTCCAGCTTCAGAACTGCAGACCGACTCTTGTTTTTTTAGGTCCCTGTGTTTGGCTTCCAGTTCCACAGCCCTCAGTTCCCAGTCTGATGACAGGGATAGCTGTCGGCCGCAGCATTTTATTCTTGGGCGCAAATCCTAGCTGGTCATACAGCCCCTGGCCTGAGGGCCTGACTATCGAAGTCCTCCTCCCTGAAGTGGTCACTGCAAGCGGAAGGGCCATCCCACTGAGCTAGCTCGCGTCAGCTTGATCATTGAAATCCAAATTTTTCGAGTTGCATCATCTTTAGGAAAGGTGTGCAGACTGACACCATCGCTGGTGCCTTTGCTGCACCCAGCAACAACACATCTCCTCAGCATTTTCTTGAGATATGCACTCCTATCATGCCTATCCAAAATTCCCTGCACTGGATATACACAGACAAGCGTCGTCCGCTAGCTACATTGTAGATGTTCCCGATGGTACGTCACAGGTTACCTGACAAGGCACGTGACTGGGCCCTATTTTTCGAGGGGCGTGACAGACTAGCTGATAAACGTGCGATTTAGGCAATTTCAACGAAGCTTAGAGAAGTACACAGATCTTTTTAATAAAAAGTATATGCGATTTCTAGCAATATTGACACAATACTTTGATATTATCATGAAATGTAATTCTAATTGACTCGCCCTTTAAGATTTTGGCTAGTCCGTCGTGATTTTTACTAGCCATTGGCTAGCGGGCTATCGTTAATGTCGAGCAGCGAGAACCCCATACATATGCCCGCGATGCCAGCGGACCGGTCACCGGTGCACGGTGCATGCACTGCGTGCAACTCTGTTTTCACCGGCCATCATTTATCGATGCACCGGTATTCGATCGAATCAAGGCCGTCGAATCCCGGATTATGAAATATTCGATATGACTCAGGCTTACATAAAATCACCAACTCTACTCATACATGAAAATAAAAAAACTTGCAAAAGGTGTGATAATTTGTATGTTTTCAATATCTCATAAAATAAAATGTGGAAAGATTGTTCTCGAGTGATTTCACTTTAATTGATTCTATTATTAATTCCTGAATCCAGCTAACTGTCCATAATGCCTGCGATGAGAGGAAGAGATACAGGAGATAGATCTCCTGCCCAGGAATCTGACTTCACCAACGCAGAAAGTACACAGTAAGTTATTTTTGTAGTAAAATCTGAAGTATAGTATTTTTCCCCCCTCCCCCCCCCCCAAAAAAAAAAAAGAAAAGAAAAAGGAATAAAGAAGGAAGAATTCCTGGCTTTCTGTTATTTTACTCTATGTTAAAGCTAGGTCCTAACAATTCATATCTGCTACATTGGAGAATGAAACAATGAGAAGTGAAAAATGATTTACAAATTTGGGCCAGGATGTAAAATAGTAAAAAAACCCTGTTATATAATGTATGTAAAACCAATGCACAGCTGTTATGTGCATTCATGACTGTAAGTTCTCTGTGGCACGTGATTGTCACACTGCAAGCTACACCACGGCTCAGTAGAAAGCAGTCGTGATGGATATGATCGATGATAATCGTCATGTTTGAAAGTTCATTAGCATTTTTGTCATTGATTATATATGATCACTTTTTTTTAAACTTCAGAATTGGTTGATCTGATTATTCCATTCTTTTTTATTTTTTCACTCCCTTCCTCTTTCTATCTGTGTACCACTATCTCTGTCTGTCTGTCTCTATCTCTCTCTCTTATTTCTCAAACTCTCCTGCCCTCTATTGCAGCTCTGATGAAGGTGGTCATGTGAGTATAAAATTCACAATTTTACTGTATTGATTAGAATTAGAGAGTGATTATAGTTCCCCCCCATAACTTTTTTTAAAAATTCAATTCAAACATTCGATTAGGTAATTCTTTCTTTGCACATTTTGTTGGAATAATCAATTATTTGTCTAATTAAAAGATGGCTTAAACTTTTGAATAAAGTTGAAGTGGTTAGAAGGCAAAAGGTACAGTAAGGTAAATTGCCTTCACATTGATGAATTTATAGTAGTATTAACAAGTCAGGCAAATAACCCCCCGAAATAGAGAGTGATCCCCAAATGTGTACAATTAGTACCCTTGTTTAACTTTGAGATGATCATAGCAGAACCGGGATTAATATGTCACCACTTTTTGGGGTAGACCCCACTTTCTTCAGTCAGAGCGACAGAAAAGCTGAAACAAATTATCTGACAAGGAGGTGTCGTGGTATAGTGGTTCATTCACTTGACTCTTAATCAAAAGGTTGAGGGTTCGAATCCCAGCCCGGCACTAACGTCCTTTGGCAAGACATTAATCCACATTTGCTACTCTCCACCCAGGTGTAAATGGGTACCCGATATGCTTGAGCGCTACATATTTGGCTGCTAATATAAGCTATGACCGGGGTAATAATGAAGCGCCAGGAGCGTCACAACGTGACGGACATGAGCGCTATACAAGAAGCCACCATTATTATTATTATTTAAGCATAAACGCTTTCTGGAAGCCGCCTACATTCAATCGCACAAACCCCTTCTGTGCAGACAAAAGGAGTTCGTCCAAGCTTTGCGATTGTTTTGAAATTACGGCGTCCGGGTTGCGTCCGGGTTCATCGAGTATAATATAGTTGATTTCGAGTAATTTGTTACATACCTGCGTGATAACCTGATGAGTGCAGGTCGAAAAGCTTCGTTATCATGTCTCTTTTTCGTGCCATATTAAAAGGAAATTGTTAAACTGGTCTTAATATTTCACATTTAAGATGAATGACCACAGTATCTCTTTTCTCCCATAAATGTACAGCATGGAAGACGAGGGAAGAAAGGCAAAGCTAAAGCCAGAGACGATGAATCAGAGACTAGCGCAGAACCTGTCACCATGTTTGAGATTGTCAGGCACGGCAAGAGTGCACTTCAGGTTGGTGAAAAATAAGTTGATGCTTTTCCGCAAATTTAATTCTTGGAATTGCATCCTTTTATTTCTTCAGTTGTTTAGTGTCAAAGATTGATATGGCAGTTTGGCTTGGAAATAGTATATTGACAGTATATTGTTTGTACTTTGTTGCTGTTTTCCTTCCTTATTTCGTCACAATTCTATTCTAGATGGACTCTGCCCTCTTAGCACATTTTGATAAAACTTCCTTAGGTACAGATTTTTTTTTATGGATTATAGGCAAAGTGGACGCATAAGTACATCAGTCCAGAATAAAACTCTCAAAAGAATTTCAAAGAAAGAAATAGATAATCTTGCATGCAAGATACCATGGCATATGATATGGATCTTAAAATGAAGCAATATATACATTATACAAAACTAATGTCCCTATATTTGGTCAACAATCATATCGTTTAACAATGTCAGCTTTGACACCTTGCACAAGGTGAGGTTTAACTTGAAAAATAATGATTTTGATTTGTATGCTATGATAACAGACGGTGGTGGATGACTGGATCGAATCATACAAACTCAACCGAGAGGAGGCGTTACTGGACCTCATCAACTTCTTCATCCATAGCTCTGGATGCAAGGGAACCGTTACCGCGGAGATGATGACCACCATGGAGCACAGTGACATCATCAGGAGGATGACTGAAGAGTTTGATGAAGTCAGTGAACTTTTTAGTGATACATCTGGGCCCTGTTACATGAAGCTATTTATTGATATCAACTACTTCATTTCCATGACAAATTTGCTCACAGCCAATCGAATGCAAGGATTTCAGTAGCTTATAACAACTATCGTAACTTTTAATTGATAACAAGTTTTATGAAACGTGGCCCTGGTGATTAGACACATGATCTGGGCTTTATTATACAAGGTTTGGGATAGGGTTGCTATCAGGTTTCAGGTTGTATTTAGGGTTAAAGTTATCCAATTGGTGATCAGACACGTGCCTGGTGACATATGCTCTAAGCTTTGTTTGATCAAAGGTATCGGGTTTGGGTTGTAGGATAGGTGTAGGGTTGGGGTTAATTGTATAGTCTTAGGTCCATTGGTTGAAGTTAGGAATTTGGTTAGCGTTTGAAATCGGCTGTGGAGTAATTGTCGCCAGAGCTTGTGTTACAGAACTAGCCATCTTTATACAGTGGAAACTCACTATAACAAGGTCCTTGGGACGATGAAAATTACCTTGTTATATCAGGAAGCTCCTTTTATCAGGGTAAAAACCAAAAGAACATAAAGACCTGGGAACAGCAAAATTACCTTGTTATATCAGGAATCTTGTTATATTGGAGCTCTTTATAACAAGTTTCCACTGTAGTTTGCTGGCACAAACTCATTACAGTCACTGTGTGATCCAAACCATCTGTGGTCTAGATTGCACTAATAGCCTCTAGTACTGTACTATTCACAGCTGGTGATCGATAAATTTTGGCCAGGTTCAAAACAGTGGAAGTCTGTAATTTCTGTAAGTGTCAAAATAGAGACTGCCTAGCCTATAGACTACGATTTCCAAAAATGGTCCAGCCTTTTGAGGTTGTGAATGAAGTATAAATGTTCCTGCTGCTTCCTTGAATAGTGCAATTTATATGTGCTTCATTCAGCATGCAGGCTTTGCATGTACAGTGAAGAAATAACACTTGAGCAGTAGGAAATGTACTAGGGTACATTTTGGAAGGATTAGAAGAGAAGAGTTAGAAGTCCCGAGTTGTCAAGAGGGATTGTGGAAGGTGATAGAAGTAGAACTATATACTTAGGAGAATTATCGTTATCCACACTTTCAAGCTATTACATTATCTTATTGTGGTACATGTATGTCAACCTTTGGCCATTTACAGGAAACGGGTGACTACCCTCTCATCATCTCTGGCCAGTTCTACAAGAAGTTCCGGAGTAGTTTCTGTGACTTTGTGAGCGTGCTAGTGCGGCAGTGTCAGTACAGTATCCTGTACGACCAGTACATGGCTGATAACATCATCTCTCTCCTGACTGGTCTCAGTGATTCTCAGGTCAGGGCTTTCAGACACACCAGTACCCTAGCTGGTAAGTCAAACACAGCAGCTTTTAATATTTTTGCAAATTTTTTACACATTCAAAATAGGAATTTTTTAAAGGTCTAAATTGGTCAGCTTTTCTTTTTCAAACTAGCAATAAAATATGTTTTGTATTGCTAAATTTCTCTATTAATAATTCATGTATCTGAAATAAAAGATATGTGTATTTGAACAGAAACCATTTTTTTAAATCTCTATAAATCGCAGATTTGTGTTGGAAAACATTAGTTTTTTTCTTTCCATCATATTGCCATTAAATCGATTTTAATGCTTATTTTACTTTTAAAATTCCCAGTATCAAGTGAAATCTATTGATGCAACAAAAGTGGTAACCAGATGTGCAGACCTTTTTGCTCCTTTTGCTCATGTTTCTAAAGACTGAAACCTAATACTACAAACTAAATGAGAAGGCTATGACCAACTTGTGGAAGAAATGTATTTGCAGTTGAAAATATGGAGATGGAAGATGTGCAATCAGTCTGACATAGCATTTGAATATTCTTGAGAATAATGAAATCAAGATCTAGGATTATTGCCAAGGTCTCAAACTATGCTAGATAGGAAATGTCATAATTAACTAGGTCAAGGTTATGAAAACCACCCTCTTCTGGTTTTTTTTACCAGCGATGAAACTAATGACTGCTCTTGTAAATGTCGCCCTCAATCTGAGTGTGAGTCTGGACAACACCCAACGTCAGCACGATGCAGAGCGCTCCAAACAGTCCTCGAAACGAGCCAGCGAGAAAATCGAGCTCCTCATGGCCAAGAGGCAGGAGATCATGGAAAACACAGAAGAGATCCAACAGATGATGAACAACATCTTCAAAGGCATCTTTGTACATAGATATAGGTATGATACAGGCTACTACAGCCCTGGGTGATCTTTAAACTGTACTCTGCCCTTGGAGCTTCTCAGCAAAAGAATTTGTTTACACATGGTTCAAAATGAAAGAAACATGGCTTTGCCAAATCCAAATCCCGGGGGTGGGGGGGGGGGTGATCTGAGAGGACCAAAGCAATTTCGCTTGAAAGTAGGCATTGACACATTAATTGGTAAATATTGTGTGCAAAAATATGGCCATATGGCATTCCAGGGAGGTGGTTTTGGAGGACCAACACAACTTTCGCCACTTAATCTACACTTAGGATTTATTTGAAATCCCCCCCCCCCCCCCCAACTTGGTATTAGCACGACGGGTGAAATGTACTTGCGAGAAGGGGTGTTGCACAGTTTCAAGATCACATCGCACAATAATTTCAACCATGCTCAAAAAAAACCGGTAGTCATACACCACTTCCATGTTTTTGAATCCTTGAGAAGGGTAATTTTGGTAAAAATATGCCTGTCAAAATTTATTTATTCTTAGGAATATTCACAAATCATAGAATATGCATTGTGTGCATGTCTATTGTGCATATTCAACTTGAACATTATGCACATATATTTATTCATTTTGTTGTATGAATAAAGAGAGCTATTGCCTGGGAAATATATTTTGCTATTGTCTATTCCTCATTTCGTACAAAGGGATACCCAGCCTGAGATCAGAGGCATCTGTATGGGTGAGATTGGGGTATGGATGAAGAATTACAGCGAGATGTTCCTCAGTGACAGCTACCTCAAGTATGTTGGTTGGACACTCCATGACAAGGTATTTAAGATTTTCATCCATATATTGTGACCACCATGATGCTGTGGTATTTGCTTTTCTATTCCGTATGCTCATATTGTAGGTCCAGGAATAAAAACTAGTGGTGGCCTTTGTGCAATTGACTTCTACAATTTCTTTTTCTTTCATTTATTTAGTTTTGTTGTTTTTTTTTGGGGGGGGCATAAAATCCTGACTTTGTGGCCTTGGTGGCAACTTATCTGTCTCACAAAATTTCAACCTATTAAGAAAAGTAATAGTCATGGTTACCCAGCGGACAACTCATATAGAAAGTTATGCAAGCCACATGACATCCATCAGCCATCACCAAATTAAACTTCCAATGATTTTTAAACTTTTATTGTGTCTTTACCATTCAGGATGTGTAATATTTGCCTTGTTGCTCTGTATTCTCTATATGGTAACATTGAGGGCAATTAGTTAGCCGCCTATGTTATTTATGATTTTTCTTTGCTATTTAGGTTGGAGATGTCCGTAATAAATGCCTCGTTGCCCTCTACTCTCTGTATGGTAACATTGAGCTGGTGCCCAAGCTGGAGCTCTTTACAAATCGCTTCAAGGACAGAGTGGTCAGTATGACTCTGGACAAAGAGACTGATGTAGCAGTCAACGCCATCAAGGTGGTCACCCTGATCTTGAAGTAAGCAGATCCCACAAAGGAATGTAAATTTAAATTTTTGTATAAAATACGTATTAGTACTAAGTACTGAGCAGAGAAAGAAAATTAAGCTAGTCGTCCTGACGCGTGTCATGCATTAGAACATATCGTATTAATGCACACATGTGGTGTGCTTTTCAATGATTGTGTTGACTCTCTGCTGGAGCAATTTACAGAATGAGCAACAATCCACAATTACTTACGGCCAGTTTCTCATTAAAGTCAGTTCCATGACCTGAACCTAAATCAGGTGTAATGCTCAATTATATTTTGACATTTCTTGATGTTCTGATAGATACAATGAGGACATCCTGAGTGCTGAGGACTGTGAGAATGTCTACCAGCTGGTTTACTCCTCTAGCAGAGCAGTGGCCCAAGCAGCGGGAGAGTTCCTCAATGAACGTCTCTTCAAACGGGAAGACCAGGAGAGCGGCAAGGTCAAACGTACCAAGAGGAGGAACATCAACGCACCCCTGATCAAGGATCTTGTACAGTTTTTCATTGAGAGTGAGGTAATGGGATGCTATCAATTTTGTTTTTATATGATAGGTCTTTGATATAACATATTTTACAACTCACTCCTGGATCCTAATCAAATGATTGGTTGAGAGCAGTCATGTGTGATTCATTTTGGGGGACTATCACAGTTTTTTTCATTAAAACGTGTGCAATAGTTTACAGTACTATAGTGCTTGTAGAGTTAAGTGCGCTTATACTATGTGTGAGCTAATACACGCACAGCACTCTGCTTAGGCGTGTGTAGAGGTTAGTGCACTTATGCTTTGTGTGCGCGCTAGAGTAAGCCTACTAAAGTTGTGATTTACTTGTCATCGATAATGATATGGACCAATCTTAAAAAGACTTGTTTTTTGGTCAAATAACAAGGATCTAGAAGTTTCATTGTATAAAACAAATGATGCATGTCTTCATTCGTTCATTATACAATCTATCCGATCTCGTTGAGGCTGTAAATACGCACAGCCTCAACTCAAGTGCAGATAGATCGTATAATGAACTCATTCTCATGCATTGTTTGTATAATGATCTTGGGGAGTATTGTTACTTGGGAGTCATTATATGAACCGGAAGGTGAAACGTAGCTTGAGGGTAACATGAAGACACCCCTGATCAAGTATCTTTTGCAGTTCTTCATTGAGATTGAATTTAGTGGACAAGATTTCCATTATCCTGATTCCTCAGGAGGAATGGAGGGGGGTGGATTTTGAGTTGAAATAAATGAATGCATGAATGCATCCACAATCACTTCTACTTTTTGTCACTTTTACCTTGTGCTAATGACTGATACAAATTATAACTCCTTGTCTCACATTTAAGACTGAAACTGTATCACTGAACTAAAGCTCAAAGGGCATATCTTTTATAATCAATGATATTTTTCATCTCATTGTCTTTATAGCTTCATGAGCATGCAGCCTATCTGGTGGATTCTCTATGGGACATCAATGAAATGATACGAGACTGGGACTGTATGACTGAACTCCTGCTGGAAGATCCTGGCAGAGGAGAAGAAGGTAATCTTTTTATTTGTGGCAATTTTTTAAATCTTCTTATTCAATGAAATCTTGCCCTGACCGTAATGGTCAAACACTGTTTTCCTTTTGGCTGCACTGGTGCACCCATTTTACAAAGAGAAATAGGTCTTAAAAACTCATGCAGACCTTTAAAAAGTAGCTAGAATGTCACATTTTACACTTGCAATATCTTCCTTCCACATTCATATTCCTGAAATATTGTTTTTTGTTCATCAAAGAATAAAAGTCTATATATATCAGTCCTTTCTTAGCTTGAAAGGCCAGATATGTGAAGAGATTACTGCGATGCTTTCACAACAGGTTCTGTTCTACTGCAAGGCCAGAGTATACGTTTTTGTGGGAAATAGATTACTATCGCAAATTCAGACCTTCGTTCCAATTGACCATTGAGGGTGATCTTCTTTGATTTGTCTTCCAGCTTTGGATGATAGGCAGGAAACTGCTCTGATTGAGATCATGGTTTCCGCTGTCAGACAATCGGCCCAGGGACATCCACCTATAGGTAGAGGTTCAGCCAAGAAGGTATGATCATTTTTCAGGTTTCAAGTTTTTGTTTTCCATATAAAATGTAGCACTTTTATTCCCATTGCATCATTATTATTTAATTATTCTATCATACTTCCCTGTAATCCAGCAGCTACGAACCAGAAGGGCATTAACACATCCTGTAGTTCGCACACTTCTGGCTCAAGAAATTGTTACTGTACATCGTAATATTCCAGATTTAAGATGAAGTCAAGAGAGATGCAGGTATTCAAAGTTGTGCATTAAAAACACTTTAATAAGTAGTAACTTTAGTAATTTGAAACATTTCACTTCTATTTTTTTTTTTTTTTTGCAGACTCTGTTGACAAGCAAAGAAAAGAAAGTTGTACAAGAGGATAAGATGAAACTGACCGAGCATTTCATCACCAAGCTACCAGAATTACTTGCCAAGGTAAGACATCACCTTCCATTGACGTCATGTTTGCTCTGGGCTGTATTTCGTCACAGATGTATGGTTAGGTTTAGGATTAAAATAGGAAAGATTTTGCGATTCCATTTTGCTGCTACAAATAAATCCCATAAGATTTTTGGCCTCTTTTACTTCTGCGAAGAATTAAGATTAACTTCCTAACAGTTTTCCTGAAAATTATATTTTACTTTCCAGTTAATATTATATTTTTTTTGTGATGTTTATTTGATTTACAACTGAACAGCTTCTGCCCTTTCTTCAGGGCACAATATTTGAAAACCTGTCATGATTTCTACTTTTTAGGAAGTGCTTGTTTTTTGTTGATCATAGAAAGTGTGCATTATCATTATTATTCATAAATATTCATTTGCTGCTTGTCTTTTTTAACATCATCCTGATGTTGTTTTACTATTTTATTATATGGGGTTGTTTGTAGCATGAAAAATGAATGCTTTGAACCCACTCTAACTGATATCATTCTAAATATTCAATATTATTCTAACTCCGATTTATTTCTGTCGACAGTTCAACACAGATTGGGACAAGGTTGCCAATTTGCTGGAGATCCCTCAACACTTTGAGGTAGAGATCTACACCACCACCCGTCTGGACAAACATCTTGATTCCCTTCTCCTTCAGATGAGAGACATTGTAGAGAAACATACAGAGTCTGAGGTAATGTATGAATGTCCTTCGTTATGAATGTAACTGAAGAGATGTATGGTTTATGGGCAGTCTTTGATACTGTTCATATCATTCTGCAAGAAAAATGTGCAATTACTGAGTAATAAGGAAAATTAGACTAGACATTTTACACAATGTGGGGACTATGTCTAGGCCACATACCTTGTTTATCTGCTATGTTGTCCCATGTGGACTAATCCAAGTTAGTATTTTTCAGCAAGTTTTGTACATTCTATTTGCATTTAGGTGGCCTTTACTTCACCACAATGTATATTTTATTACATAACAGTTCACAATGATCCTGTGAGTACTTTGTTGCATGAGGGGAGCTTGACTGCGAATATTCAGAGTTAGCTTTAATCAAGTTCCTTGCTTTGCCAACTTCTGTCTTGTCAGGTGCTGGATGCATGCTCAAAGACATACGAGACGCTTCTAGGAGAGCAGTACAGCACCACACCGAGGGTCCAGGTTGCACAGAGCACACTTCTCGATAACCTGGCTGAAAGACTCAAGAGAAGCGTAGATGCTTATCTCATGGTGAGTTGGAGACCCTAATAGGAGACAATCCCAAGTCATTTAGGCTTTATGCCTGGTGTGTTCTATGACACATGCTCCAGCGACAATAAGCCAGTTCGTGATTACACTTTGCGTTAGCTCAGATGAAGGTCATTTGTACCGAGTACAATTATACGCTGTCATTTTACGCAACACGATGCGCGCACCTGTATGATTTTACATGTTAAACAAGTAGCGCGTCCACCGAAACCCTATGGCCCGTATTCTGAACTCTGGTTTAACTTAAACTCCAATTTAAGTTAAACCGGACTTCAACTACCCCTAGCTGCAGTCTGCATTTCTGTACAAAGTTAAACCACACTTAGAGTCTAGACTGCACTGGAGTTAAACCGGAGTTCAGAATGTGATTATCTTGAAACTCTTGTTTAAAGGCCAGGTTTAGACTGGGTTTAAACCGCACTTAGACCGCGGCTTTAGTTACCGGAGTTCAGAATACGGGCCTATATCTTTGACGATATAAAGGATAATGAAGCCCAGACCAAATATCACCAGAGCAAACGTTGGGACATTGATATGATGCACCACCGAATATGTTTTGGGTGTCCATTACGCACCTTTGCCTTTTTGAATTTGATAGATGACTTGCTTTGACTGAGCATAGTCACATAGAAATCTTTATCAGGCAGGTTTTGGCAACATGGTACAAATAAAAGCTGAGGTTTACCGAAAATGTAACAGACTTTAGGTGTGTACATGGGATTGACTAGTTATGGGACGTTATAGAGTTTATTTGGGGCAAACTTTATATGAGAGTTACTTGTATTCTCGAAGCAGAAACAAATGTACTGGATTTGTTTTTCAAAGTATTTTCCATCTTACTCACCATTGCATTCTAGACTCAGAATCCTACAGAGGATGACCTCTACAACATCTCATCCAGTATCCGAAGAATTGCTTCATTCTACAGGTAATGGAATAACTGTTATCTCTCTTCACAAAGAATTTCACTATATACAAATTTTAAGTTAAGAATTTTTTCAAATATGTGTTAAATGACATGTATCTGTAGTGGGGGAGACCATTAAAATTTGTTGCTTCACTCAGATTTTATTTCTTTTGTTGTGTTACAACCCTTTTGTCAATAATTGGATAGATTTGTATCTACCATGCAAAATTAGTCTAGTGTCTTTGAAGTCTCCTAGGATTCTAGAGCTATGAAATGCTTGACTACCACCCTTGGACAAGTACCTCGGGACAATTCCATCTCTAGGACGATTGCTCCCCTGACAGTTGTACGATTCTCTGTTTAGCCTTGTGAAACAGTTAGTCACAGTAGACACTGATGTTAAGAAATATAGATTATTGATCGAGTATTGATGTCTAAACTTTGATCTCTTGACCTCTTGACCTCTGCAGCTGCCATGACCTGACCCGATGGGAGTTGTACGAATCCCTGTTCAGCCTGGTGAAGCGATGCTCCGAGAGAGGGGCTGCACCGGATCAGATCTTCACCCTGGCCATCTCGTGTTGCCACTACGCTATCATGTGGACTATGACCAAGCTGGACAATCAAAACCCTGAAATGGTAATCATTGTTCTTACTGCTTTCATGATTATTATATGAAATAACTAGATGAATATTCGACCGCGCGCGGTCGGAATTTATGCCTCCGCCATCACCAGATCGGAAATGTATGGCATACATGTACACTCTAAAAAGGATTGGTCCAACAAAATTACAAATCATTTCACTTAAAATGCACAGGAGACAAAAATTTATTTCATTTCATTTTCAAACGAGGCTAAAAACCAGTAATGTCATGTAATTTCATGTAAATTGACCTCTGTGGCCTCTGACCTTTGACCTACTTACACCAAAATCTAATCAGTTCATCTTTCTATGGGGATACATACTGGTACCAAGTTTGAAGTTCTCACCTCAAACAGTTCTTGAGATATCGCGGTAACGGTGCTAAAAACCAAGAATTTCATGTAATTTCATGTAAATTGACCTCTGTGACCTCTGACCTTTGACCTACTTACCCCAAAATCTAATCAGTTCCTCTTTCTATGGGGATACATACTGGTACCAAGTTTAAAGTTTTCACCTCAAACAGTTCTTGAGATATCGCGGTAACGGTGCTAAAAACCAAGAATTTCATGTAATTTCATGTAAATTGACCTCTGTGACCTCTGACCTTTGACCCCCTTATCCCAAAATCTAATCAGTTCATCTTCGTATAGGGAAACATACTAGTACCAAGTTTGAAGTTCTTACCTCAAACAGTTCTTGAGATATCGCGGTAACAGTGCTAAAAACCAAGAATTTCATGTAATTTCATGTAAATTGACCTCTGTGACCTCTGACCTTTGACCCACTTACCCCAAAATCTAATCAGTTCATCTTCGTATGGGGATACATACTAGTACCAAGTTTGAGGTTCCTACCTCAAATGATTCTTCAGATATCGCGGTAACGAGAAGTGGGACGGACGGACGCACGGACACACGGACGGACGGACGGACGGACGGACGGACGCACGGACGGACGGACAACCCGAAAACATAATGCCTCCGGCACCCACCTTCGGTGGGCGGAGGCATAAAAAACGCAGCAATTGGTGCTTCATATATTAGAGGAATTAAAGTTCAGCCTGGGGAGCGTTTCATCAAGTGTTTTGTCAGTGAGTTTTACTGACTAATTTGCTCTCAGCCAATCAGATGCAAGGATTTCAGTAGCTTATAACAGTTGTCGGTAAAAATCACTGACAAAACACTGATGAAACACTCCCCAGGTTTAAGTTTGCTTGCTTTAGTGAAGACTGGCTCATTCTTACATGATCAAAAACCACATGAAAAAACCGCTGTGAGAATATAAAATGACATAGGAGCTGTATGCTTCTCATTTCTATATCTTATAGCATACAGATATTAAAGTGAGAACACTTACAGACTTTTGTTGTAACTAGATTTTCCCCACCTCCATCTTTCTGTCATTCACATGTTCAATGCTTTTATTGAGCCGAAGCATTTTTTGGGGTTTTTTTTGAGGCAGTTTACTGCTTCGTGTGTTAAAGGATTTATGGAACCAAATAATCATGAATAAGCCTATTCCTCTTCCCCTCACCACACGACAGAGCGATATGAAAAAGATCCGTCGTCAGTGCAGCGAGCTGATCAAGACCTGCTCCTCCCTGCTCATCGACGGCAGTGAGCAGATCCGAGAAGAGGCTTTCATCACCATCTGCGACCTGATGGTGGTGTTCAGTAGGCAGCTGGCCGCCCAGCCTGCCCTAGCCCCGCTGGTCTACGAAGCAAACCTAAATCTCCAGACACTTCTCTCTGACTTTGTGCAGGAGCATGTCTTTGTCGAGGAAGACGATGACGGTGAGATTTATCCAATTTATCAAGTGAATGAATGCATTAAAAATAAGAGTTTGAACAAGATTGTACCCGTGATGAAGGGGCCTATGGGATTGGTGATACTCAATGGCCATCAACATAAATTCAAACATTCTTTTGATCATCTGACACATGCTTCGGCTAAAATTTCTCTGGTGTAATTTCATCAAAGGGTTAGTGTTGCAGTTGGGGTTTTATGTTAGGTTTAGGGTTAGGTATAGTGTTTAGTCCAAGGTATTTAGTATTTCTATTCCACTTTCTAATTGATTAAGAAGCACTTTGATAGCTGGTTATGATATGTACATGTACATGTAGATTATACAAGAGTCCCAAGTACTTGAATTCATGTTAGCTCTATCACTTGTTTCTTACAACCCCCCAGAGGACGAAGAAGATGGTGATGACTCCCACAAGATTGAGGTGCTTCACAAGAGACGTAACCTGCTTGCCTCCTTCTGTAAACTCATCGTATTCAGCATCATTGAGATGAGGAATGCATCAGGGATCTTCAAGCATTACATGAAGGTAGGTGTCTTCTTGTCAGTTTTCTTTGATTTTAGGTGATGAATAGCATGGCATTAACCCCTACCATGCCGTGGGCGGCAAATCCTGCCCAAAAATTTGAGTGTTGAACATTTCGTTTAGGCTCAGAATGACCTGAAAATTCTTCCTCATACAAAAAAACCTGTGCCTTCGATAAAATGTTTATTCCTATGCAGTATATCTTTGCCTAGTTTGCTCAAGAAAAACCTCATTGAAAGTTAATATTTAACTCCTGAAAGTTCATTATTGACAGTTGCTCAAAAATCTTGTGGCATGGAAGGGGTTAAGAATTCTAGGCTACTGTGAAGTTATTTCCGAGTCATGAGAAATGTCAAATGAAAATGAGAAGTGGAAAATAAATTATGTGCCTGACTCGGTGCAGATATTTTTCCTTGAGTTACGGCGACGAGTAAAACAAACCTATTGCTGTGTGTCCAGTTGTTTCTACGAACCTCTGTGAGGTTCGTTTGTAGCCTCGTTTTGACTTTCCTTCAGATATTTACTGTACAAGTTCAACGAGTTTCATTCCAATTTCCTTCTTGCTGCCAGAACTAGATATTATCTTTAAAGCTAAACCTTGATCTAAGATTTGGCTGTTTATATTTTTCTGCATAGTTTTACAATGACTATGGTGATATCATCAAGATGACCCTCGCCAAGTCCAGAGAGAACAACAAGATCAGCTGTGCCAGGACACTTGGTCTCAGTCTTACCCAGGTAATCCTCAATCTTTTATGATATCAGTATTATTTTCTGTTCCCAAAGGTTTCGTCAAAAGGAGAAAAAAGTGCTATATCCTATACACAACAATATGATTTTTATCATTATTACTTTACAATAATGTGATTTTTACTATAAGTAATCTACTTTTTTTGTCTTGTCAGACATTTTTTAGATTTGTGCCTCTAACCGTCTCTCCCAAGAGAATACTGGATCTGCCTCTGTTGATTTGCGTTCTTCTTTGGATGATTTCCTCTTCACACTCTATTGTAATATGATTGGTGCAATTTGATTTGATTTCTTACATGAATGATTACGGTGATTTGTTTTGATTCCCATGAATCAGTTATTCAAGAACATAAAAGGAGACATGGGATATGATGAGGCTATGACTCAGACCTCATTGCCATCAAGGAACGTGTTAAGAGATTCGCATCCACCTTTAACCTTTGACATTTTATTTCCTTTATACAGTTATTCAAGGACATGAAAGGAGACATGGGATACGACGAGGCTAAGACTCAGAGTCAACTCAACGCCATCAAGGAACTCGCTAGACGATTCTCATTGACCTTTGGCCTTGACCAGATCAAGACTAGGGATGCAGTGGCTGCCTTACACAAGTATGTATTCTTACCATTTTATC
Source organism: Heliocidaris erythrogramma (assembly GCA_025617745.1). Taxonomy (NCBI): domain Eukaryota; kingdom Metazoa; phylum Echinodermata; class Echinoidea; order Camarodonta; family Echinometridae; genus Heliocidaris; species Heliocidaris erythrogramma. The sequence continues at coordinate 29,551,569 of CM046871.1, read as the reverse complement.
GCAATAGTTGGTTTATTTTACCTCCTCTCCATAAAGTTACATTTACATGTATATGTGATATAGTGGAAATGAAATTGATACCTAATTTATTTTTTTATTGAATTGGAATGGTAGAAACCTGAAATTGAACCAAAGACCACCTGTCCATAAATACCACTCTTCTTGTTTCCTTTTTATCAATCTTTATTTAAAATGTTGGCAATATTGGTTGCTGGGAGCAAAAAGGGCTTTAAAGATAAAGTTGAGTTCTGGTCATGCGAATACATTGTGAAAGAATTGTCTCCAAGCTCTTTGGAAAGGTTTATCATGTCTACATAAGAATTGGTGTATAATGGAATCATCAAATTATAAGAAATTGATCCAATCGCGCTGACAAGCACATGCACTGCACACAGAAATGGGTATATGGGACTACACCATATGTGGTATGAATGTTTGGCCCGATATTTCTCGTCATATTTCGAATATGAGAGCATTTGAAGAGCAATCCTTTTCAGGGGACATTTCTGTTATGATGTTCTTCCAAACTGACATAAAAGGAATTAGAAAGCTCACAAATTATTTTTCACCTTTCCTAGAATGCAACCTCCTTTTTAACTCTTTGTAAAACAGTGTAAATTCAGGTCCTTCTGTCTCTTCGCATATAATATATTGATAATAAATATTCCTATTATCATCAATTGGAAATTAGTTGAGTCAATATTTTAAGAAATTTCCCAGATATTGAAAGAACAAACTTGCTGATGTTTTGTTTTTAATCTATCAAATATTGTACCTGTCCTTTAAACTCTTGTCCATTGTCATGATAAAATTTTTGTAAATTATGTAAGAAAGGTTAAGTAATGTCATGTTTCGTTTACAGGGAAGGTATTCAGTTCAGCTTGACACCATTAGAAGACCCTGCCAACGAGTACGGTCCTCCACCCAACGTTGGTTACCTGGAGATCCTGACAGAGTTTAGCAGTAAGCTGATGAGACAAGACAAGCGTACTGTGTAAGTCACTCTATAGCCATCCTTGGTGTATTAGTCTTTTCTTCAGTCATTTCATAATGCTCCAAAATATGCTCTAGTGACAGTTACTCCAGGGGCCGTATTCTGAAAACTATATTAATTTTTATGTTAGTTAAACGATGTTAATTGTCATAACAAATCAAAATCAGGACAAGTGATTGGTTATTGATTGCGCAAAGATGGCTGTGCCCGCTTAAAGTTAACAGAGACATTTGCGCAAGCACCAATGATTAGTGTTTATTACGCGCAATTTCAATTTGTTATGACAATTAACGTAGTTCTCCTTAACATAAAAGATAACATAGTTTTCAGAATACTGCCCCAGGAGAATGTGTCATAACATATTTCAATGGGAAATAACCTCAATTCAAAGCAAGGGCTTCAAGATATATATTATATGACTGACCGAGGAATGGGCTCATTTTACCGTTCCATCAACAACACACAGAACTCTGAAATTCCTAGTATGAACTATGCCCAGTTATTGCTAAATAAATCATGGAATTGAAGGTAAGTGACCTCCAATTTGGAATGTTTAAAGTAACAGCTGTAAGATGACCCTTCAGCATTTAAAGTTAGTCTGGAACCTCACCAAGACCAAGACTATTTGTCTCCAACTAATATTATTTCTGTTCTCAGGTATATGTTTAGAGTATGTAATTGAAAAAGTGTTTCTCTGACGTGTCCGTGAGGTTGCAATACTTGGATAAGAACCGGAAGGACGAAATTACAGAGTTTGTCTCTTCTAATATTATAATTTTTTAGTTCAGTTGCTTTGTTTAGAGTAGTCGATAAAGAAACAAAATGTTTTATTCTTGATGATGCATCCGCTAGGTTGCAATACTTGGATAAGAACCTGAAGGAAGGTATGACAGAGCAGGAAGGGGAGGAATGGGCACCTCTGAGGATCTACCGTCATTCTCTACTCCAAGGAGATCTGATTGAAAGACCACCGGAGATCCCTAGGATACAAAAGATGAGCAAGAAACAGGCGAAGGGAATGAAGAGAAAGATGGCCATGCAAGGAGGTAGGGTTATGAAAGAGAAAGAGAAAGAAAGAGAGACAGAGATACAGATAAAAGAGAGAAACGGACAGATTGAAAGAGAGAGAGAGAGAATTGGGGGGGGGGGGGAGGCTGGTGGCACAAGGTGGAAGAAGGAGAGAGACCAATCTAGAAGGATAAGGGAAAATATCCAGAATACAGGAGCTTAGGGAGAAGCTAGCCAAAGGAATTAAAGAGTATCATTACAGAAATGGTCTGAAAGAGAAAAAGAGAAAGACAAAGAAGCGGAGAGAAAGAAGGGTATAAAAAAGGTTGATATAAAGAGGTATTATTTTTACGTTAGGCCTGTAACACAAATGATTGTAATTATTTGCAAAATGGCAATGTCCAATCGAGATCATTGCTGCTTGCACATATTGTTCAAAAGACACCGTTAACCAATCACAATCATTGTTTAAAATATGAAATTCATTGCAAATCTTTGTGTTATGGGACCCCTGGTGTAGATTTTTCTTGAGATGTTAAGTTGTAATCTATATAGATAACAAATGACATTTTCTCTGGCAATTTTCTTACCTTTTGCTCAGACGAGAGTTCCAACGACCAGTGGTTATCACGAGATGCCCATATGAACGTCCATGGTGCAGCAAAGCGACTCAGAGGAGATGAAGAAACATCACTGCAAGGGTCTGATCGAGATTTTGAGTGAGTACTTCACATCTTCATCCGAGAAAAACATGTTGGCTCGTATTTATAAAGGCAGAATATGCTCAATCTGGGCCCTGTTTCATAAAACTTATTATCTTTAACAACTGCCACGTAACTATGACAAATTTACTCTAAGCCAATCAGACGCAAGTATTTCAGTAGCTTATAACTGTTACCGTAACTTGTTAAATACTAGATATCCAGTTTTATGAAATGGGGCCCTGGTTTAGTAGCATGAGCACTTTGCACAACCACCTTTAGAGTACTGTATGATTATTGAATGCTTATTGAAGATAGACATTTGCAAATATAGACCATAAATCATGTTTTCATGTTGACACTTCCCATTCCCATGCCAAGAAATGTTACCAGATATAATATTGACCAGTGAGCCTGTTTGTAAGCTTTGTTGTCCAGGAATATTTTATGCCATGCTTTTTACACTATCAATAACGGAATACAAACATACTTGTATGGCTATAGAAAACCTTGTGGCAGTGGCGTAGTATGGATCCAGCCATTGTGGGAGCACCGATATCAGTGGGGAGGGCACTGGTCTCACTCGGTGATTGAATCGAGAATTAACAACGCCAACAATTAGGTGGAGGATGCAGGAGGGTTTCTATCATCTTCTTTTTTGTCCTTTTCCCCTTCTCTCTTTCCTCTCTTTTTATTATTTTTTTCACCCGACGATCGGGGGCTTGTTCCCCCCCCCCCCCTACTACGCCACTTCCTTATGCCTCATTACCCTTCAGTTCTGAAAGGATGATATTGAGTTTAGGACAATGAATAACACATGTACTTACCCATTTCACAGGACGGAGGATACTGCTCCAAGCTCACAAGCCTCCGTGGCCTCCTGGCTCAACAGCCAGAGGGCTAGGACCAAGAAAGCTAGGGCTAGGCATAGTTATGAAGGCAGAAAGCAAGCAAGCAAGGCTAAGACTAGGGACAGGTACAGGGATAGATTAAGTCTAGGACCAGGGAGAAGTAAAGGAATAACAGATTATTTACATGGAGAATGAATTGCTCCCCAAATCTTGGAGCCTAATGGAGTAGCATCGTGGAGCATCAGTATTCAGTGCAATGAAAATAATGGCTTCAGATATGTATACATTGGTTCAGAGAAAGAAAAGGCTAGGGACTAAGTTCAAGGATAGGTTATATTCAGGACTAGCTACCTGGGCAGTAATGATACTGAATAACTTGGAAAAAGAAGTGGGAAATGGGAAAATTTTGGATAGTTACTCTGAATTTTGAAAGAGGTGTGATGAAAATTAGGAGTACTGGGGCGGCCGCACAGAAACGCTGTTGGTAGCGGCTTTGTTAGCGCTAACAAGTCACAAACAAATCAGCCACTAACAACGCGGGCAAGATGACCGCACAGAAAGCGCTGTTAGTGCGCTGTTAGACACTCGCGCTGTTACAGCGCTGTTAATGGATTTGAGCCATAGAGTTAGGCAAAATCTATGATGTGTGCGTAGTGATCTATGTATAGATTGATGAATCTTGTTGATGCAGCATAGCACAGTGCGCGTGCGTTGTGTATTCACGTTTTAGAATGTATATTTGCTGACAAATGACCAAAATAAACATGACATTCCGAATTTTGAATACAGATATCATAATAACAATTCCAAAAAGCAGTATCATGGGAGAAGCTAAGGAAAAGCACAGCTTGTTAAAACGAGGTTCCCCAATAACAGAGAGAATTAAGAAATACATGTATGTAATTATGTATACATATACATATATAGCAATAAAGAGACGAGACAAGACGTGTGTAAAAGGAAAAAACAACAATACACACACAACATCACTAAAACATCAAGATAAAATAAGCATACTATGAACTAGTATTATACTAGCAGTTAATATCAGCCTATTGGGTTTATAGAGTAGTAGAAAAACCAGATACACATAATACATGTATGTGTATTAAGTATGAATAAAAATATGTCTTAGGAAAGGTTTTGTTTATGTTCCGTTTAGACACAGGCAGAAAACCAAATACTGTACAGTTGTTATGCAGTGGCGTATCCAGGGGGTGGCGCAACAGGCGCGCCCCCCTATTGGCCGTCGTAAAATTAAAAAAAAAATTGGAAAAAAAAAGTTGTTCATTAAAAAAGCTTCAAAATTGGTCACATATAGGATTATTTTGCATCTCAGCCCTTCTTCAGAAGCAAAAATTTTCCAAAGGGGAGGGGGCACCCCCTCCCCTTAGACCCCTCCCCCAGGACGGCGATCAATAATGCCTGCCTCCCCTACTGGGGAATCCTGGATACGCCCCTGTTATGGACTTACACTGTAAGAGCTAATTTGATAATGTTTAAGATTTCTTCTAAAAGATTTAAGAGAGGAAGCTTGCTTTAGATTTAAATCAAGATGATTTCAATAGAAGGGCCCAGTTTAGATTAAGGCAAACTGAGTACGAAGAAGTGGTAAATGAAAGAAAGATGATTGTCATGTAGAATGCCTATGTATTCCATCATTCGTTGTAAGCATTGATTGTAAAACCTGAGGCAATTCATGAATTCGTAATTGATACATTAAACTGCCTAACTGGTAATAAAACAAATCGTTTAGTCTCAACGATTTATTTCCAAAGAATAATATTTTAGACGGAGCTAGTCTAGGTTTTTTCAAAATTATTCTCATCACCCGTTTTTGTATAACTGAGAGTCTATCCAACTGAGACTTAGTACAGTTGCCCCAAGCTAGAATGCCATAATTTATGTAGGGTAGAACCAAGGTGGAATACAACAAGAGTAATACATGAGAAAGAAACAAATATTTCAATTTGTTTATAATACCAACATTTCTAGAGAGTTTAGATACAGAGTCTGTGGTTTCCAAGATAACTTATTATCAATAAGTTTTTTCCAAATTGGAAAAGTCATGTTCATTTTCTTCCTGAAATTATCAATAAGTAAACCAAGAAACTTTAACTCCTCGACCATTTTAAATGTGGTATTTTTAAGTAATACATTACCATCCAGATTTGAGATTTGAGATTTGAATTACTAAATAACATACGAGTTTTCTCCAAATTGAAAAAGTCATGTTCATTTTCTTCCTGAAAAGGATCATATCTTGGTCTCCTCGTGTCGATATCAGCAAAATCTATGTCACCCGCAGGCTATCCGACACATTCTTAATTAGTCTAGGTCTATGTTTAAGTACTTGGTATTAAAAAAAAAGGAGAGACAAGTTATAGCGCACGCAAGAAATTATTCACTAACATTGTCACTATTGGTGCCCCTGGCACCGTTAGTGAGTTGTTAAAACATTACCACTACTGCTAGCTTCTGTGCGGCCTTGAAATATTAGGCTAACAGCGCTGTTAGTGAATTTGACTAACATTACTCTTCTGTGCGGCCAAATCATCGCTATCGGTACTGTTAGTGGGCTGTTAGCGCTAACAACCTTTCTGTGCGGCCGGCACTGGTTGTGAAGGCATATAGCAACCAAAGCTTAGCCTTGGGGCAGGGATATGGATAGGAAACAGCATTTCAAGGGTTGGTATTTAGAAAACTGGGGAAAAGTGTTTGAGAGTTTCCTCACAAACCTAGTTTAGTCAAGTTCGGTTATTTAACCCCTTCCATGCCTATTTATGTTGGCAATTCCATATTACAATTCAGTGATACTTGGTAACGAATGGTCCATACATATGACTTGCTCACATGACTTACAAGACCATGTAAACCATGAGACTGTGTCTAATACCGAGGTGTTTTTCATTGTCTTGATACTAGGCATCCCATGCACCAGGAGGTCGATGAAGATGATGAAGAGGAGGAGGAGGAGGAGGAGGAAGACGAGGAAGACTTCCACGAAGGACAAGCCATGCAAGTCTTGGTAAGTACTTGTGAAATGATGATGTTGACGGAGACTCGAGACCCTCGCTCAAAAAAAAGAAATAGCTAGATTCAATATGTACAGTCAATATATGTGTGTATGTGTGTGATCCTGCCTTCCTCGTATCATTTTGTTTTGCCTCATAACTGTATACATGTACATGCATCTTTATTTTTTGTATTACAATTACTGCAGCAGTACATATTTGTATCCCCCGGCAGTATGCCGGAGGATACTTTGGATTCAGCAGCGTTTCGCCGCCGCCGCCGCCGCGTCACATTCTTGTGTGCGCTCTAGCGGTCACATTTCTCGACGAATTTCTTTCAGACTTCCTGTGGACGTGTATCTTGGTAAAATCTGGACCCCTATAGTTTCTGGTGATGCTACCCCCAGTGTTCCGTCTTTTATAGGGTAAAAGGCCATATTTTTGGGGATAGTTTGTGTGCGCTCTAGCGGTCACATTTCTCAACGGATTTTGTTCAAATTTTGTATGAAGGTGTCTCTTGGTAAAATCTGGAACCCTATAGATTTTGGTGATGCTGCCCCCAGTGTTCCGTCTTTTATAGGGTCAAAGGTCATATTTTGATAGATGTCTTGTGTGTACTCTTGTGTGCGCTCTGGCGGTCACATTTCTCAACGGATTTCGTTCAAATTTTGCATGAAGGTGTCTCTTGGTGTAATTTAAAAACCTATAGTGTTTGGTGATGCTGCCACCAGTGTTCCGTCTTTTATAGGGTCAAAGGTCATACTTCAGGGCATGGCGTGAGTGCACTCTGCAGGCCACATTTCTCAACGGATTTTGTTCAAATTTTGTATGGAGATGTATCTTGGTATAATCTACACATGTTTAATTTTTGGTGATGCTGCCCTCATTGTTCCGTCCTTTATAGGGTCAAAGGTCATTTTTCCATTTCTTGCACTCTTACTTCTGCATTTCTCAACGGATTTCGTTCAAATTTTGCATGAAGGTGTCCCTTGGCGTAATCTAAAAATCTGTACTTTTTGGTGATGCTGCCACCAGTGTCCCGTCTTTTATAGGGTCAAAGGTCATACTTCAAGGGATGGCGTGAGTTCACTCTGCAGGCCACATTTCTTGATGGATTTCTTTCAAATTTTGTATGGACATGTATCTTGGTATAATCTACACATCTTTACTGTTTGGTGATGCTGCCCTCATTGTTCCGTCCTTTATAGGGTCAAAGCTCATTTGTCCCTTTTGTGCACTCTTACTTCTGCACTTCTTGACGGATTTCATTCAAATTTTGTATGGAGATGTATCTTGGTATAATCTACACATATTTAATTTTTGGTGATGCTACCCTCATTGTTCCGTCCTTTATATAGGGTCAAAGGTCATTTTTCCATTTCTTGCACTCTTACTTCTGCATTTCTTAACGGATTTCGTTCAAATTTTGCATGAAGGTGTCTCTTGGTGTAATCTAAAAACCTATAGTTTTTGGTGATGCTGCCACCAGTGTTCCGTATTTTATAGGGTCAAAGATCATACTTCAGGGCATGGCGTGAGTGCACTCTGCAGGCCACATTTCTTGATGGATTTCTTTCAAATTTTGTATGGAGATGGTATCTTGGTATAATCTACACATCTTTACTGTTTGGTGATGCTGCCCTCATTGTTCCGTCCTTTATAGGGTCAAAGCTCATTTGTCCTTTTTTGTGCACTCTTACTTCTGCATTTCTTGACGGATTTCATTCAAATTTTGTATGGAGATGTATCTTGGTATAATCTACACATATTTAATTTTTGGTGATGCTGCCCTCATTGTTCCGTCCTTTATAGGGTCAAAGGTCATTTTTCCATTTCTTGCACTCTTACTTCTGCATTTCTTGACGGATTTCGTTCAAATTTTGCATGAAGGTGTCTCTTGGTGTAATCTAAAAACCTATAGTTTTTGGTGATGCTGCCACCAGTGTTCCGTATTTTATAGGGTCAAAGGTCATACTTCAGGGCATGGCGTGAGTGCACTCTGCAGGCCACATTTCTTGATGGATTTCTTTCAAATTTTGTATGGAGATGTATCTTGGTATATCTCTCAACACATTTCTTTCAAATTTTATATGAAGATGTGTCTTAGTGAAATCTACACATCTAATTTCTACACCATCCTTTTGTTTGAGGGAGGGGATGGGGGATGGGGGAGGGTCTTTGTCCCTCCTTCAAATTGCTGCCATTGCGCGGCCCCAGCAATGCACATTTCTAGTTTCATCTGAATCTTCATCCATTTTATATCTACCGGGTAGTGTCTTTTTCATGTTGCATCTCTATATATCCCATTTAGAAGATTCCATGCCAGAGAGAGTTGTCACTCTTTTTCTCCAAACATCTTTTATGCTTTATGTACAATTTTCCTCTTGACTGTTCTATCTTTCTTGTCATTTCTTTCTTATGTTTTCTTATTTATCACCTTCTATATCTCCTTTCTAGTTTGTGTTTGTGTGACCTAATATGTAATGCTTTTATATCGAGAGAGCTGCCCAAGTTCAGTGTACATTATAATTCTCAAGCATGTTGCTTCCTTCCCAAGCCATCAAGATACCGCTCCACCCCCAAAGAATCCCCTGCCCCTGTCCGCAGGCACAAGCCCCTTGCCTTTGCAAGCGCTGGGCGGGCCACAAAAGAACCCCTCAAAGGTACTCTCAAGGACACCTTCAAGGGCACCCTTAAGGGTATCTTCAAGGGTGCCGGCCCACCAGATAATATTAGGAGATCTCGTCGTGGCAGGAGAGTGATTCTTCCGAGCTATGATGAGGATGAGATGATGGCCAACCTGGTGGAGGAATATGATTCCTCTGAGGACTTCATCTAGGCAGGTGCTTCCGCTTCAGGTTCATTGAGTTCAGTTTTTGTTACCAGCGAGTTGGCCTTGCATCAGGTTACTTGAGTTCAGTTCTTGTTATATAGCCAGATCTCTTCTAATTATGAAGCCCTTTAGGAAACATGTGCTTCTGCTCCAGGTTCTCATTACCAAGCGTGTTTGCCTTACTTCAGGTTCATCGAATTCAGGGCCGCGTAACACAAAGATTTGTAATCAACTACAATGGTGCAATAGCCAATCAAGATCACTGTTTCATGCACATCTCATTCAAAAACCTGACCCTGGACCCAATCAGAATCACAGAATGGTTGTTTCAAATGTCCAGTTGATTGCAAACCTTTGTGTTAAGGAGCCCTGTTCTTATTATATTGCCTGTTCATTTCTAGTTGTGAAGCCCTTTCGGATCACTCTGCTTCTGCTCCAGGTGCTTCCGATTTATGTTCATTTAGTTCAGTTCTTGTTACAAAGCCAGTTGGCCTCGAGTTTTCTGGAATTACATGTAGTTTTCTGAGCGCTAGAAGGGTGTTAACTGTATGTAAAGGGGTGCAAGTTTACACCCTTCTGGCTCCTCTTTTCAGATTCAATTAGTTCAGTTCTTGTTACAAAGCCAGTTGGCCTCTCGAGTTTTCTGGAAGTACATGTAGTCTTCTGAGCGCTAGAAGGGTGTTAACTGTATGTAAAGGGGTGCAAGTTTACACCCTAGTGGCTAGTAATTCATATAGTTTAGTTCTTGTTACCAAGCCTATTGGCCTTTGCAATGTTTGAAAAGCTTCTAGTGAGAACCAAAAGGGCATTAGCTGTATGTAACACCCTTCTAGCTCTCAGCAGAAAAGTGATCATTCATGTTTGCATGATTTGACGATTCCCTCTGCTAGTTTCATTGAGCTCAGTTTCTTTGTTTCTCAAGTGGCCTTTTGGCCACTGCAATTTTTTGTGTTTGTTTTAATTACCATTACATGTGCGTGATGCAACAATGGTTTTGTTGTTTTTTTCATATTCAGCATGTTCTAACACCAACCAAATTCTCCTTTTTTCACATTTAATTGAATTTGCTTCTCATATTTTTCTTCTGATTTTTTTATTTATGATAAAAAACAATTTGTTAACTCCTCTTTAAAATGTTTCATGCTATTATGGATGACTGCGAGAAAGATCGTTCATTTGTTCTTTTCTTGCAGTGATTGTAGTACTCAAGACATATGCTCTGCCGACTATTGTTCCGGGTTTCATTTCACGAAAGATATACATGTAGGTTTAACTTTACAGGTTGTAATTTGGTTTTAGGTTAAATTTAGGGTTAGGTTCATCCAGGGTTGAAGGTAGGAATTCGGTTGGTGTACAATATTGACTACAGAGCAATAGTCGCCAGAGCATGCGTCGTATAACCTTACTCTCTTGTAAATCTGAGGCCCGTTTCATAAAACTTTTTATCAGTAACAAAATGTCACATTTCTATATCAAATTTGCTCTCAGCCGATCAAATGTAAGGATTTTCAGTAGCTTATAAAAAGTTATTGTAACTTGTTGATAACAAGTTTCATGAAACAGGGCCCAGATGGCAATCATTAATGTTTTGCAAATGAATGCTACTACTGCATACCAACTGATTGGCATTATTTTTATGTTATCTTTTTAACTTCTGTTTTGTTGCCTTGGTAACAGGAGGACATGCAGATGGGAACATTCTAGGGAGATGGATGGAGAAGAAATTTGGACCATTTCACTGTCTGCATGAACTGGAGAGCATTCTGCCAGATCATTGTTCAAAAAGATAATAAGAACAATTTAAAAAAAAAACATTATCTTTTTTTTGTTTACTTTACTGAAAGTAAAAACTGCTCATTCGTCATATGTGATGCAAGTGTCAGATGAGGGACTTGCCTGAAAGAAACAATGGATTCAATATCAGTTGCTGCATATTATGTCATTTGATCAACAAAAATGTTCTTTACAAAATTACGAGTATGCATAAATGTATCTCAAATGCTTTGTTGTTCTGAAAGTTCATATGTTGGATAATTTACAGGTCAATTGTTTATTTATTCATATTTATGCATTCATAATGGTTTTAAAGCAGGAAGTTGTAAGCGGCTTTGATCTCCATTGTTCGCATTTGGGCTACATTATTGCCAATTTGTATTGTAAATTTTAGGCATTCCATTTTGTATTAAAGCATGGAATGGGTAGGGAGGGGTGTTTGAAAGATAACTGATCAACTACTTTTGATCAGGACTACTTTTGTCATCAAACTTATCAGTAATCCCTTTTTAAAGACCTCAGCCTGACCCAAAACAACCATATATTGACGTAAAGCTTAGTAAACAAAGAATATAATTACCCTGGTTATTCATAAATTTTCGTCTCCGTTTATCCATAAAAAATAAAAAAGAATTTTTTTGGTCCGCCCCCTCCCTATGGCGTAACACTGCAGGGGGTCGCTAGACGTGTGACGACATGTCATGTATACAGCTCCGAGTGCGTCTACACGATATGTCGTCATCAAATTTTCACCCCCCCCCCGCAAAGTAGCGTTCCTCAGAGACGGGGCCCAAACCACCGGGGCTCAACATTCGGGACGCTGTTACTCATTCCACAGGAAACGGAATCTCATGAAGTTGGTTTCAATTTGTTCAGAAAATATATAGCTCCCCGTGGATGAATAAAGGGTATATTTCAAAATTCGGTCAGGCTGAGGTCTTTAAGATTAGCCTCTACATTCAGATTCTATGTGAATAGTTATATGGAAGTCAAATTTATCCACCAAATGTTTGTGTACTGATAAATGAAATAACATGTGATTACTTGTAATATACTGATTCCTAGTTTTATGTTGAATTGGATAGCTGTATATTGTAGCATGTAAATATTGTAATATAGCTTTTTATCATACTCTGTTATTACAAGTTTTTATGGTTATTGTCCTCGTCACATACACGTATAAACCATGTGATTGAAATTGTTATGTAATGTATAAACTATGATGTTCTTGTTTGGTAAAGGGTGCTTCATAAAATTTCAAATATTTGTCTGATTTGGGAAAGTAGAATTCTTTCACTAGATAGAGGTTGAGAGTTTGCGTCATTACACAGTTGCATATACATGTACATGTATCTTTAGGCGAGGCATTTAATCTACAGTTGCTTCTCTCAACCCAGGTTAAGTGTACATGTATCAACAATTGTTTTTGTAAGCCTTTGAGCAAGAGTCTGTCCAGTTATGAGCATAGATGGAGCCCCAATGCATTGTGTACAGTATTGTTAAGTGAGTTTTAGAGAGACATTAGAGATTCTGTATTGGCATGCGAGATTGGGTTTTAAAAAAACATTGTAAAGTTATGTAAATTGTATCGTTGCTAGTGACATATGTAAGTTTGTTAAACTTTTGTGAAAGTTGAATAAGAAAATTGAAAAATACAGCATGTTTTGGCTTATTGTATTTTGTATTGAGGTGTCATACAATACCTCTGTTGATACTGGAGGTATTAGTAGGTTCACAGTCGAGATCTCATCACTAGTGCTTGCTCAAGTCTCGAAGGCAACCTATACAGATGTATATATTTTTGAGCAGGGGTGTAGCAAGACTGTTTTGAATGGCAGGTGGGGGATGGGAGCATTGGATCAACTTTGCCAACAAGCTTGCTGAAAATTTGCTTGTAAGCAAAAATATATATGGAAAACTAGAATTTCAGATTTGCTGACATTTTAGGAAATTCAAGCAAGCAAGAAAACAGTTTGTAATACTTTCTTTCCCATTTAATTACTAGAGGGAATGTCGGAACCCCCTTCCCCCACCCTACCCTGTTGAAGCAAGCCTGGTCCTGAACAAGTGCGTCAAAAATTCAAGATTTTGTTATGTGACACAGGTAAATTGTTCAACCTGTGTTTCTGAGAGTTAAATATGAGTGAAACGATCGAGATATAGAGGTAAATATGTTGCTGTTGACTTTGACCACCAAAGTGCTGTTATGCAAGTTAGAGATAAAAGGATTACTTGTATGTTTATGAAAGTAAGTGTGAATTAGCAAACTTGAATAAGAGATAGGAGAGACAACCCTAGTCAAAGTAAAATAGTAAAAACATAGCAAACTAGATGAATTTTCGACCGCGCGCGGTCGGAATTTATGCCTCCGCCATCACCAGATTGGAAATGTATGGCATACATGTACACTCTAAAAAGGATTGGTCCAACAAAATTACAAATCTTTTCACTTAAAATGCACAGGAGACTGAAAATTTATTTCATTTCATAAATAAACTAGAAATATTTGATAACGAGGCTAAAAACCAGTAATTTCATGTAATTTTATGTAAATTGACCTCTGTGACCTCTGACCTTTGACCTACTTACCCCAAAATCTAATCAGTTCATCTTTCTATGGGGATACATACTGGTACCAAGTTTGAAGTTCTCACCTCAGACAGTTCTTGAGATATCGCGGTAACGGTACTAAAAACCAAGAATTTCATGTAATTTCATGTAAATTGACCTCTGTAACCTCTGACCTTTGACCTCCTTACCCCAAAATCTAATCAGTTCAACTTCATATAGGGAAACATACTAGTACCAAGTTTGAAGTTCTTACCTCAAACAGTTCTTGAGATATCGTGGTAACGGTGCTAAAAAGCAAGAATTTTTATGTAATTTCATGTAAATTGACCTCTGTGACCTCTGACCTTTGACCTACTTACCCCAAAATCTAATCAGTTCATCTTCATATAGGGAAACATACTAGTACCAAGTTTGAAGTTCTTACCTCAAACAGTTCTTGAGATATCGTGGTAACGGTGCTAAAAACCAAGAATTTTTATGTAATTTCATGTAAATTGACCTCTGTGACCTCTGACCTTTGACCTACTTACCCCAAAATCTAATCAGTTCATCTTTCTATGGGGATACATACTGGTACCAAGTTTGAAGTTCTCACCTCAGATAGTTCTTGAGATATCGTGGTAACGGTGCTAAAAACCAAGAATTCTTATGTAATTTCATGTAAATTGACCTCTGTGACCTCTGACCTTTGACCTACTTACCCCAAAATCTAATCAGTTCATCTTTGTATGGGGATACATACTAGTACCAAGTTTGAGGTTCCTACCTCAAATGATTCTTCAGATATCGCGGTAACGAGAAGTGGGACGGACGCACGCACGCACGGACGCACGGACGCACGGACGGACGGACAACCCGAAAACATAATGCCTCCGGCACCCACCTTCGGTGGGCGGAGGCATAAAAATATACCCAGAAAATAGTTTTAGCTTATTTCTCTCCCCAGAACATACATGTACAATATCAAAATAGCCCAAGCTTCTCTTTAAACCCCCCGAGTCGTAAATCATTAATGACAATGAACAGCAAAAGGTTGGCAGAAACGACAGGTATGATGCACAATAGTATTGCATTCTGAATTTAATTACTGAAAACCCACAGAATTTGTGGCCTTGATAACATGAAGATCTAATAAAATATTCAGAGCATTCTTTTAAAAAGACAGTTAACTCTGCATAACTCAAACTTTCCCCAAGTCTAATCAATTTTTTTTTTTTACCAAAATACATGTATGCAAAAATTATTTAGATAATACATTTCGCAAGTTGAACTATTTTTTGTGGTCCAAACGGATTCGACTTAAGCATATTAAGTCAAGAAAATCAAGAAAATGTCTCAGAACTTATTCCAAATATATTTTATATCCTTCAACTTCACAATGTGTAAACCTCTGAGTTTGATGCGACTTATAACTTTTGGAGTAATTAATGATCAAAAGTGTTGGCTGGTTTTTTTTAACACCTAGTACAACCAAAGGAACAGCATCATAAACAACCTACACTGCACTAACGACTTATGTTTATAAGACAAATATTTTGTAAAGGCTTGTTCACTAATGGCTTGTTCACATATGATGCGGTACAACACCACACCGCCCAAAAAAATCATCACGCTGGTTTTCTGTGTATCAAATGAACAGCATCAGGGATGCATGATACAACAAAGGTATTAAGCACACTCGCCTGTGTGTTTAAGATATAGAAATGTAAAAAATTGCTGCATTTGTGAAAGGTGGTTTACTGCGGCATATTTGAACGAGCCTTTACAGTTGATCTGTATTGCAAGCTCCAGAGCATGCTAGAATTATAGCCCTTCATACCAAATGCATATATACTATCTGACAGTATAGCTACAGTGGAACCTCACTACAACTATAGGACCTTGTTGAGTTCTGATCATGCGATAATATTGTGAAAGAAAATGTCTCAAAGCAATTGGGAAAGGTAGATCATGTCCACATAAGAATTAGTGAATACTGTGTGAGGTTTTGAATCATAAAAATTATCAGAAATTGACCCAGTCGCGCTCAAAAGCACACAGAAATGGGTATATGGGACTGCACCCCTGGGGCATAAATGTTCGGCCCGGAACACTTCAGCTATTTCTCGTCATATTTCGAGGGGATATTTCTACTATGATATTCTTCCAAACTGACATATTAGAATGAGAAACCTGACAAATTATTTTTCACCTTTCCCAGAACTCAACCTTCTCTTTAACACTGTTGCGTACATGTCACCCGTCGATCTATATTATCAATATAGTTCATGCCATATCTGAGTGCAGTGTCCTTCCAGTGACTTTCACACCTCATTTGAAACCGTGGTCCCAACCCTTCTCTGTGCACGTGTCAACGAGTCCCAGCGCAGTTCAGTTCTTTCCCCTAGTTTTTCGAT
This sequence comes from Heliocidaris erythrogramma, assembly GCA_025617745.1. Taxonomy (NCBI): domain Eukaryota; kingdom Metazoa; phylum Echinodermata; class Echinoidea; order Camarodonta; family Echinometridae; genus Heliocidaris; species Heliocidaris erythrogramma. The sequence goes on along the minus strand of CM046871.1, from coordinate 29,535,428 downwards.
CCAGGTATAAAGCACTGATGTCCTCCATTGATGCCATATTGTGAGAGTCACTTCTTGATGTGTTTTACAATGTGTCCCTTCAGCTTTGGCATGTTGGCAAATGGAGCTTTACAGACATGACATCTGTAAAGAGAGGATGAAAATAAAAAAGAAAGAGATGTGTTTGTTAGCAAAAATATTTTGTTATGCATGGGTGAATAGAGTTAATATCTGTACTTGTAAAGTCCCATAAAAAAACTGAATAATTACTTTCCTGACAAAGCAATAACGATTGTTGAAAACTATCTGTATGTCACCATGGTGAACAATATGCCTCTTGTATCATGTATTTCAAGCTGGAATAAAGGCAAGTCATATCCTCTATGAGCTTTATAGCTTTCTTTAATATCATAACATGGCTACTTGAACATATATTTAGAGATCTAGGCTACAGATTTTGTTGCTCACAACTCTCACAGAATCTCACCCTACCAGGTAAGGCATTTATCACACCTGTGTGGAGAGTGACAAATGTAGATTAACGTCTTGCCAAAGGACATGGCAATTAGAGCTTGGCTGTACCTTAGAGGTAGTTTGAGGAGCTCTTCTCCCTTTCTCCCTGAGGTATCCACGCATCCGTTCTCTTCCAACTCGGCAATTAATTCTGAAACACAATTGTGTAAAGCTGGAGTGTGACTACATTGGTTACATGGTACACATTTTCTGAATCGGATAACGTGAGAATCACCATTGGCTTGGATTTTTTAAAATGTATTTCAGCAAGAAAATCTTTTTATAATTCTTTCTCTCTTTTAATTTTTTTTTTTGTGCCCTTCTTTGAATGTACTCGGGGAGGGATCATGTTCCTTTTCCCCCTCTCTTCTTAATTTGTATATTCTATGATTTTGATTTCTATATGATATGATTGGTACAATATCGTAGTGTCTTTAGTTACAGCAGTATTCCATGGGGTGGTTTGTTTGGGGTTTTTTTATCGAGCTAAGCAAACACGCAAAATTATGGGCCACATTTCCTTTTGAATAAGAGGTTTTTGGACAGGTGCATTATTTGGTGTGATCAGAGCGAATGCAGACCAGGGCCCTGTTTCATAAAACTTCTTATCAACAACAAGTTACAATGACTGTTATAAGCTACTGAAATCAGAGCATTTGATTGGCTGCGAGCAAATTTGTCATAGAAATGGGGCAATTGTTATTGATAACAAGTGTTATGAAACGGGGCCCAGTTTTCTTACCCATTGAGTCCACAAAGTAGTCTGTTGTGAAGGAGTTCCAATGCTTCTTTGTTTTGAGAGACGGTGAATCAAAATCCCTGGAGATAGCATGTAGATGCAGATGACTTTGGACAAGAGGAAACAAATTTGCAACTTTTACTATCAATAATGGTTAAAATCATGAAAACATTGCGATAATATTCAACAATGTGTTTACATACAGTACAAATTTGCTCTAAACATTGTCCATTTTGCATCAAGCACCTGAATGTCCACCAGAAATAGCCTTCAACATTCTTCATACCTTTGACTAACGGTATACATGTATATTGCTGTACAAAATATTTTTCACCTTTCCCAGGACTCAAACTTTTTTTTAAACCGGGTAGCGAGGAAGAGATGGAGGTAGAAAGAAAAATGCAGGAAAGGTGCAGGAAAAGAAGCGTGAGAAAGAAAGAGACATATGAAAACACAGACAGAATAGACATCGAATTAGAGAAGGAGAGGGAGGTCTAGAGAAAAACATGGAAATACAAATTGAGAAAAAGCATGAGAGAACACAAAAATGAGAGTGAAAGAAGAAAGATGGATGGAAATAAAAAGATAAATCAAAAGCTTCAGAGAGCCTACAAAAAAGTGAGAGTCATAAATGGAAAAATATGTTGTGAAAGAGAGCATATTTGGGAGGGGGTTGGACAGGTTACTTACCTCATACTTGGTATGGCATGATATCCAAGTTGATACTTAAGTTCTTTTTCTCCAATAGACCTGTAGTGTCATATTTAAATAAAAAGAAGAAGAAGTTTTTACTGACATTTCATTATATTCCAAAGTAGTGTCAAGATGTGGATGACTTTGTCTGCACAGTTAGGGGCAATATATTTCATTAAACACTACCTCCATACAAGAACATATGACACATGCTGTGCAGCTCTGGCAACATTTGCTTGGCAGTCCATTCCAAGTAGTAAGCAAATTTTGAACATCAACCCTAATTGAGTCAAATACTGTATACACAATATATTTTGTGCGGGGGGGGGGGGGGATTATTTTCGGTAATTTCGCGAACAACAAGCTAAAATATTGCCAACATATTGTAGTCAGTTGAATTTGTGGCTTCCTAGTCAGAAATCATCACTTAGATTTGTGAAACTACATTATCATTGCTGTTTGCAGATCTGCAAATTCCCACTCGCGAAATAGTCTGGCTAGTCCTATCTGTGAAAATTTATGGCGTATTCAGCTAGTATAGAGTACCGAAGTGTGACATCATACGGGCCAAGTTATCAATGTTGCTGGTTCCAAACAATGGCGTGGTGATCACATTAGCGCCAAACTCTGAATTTGCCCTGCTCCAGCCCGTTGCTTGAAGGATTTCGCGGTGAACCTCATGCGCGGGCTCCGTTGTTTGGAACCAGTAACCTGGATGATTGAATATGACACCAGCATTTCGGTACTCTATACCCCTTCAATTATTTTGAATTTGGTTAATAAAGCTGGGTTTCAACAAGTTGGTGTACTCTAGCTTTCTCCCTTGCCTTGTTTGACACTTTGCTGAATGAGGAGCCATTCTGAATTAGAGAATGGGGCAATTTTTATTTACTTGTTTTAAAAATTCATACATGAAGATGTTGAAATACGAACTTACTCCTTGATAATTTTCTTGCCAACTTCATGCATGTGATTGAGCAGCGGGAGGTGTTCAGCTTTCAGGGACTTCAGATTGTTGATTTTGAGTCTTGGACACACTAGGAAATGATGCCTGGCCTATAGAAAGGAATATGAATAAGACTACATCAGATACCGGTAAGCAACATGTCACTTTTCACTCCTGTCTGCCAGGAGCTTGGGGACTCATTGCTTGGTGTATAGACATGTTCTATTGATACTGTATGTGATTGCATTACAAAAGTTAACAGTCCCTTGCAAGTTCTGGACATCAAAAAAAAAAGCAGGAAAAGAATTGATAATGTCAAGGAGGGATAGGCGATTGAAACAAAATATATATGAGCCTGATCGGATAAGAGTAGGCATTTTTTCCGTCCGCGACGTTGAATATTTTATGGATTGTAATTTTAGTAGGCAACCATGGCAACCAAATTTAATCAAATTTCAACTCCTTCAGTGATGCCCTTAATTCACAATGAAACATAAAACAGCTCTCTTCAATCAAATACTCATTTTCTAACTGATCAGGCTGATCTTTTATCCCTTTAATATTTCATTCATTTGATTTAATATAATTGATTATGCCTGCATAGAAATTCTGTTCATTAATGACCATATTTTCAAAGTAGGTTCCCACCTTATCCATTTGAGGGAAGTTTCTTAATCCATATTTCAACTCAACAACTTTCCATTTAGGGAATTCTGTATTCTAATCTTAATTCTGAAAACGGTACGCATCGATCTTCTAATAGTTTCTTAAATGCCACCTGCCCTCCTCATACCTTTGGGTACTTGTCCTTAATGACGACAAGCTGATCATCAGTGAAATGCTGCAGGGCAGGATCCTTCATCGAGTCCAATAGTCCAAAGGCCCAAAAGCCTTTCTTCTTGGCAGGCTCTCCATTATTTGTAGCTCCACCCGAGGATGCCCTCTTTGTCGCCATCTTGGAAGCAACTTCAAGATCTGTACTAGAAGTAGAATGAAATGTTCAGAGTTGGAAAACTGATTGGAGGGTAAAAAAAATATATATTTTCCACCTATCCAGGAGCGTCGCTGGAGGGGGATGCATATGATCCCCCCCCCCCCCCTTATAATTTTCTGTCAGCAGGTTCGACATTAGGCTCTCAGCGAGCCTGTCATTCAGTCTAAAATATTGCTGACCATTTTTAAATATTACATCTGTCTGCAAAGTTTGTAATTTGAAAGGTATTCAACAAGTATTTTTTTTAAATTTTCCAACCTTGTTGGAGAAGTTGGTCTGATACCTCCCGTCCCCACCCTCCCCCATTTCAAATCAACATGGTCTAGCGATGCCCTGCTTTCACTTAGCTACAGTTAGAACTCAAATCAATTTTCACCTCGCTTTGTGACGTCTTTATCATGTATAAGCACTTGTATGACAGAGTATGCATGGTATGTACAACTAGTACTAGATTAAATCTCGGCAAAGTTTGTATGTCAATTTAATCCTGACCATGGGTAAGTTAGGGCATTTTCGTGATGATTGATAGGCATGGCAGGCGAGAGCATGTAGCAAAGAAAACCCAACTTGGCCCAAGGCCAAGCTTCTCTTTACACTATAAACTCTGAAATGAACGTTAGTCTTTCAGTTTCATTTTCTCAATATTTTATTGTGGCATGGCACTTTCTGAGCTTTGCCTTCATAGGTTCATATTACTTAGCTTGGCTTTTTCCTTCTTTCCTTTTTTTTTTTTTCTTCATTCCCTTCCCCCCCCCGACTGTTTAGTAAAATCCATGCAATGTGCGTGCCCCATGCACACAGGGAGTAGACCCTCACACTACGAACTAACTATACACAGCGCTGCACGAAGCGACGAGCCGGCCATTCAAAAGAGTTGCGAACCGCGACTACAAAATTGCGACTACATGCTTTTTGATTAAATTACATCCTTTCTTGAAGTAATTATAGTACCAAATCAAGCTTAAACTATTACTTTATTGCGCTCCCTAACTTAAATTTAGTTAACTAACTTACAACTTAACAAAAAACAATGATTTGTTGCGTCGTCTGCCCACTACTATCTCGTCTCGCAAACGTCAGAGGTGATAGTACAGCTACTGTGGGCAGACATGGCAGACGACGCAATAAATCATCGTTTTTTGGTAAGTTGTAAGTTAGTTAACTAAATTTAAGTTAGGGAGCGCAATAAAGTAATAGTTTAAGCTTGATTTGGTACTATAATTACTTCAAGAAAGGATGTAATTTAATCAAAAAGCATGTAGGCCTAGTCGCAATTTTGTAGTCGCGGTTCGCAACTCTTTTGAATGGCCGGCTTGTACAGTGCTGTGTATAGTTAACTACGAACATGACTGACAAGTGACAAAGACTGAAAGAGACTAGGCCTAGTAGTAAGACTAAGTAAGAGAGTGGACAAAGTAAACAAACCCTCATTCTAGTAGAATTTCTACCCTTCACATTGGTTCTGGTAGTCAAAAGAACATCCCTACACTACGCTCTACAGCAGGCTTCACTGCTATTATTCTATTAATTATGTAAAATTAAGTAGAACGGGTGGCCGGTGGATATGCATGTGACACCTGTTTTAACGGGGTTCTAACTCGTTACAGATTTTTACACAACAACTATAGGCCTAGTAGTGAATGGATGTTCTCTTGTCAAACCATTGGCATTGGCATTGTGAAGCAAGGGTACAGAATGAGGCGATTGAGGGGTTGTTTATTTTGTGACTTTTGTCCACTCTCTTTGTCCGTCATGTTCATACTCATGAGACATGACTGTGCTGTGTTGTCGTACATGCCTATCAATGACACTGACACTCACTTCACTGTCTTCAGTTCAGTTACCTTCATTGTTCAATTTCAAGTCTTAATCACTAAATCAGTTCAACTCAACTCAACTGTTCAATAAAGACAATAATCTTACTATCTTACAGTCTCTTTTTTACTTTTTAGTCTCTGACTCTGTGCGATATGGGCCAGTTCTGCTGCGTAGACGATGCAAAATGTCAATTAAAAACTGAACTAAAGTAAAGAGTAAAGACTAAAGTAGCACAGCTCACTAGGCCAGCCAGGCTGAGTGCAGTGCAGTGATGACCAAGTCCAAGACCAAAGCCAAGACAACCGTACCCTGCATCTAGTGCATGCATGTATCAATGGTGACGAGCACGCTGTCAGCAGGAGCTCAACAGGTTTTCACCCAGCGCTAGCCCATTGGTTCGTCGTGACGAGGGGGTGGTAATAAAGCAGCCGCTTCTTCTTCTTCTTCTTCTTTCGTTGTATGGTATCGGCAATCAGTCAAATTTGACTATTGTTGCCAATGACGTTATACATGTAATTCAAATTCAGTATTTCTGACTCCTTCTCTCTTTTAATTTACATTTAGAATCAAGTAAACATACTGTATTTGTACGGTGTCTCTGAAGAGACATACAGAGAAGGATAGTGGAAATTAGAAGGACAAAACAAAACAAAACTGTTAATGTAGGGGTATTTTAGTAGCACTGGCAGATGGGGGAGGGGGAGGGGCACAAAGAGCCAGTGTACCTTGTCTTGTCTTGCCATAGACGCCCACAATCAAAGTGTTGATTATTATGGCACTAAGGGTGTAGACCAAAGCTTGTCCTGTCCTGCATTGTCCTACTGTACTGCTAAAACATATTACTTTTTTTTCTAAAAATGTGCTTGATGGCTGTTGTGTTGTTTACTTGCTGACCCCTGACACAAATATGTCAAGAGTTGGAGCAGCCACTACATCCTCTGGAAGGCCATTCCTTCTAAATCTAATTAGCATATCTTAAGTACTCACCCCAAAATGCACTCCTTTTAAAATATTTGACCCAAAGACACAAGTCATGCTATTGCTAACTGATCAAATCAAATCCATTTATTAAATTGATCTTAAATTAAGCCAACAATTTTGATTATCCAATATAAGTAAGTACCTTTTTCATCCGTGGACCCCCTTCTGCTAAGGTTTATTACCTGGAGGATGGGGGGGGGGGGTTCTAAATGATTTTTTTTTAAAGGAAAGAAGGTGAAAAGAAGAAGAATTAAAAAAGAAGGGAAAAGGAAAAAAATGATGAACAACAAAATGTTGAATATTAGAAGAATATAAGAAAGAAGAAAGTGGAAAAGTTAAGCAAAAGGTGGGTAAACGCCCTGAAAAATATAATCCGTATCAACTGAAAAAGCGAATGAAGATTTCAGTTAAGTGTGTGAATATATGATTGATGATAACATCAAGAGGCACTTCAGGGGCGGATACAGGATTTTCAGAAAGGGGGGGCGCATTTCAGAAATGGGGGGCGCACACTGAGGAACCCTCCGTTTGACGAAGCCAAACGGCCATCTAGGGGGTCCGGGGGCATACTTTGTCAGACAAAACGGGGGCCTCCCCCCCCCCCCCCCCCCCTCCCTCTGGATCCGCGCCTGCACTTATATGCCTGCTTTGGGCTGTGAGAGAAAATGAGTTGCTCAAAAAGATTTCCATGGGGTCATGAATAGAAATGATGCAAAAGTGCACGGGTGCACATGCACTTGTCCAAAACTAAACATTCTCATCATAAGATTATTTTGATTGGTTTTTCTTGAAAAGAATGAATGACAAGCAATTAGCTAGAAGTATTGTTACAAGCAGGTACCTACATTTCAGCCCCATTAACTTTGGTCAGTGCTGAGGGCTGCATTGTGTTTGATAAGATTCTCTGGTCGTGTGTGCAGGAGTTTTTCACTTAAAAATGTTAAGTAATTGAGAAGATACTGTAGTATATACGCTACGAGTACATATATTAGTTGTCTAACTTTAGGTAAATTATACCTTACATGTGCGTGCTGCGCCGCGCCGCGCCGCGCCGTAGATCTATACCGTGATCGTTCCGTTCTAAGTTCTGCTTCTTCTTGTTGTTCTGTTACTAGTGTTATTCAAGGTCAAGATGAGCTCTAGTTTTTCGTCTGCAAAACCGGAATCAGCGCTGGATCATGAAGAAGGTTTCCTTGAAAAGTATTTCGAGACCCTGAGCCAGTTGGCTTTTGACAAGGCAAAGGAGCAATTGGTAAATATCCACTTCAAATCCTTCCGTCTTGTCTGTTTACTCGCCAAACGTCGACACAAGTCTAAGCCGACGGCGTCGGCCCAGTGCAGACGTGAATTCGCTTTGACTGGCTCTGCAACCGTGGCAATTACTGAACGGAAACTTTGTCTTTGGAAGTTTGCCTTATTCTTAATTCTTTATACAGGCTTTGGAGCAACTATAGAATACCCCACCACAAAAGTTGACCACATGTCCACTAGTTGACCAACGCTTCTCTAATGAAGCTAAATCCAAAGACTTAAGTTTTTTAGCTAGGCCGGCGTTAACCCCAGGGAGCTCCAACGCGCAGCGTTGGAGCCCCAGCCAGGTACACTATCCAAAGTCGACCTCGCCCATTTTATGGCTAATCCCATCGCTTAATTTCGGCAGGTAAGATAGAAATTTGTACTTACACTTCAAGAGAATTACTGTAACTATCTAGCAGGCTCTGTGATTTTACGATTTAATGATTGTTTCCACTCATAGCTACATTCCTATACTTCGTGTGTATAATTTAGGCAGTCATACACCTCAACTTTTTAAAACACCACTGCACAAAAGTCACAAACATTCACTCAAAATCGGCATTTAATTTACAAAAACCGACCACTAAATATCCAAGAAATACAATAAATTCAACTCACCGATGTTGGAAAAGATATTTCCAAAAATCAAATCCGTAATTTACTGTTGATTCTCGCGAAACGAGCTATCGGAGTCATTGTGTACATTTCCTGGTCGCCGCGGGCGCTGACATCTCCCCAAAAGAGTTTTGTCCTTAAAAATTCGGTCCCTATGTGGCATACACGGTCCGAGTTTCTTCGTGGACAAAAATTTTATTGGCCGATTTTAGTCTAAGACATCGGCAGTATGTAAACAACACGCGATCGCGAAACAAATCGGCGGGGATTTCTCCGGTTTTGGACAAGATTTTGACTTTGGATTTTGCTGAAAATATCAAAAGTTCTTCCTAACGGCCATTTGAGGTAGGAGTGAGATTTTTAAGGGCGGAATTTGAAAGTAAGGTATTTAAAATATTTATCTTATTTTCCCCCCATACCTTACTACACGCGACAGAAAATACGAACTATTTTTGCATTTTGTATTCGTAGTGGTCAATATGACCACTATTCGTGGTGTGATTGTTTCGATGAAAAAAATGGAATTTCCTCGCCGAGCCGATCTTTTCCCTGTACTGTACCGTCGATTCAAACGACTCGATGGCACTGTGTGATCGAGTCAGCGACGGTATACGGTACATGACACACAGTGCGATCGAGTCATTTGAATCGACGGTATAGTACAGGGAAAAGATCGGCTCGGCGAGGAAATTCCATTTTTTTCATCATTTTTCATCGTTGGAGCTCCCTGGGGTTAGGCCGGCGTAGGCTAGGGCCTACCGTAAATCGTAATTCTAACTTACTATCTAACCATAATCCTAACTTTAAGTTTAACTTAAGTTTAAACATATCCCTAACCACAACCCTAACCCTAACCCTATGTGTTGGTCGTTTATGCACATAAGTCTATGTTGTAGGGTATTCTATAGTTAAGCCCAGGCTTTTTATAGCTATTCTTAATTTCAAGTTTATGTCATATTTTCTAAGCCTGAGTCATATCGACTATTTCATAATTCGGGATTCGACGGCTTTGATTCGATCGAATACCGGTGCATCGATAAATGATGGGCGGTGAAAACAGAGTTGCACGCAGTGCATGCACCATGCACCGGTGACCGGTCCGCTGGCATCGCGGGCATATGTATGGGCTCTCGCTGCTCGACATTAACGATAGCCCGCTAGCCAATGGCTAGTAAAAATCACAGCGGACGAGCCAAAATCTTAAGTTTCTAGTCCGTATGGCTAGCCAAAATATCACTCTAGTGTCGCACGAAGCGATGCTCATTGTCGACACATCCGACAATGATTCAAATTCAAAGAATTAATAATCTTACTTTGTCTTTGGAGAGCTGAATGGAACACGTTTGTTCGATGCAAAAAAACAAAAACAATACGAAATAAACTTTTCGTCGCTCATGACTCGACTTCATTCAGCTTCAGATATAGTTCATTTCCAAGAAGTAATTGCCAATTTGATGAGAGTGTGATATTAGTTATTGCGAATTAAGTAGGAACACTCGTACTCATGCCCGTATTTATCATGTTCAATGATACAATTGTCAAATTGACAGAGAGTGCAAGAATATTATCGTAAACTTCAGTTCGTAACGACAAAACAATTTTTCCACAGAGAAAGCGCGACGTCCTCCGCGAGCGAATTAGCGAAAGTTAGCCAACCGTTTGAAGTCGCCTTCACGTTCTCTGCTAGTATTATGCTGTATGTTACGGAGTTTCTTTTTTTATTTGCTTTTTTCATGGTGGCTACGGTAGTCAAAAATCTGGCGGACTACAAATCGATGCACCGGTTTTGCCAAAACGAAATCGGGATTCGATGTCTTCGATCGAACACCGGCTAACCAATCGAGTCGACTCAGGCTTAATATTTTCTATGTTTGCCTGATCTACCTTCTCTTCTAAATTCTTCGCTTTCTCCTAGTTCTAGCCATCTAGGCCTACTTATAATATAATTAAAATAGTATTAGGCCTAGGCCCTAATCTAACTTAGTCTTAGACATGTTAGATAGATCCACTCGTCATGCACTTGAGTCATAGATCTCTAGACTCTAGCTCTAGCTAGCTAGGTCAGAAAGGAACAACACCCGTCTTAAGCTAGTATTACTTATCTCACTGAGCGGCGAATGTTTGCGAACGTTAGCGAATTTGAGATTCGCTAACTTTTCTGACGAATGTTGCCGAAAATCAGGGTTTGCCTCTGCCATTTGCGACATTTAGCGATTTTTAGCGATATTTAATAGCGATATTAATATTTAACGACAATAAGCAACATTTTAGCGAATGCTTGCGAAAGTGTTTGCCAAAGACAGGTGGCGACTATTAGCGGCTGTAAGCAAATGTTAGCGACAGCTTTTGCGAAGATTAGCAACTATTTGCCAATCCTTTGCCACTATTTGTGAATATTTGGGACCTTTTGCTAACTCCTGGGAAAGTACCAGGCGAATCTGGTCCCAACCCTATAAAAAGGTTGAGCAAACTCCACCAGCATTCAGATTTCTTCTGACCGCAGTCGAAGGAGTTTTCAATATGGATATCCAGAATATGGAAATGAATTTCTGCCAGGAAGAGGCCCAACGTTATGCTGTCCTGGAAGAGTTGTTTTGCCTGGCTGCTGCTACAACTATCGTGCAACGTAAGCGAAAGAAAGAACATGAAGAAAAAAAGGAAAGGAAAAAGAAAAGAAAGAGAGGAGGGAGTTCTGTCTTGGTCGGGTCCTCGTCCCCGTCCTTGCTCTTCTACCTTGCTTTCTCGGCATGACGATATCGCACATTTCTCTCAGTAGGCCGGTTTTATAAATATATAGGAACCATATGGTCATGTGGTCGCTAGCATATTGGCGAATCAAAAAGAACTTCAGCGACACCGTTTTACAAACGTTTGCAAAGGCTTACGACTGTTTTGCAAACACTAGCAAGTCGCAAAGAAATTTTGAACATGTTCAAAATTTCATTGCGACAAGAAAAACTGTTTGCGACAATAAAAACTGTTTACGAATTTTCTTGCGACCACTTACCACCAAGTTGTCTAACCTTTAATTCTAGAAAAGTGACAAAAGTTCCTCTTCTTTGGTGACCAGCTAAACCAAAAATTCAGGAAATTCAGAAAATTCAGAAAAGCATCAAACTTTGTCTTCACAGATACATTTTTTTTTTACTAAGATCAAGTGTTTTGGGCATATGCTGCCCTCTCTTTGTGGAGAGAGGAAATCTACTTTTTTTTTTCTTTTTCTTTTCCTTTATCTTTATTGTCTGTCTTTCAATTTTGGTCTGATTCTGCTCTCTCCACTGCTCTCCTCTAAATTCTAATGCTTTTTGGGCTGTGCTGTGCAACATACTTAGATCCACCAAGTTTATGTGTGAAGAGTGAAATTGTATGATACACAAAAATCCAAACAGGAATTTTTTTTTTCTTTTCTATTCTATTACCTAGATCTAGATCTAATTCGTCCACTTCTTTATACTTACCCCTAAGATCTCGGCTGTTGATTGTCCGATTGCAACCAAATGTGGTATACATGTACACATAGCTCATTATGTTTTCTACATGAATGCATAGTCAAATTAATCTTATTATTTTTATTTTTGAAAATATGAAAACTGTATCTGTAATATTCATTCCAGTCCCCATTGACTTTACACACAAACGAATGCAAAATATCGAATTTTTCTTGACATGCCTTGTGAAAACATGACATAACTCTGTTATCGTACACGCGGGGCATGCAAATTTGGTATCAAAAGTTGCGCAAAACTCTAAAGAAAAAAGTCATGAAACAGCAGCGCGAAATCTTTAAGCGTTACAAAATAATCACAGTTTATGTCGATTGGGGGGGCCTTTTAGGCCCCCCCCCCCCAGTCTTTTTAGGGTTAAGACTTTATAAGACATGCCTTTTTAAAATCCTTTACAGAGTTCTATACCATTTTATTCTTATTATTTTACTTTCCTGGCTATGTTACAGGATAAGGAAAAAGAGACAAGCCGGACGTCAAGTGGCAGCGGAGGAGGAAGTTGGACCACGCTCCTCAATGCCTTGACATTTCTCAATGCTGCTGAAAAGAGCTACACATCACTAACTTTCCTGGAATTGAAATGGTTCGCCAGAAAAGAGGTATCACTGACTTTTTACTCTGGTGGGCACGCCGTCATGATAGTTTCAGTCAATATGATCCCCAGACTAAATGCTGGATTTTTTCATTAATTTTTTTTATTTTTTATTATTTTACTTTAATATTTTAATTATTCTTTTTTCTTTTTTTTCTTTTTTTTTTTGGGGGGGGGTCTCTTGCCTTACAATAACACTCTCTTTGTCCCAATTCTTTTTTGTGAAAAATGGTTTACCCATAGATTTTTCCCATCTTGTTGGTAATTGTTATGATAATATATGGATTTATAAAGTGCTTTTTCTTGAGGATACAGAGCGCTGATTACTATTGTTACCCCGGCACTAGTCAAGCTACCATGATAAGGCACTCGAGCATTTAAGGAATTTCTTCCTACTTGGTACCCATTTACTTCACATGGGTGGAAAGGGGCAAATGTAGTTCTAATGTTATGCTTTCACATGAAGAATATTATTCTTTGCTTCCTATGACATTTTTCCAGTTCATTACCCCTTTTTACAGTACAAAATGGAGAAATACTTAATATTAAGCAATTCTTGTTTTCTCTCTTATTCAGTCTTCAAGGAAGGGCCTGTACACAGTGGCGATAGGAGAACTGAGGCGCATCGAAGCCAAGTGTAACGAAGGGGGGTCATACGAGGGTCAGGGGTCATTGTCTTCAAGAGACAGACTGCTGGCTCATCTGTGTGAGCAGTTGAGTCATTTCATAGAGGCCAGGCAGGACCTCATGAATATGTATCCTTTGTGACCTGCCAGTGTGATGATGTTAACTTCACTTTCAGTGATATTTAACTTCAAATAATCACATCAGTTAGCCTGGATGCATGTATCAGTCTTCTGTATGCATCATAATCATGTTTCAGTGTAGTTTCAAGATAAAGCAATATGTACTGTAAAACAGGGTGAATAGGAACAAAAAACCTTGATCGCTACACTTGCAAAATACTTGAAAATTTTGTGCCCGCCAAAGTGTTAAGTTTTACTAAAGTACATTGTCAGAGTGTGTAAATTGTATTTGGAACAGAGATGAAACAAATATCATTGTATTAATTTGTGCAGTGAAATGAATGTATTATTTGATGAAAGTCCTTGACCTGTTCCTCTCAAGATATGAACGACTGTGTGCCCTTGGAATACAGAAAACTGAAGTGGACTATGGGGAACTTAAAATTGCTGTTGAAGACATCAAAGAAAGGTAGGTTTGACCTCTACATGATCTTTTTCCATTGGTTAGATTCCTACTCAGAACCTGACCTAAACCCTTAACCCAACCCTCTTATATAGAGGACCGATCCTCAAGAAATATCAAAAGGTTTGTCTTCACATTTTTTCAATGAGATGCTGAATGAAACTTGAAATTATTCCTCATTGGTTCCAGGACCTCCAAGCGGTTCCATCACCCGGTCCTGGTCCCGATCCGTAACAGCTTCAGCGTAGAGCTAGAGCTTCTTCTCACCTTGATGCAGACTGAACATAACATGGCATCCTGGAGGTTTCTACCAGCCCTACTATGTCTGCAGGACTCCCACGTCAAGCTGGATGCATGGGGAGCTGCCTTCAAAGCTAAAGATGTAAGCTGTTTTGAAATTTTACAAGGACTTTGAATACAGTCAAACCTGTATAGAAATACCACGCAAGGGAGACATAAAATATGGTCTTTATGGGCAGGTGATCTTTATAATACAGATTTCTTGTGCCCTTTTAAGACATTTTAATCAATGTTTCCTCTAACACATGTTTAATGGAAACTTGTTTTCTATCCAATGGAAACCCAAAATGCAGTCTTTTTAGACAGGTACATGTAGTCTTTCTATACAGGTGGTCACTGAAGCAAATTTGACTATTTATTTTACTTAAACTCCTAGACCCATCATGTGAAAATAAATTTGACAAATTTGATGTTTATCACCTACTTTTCAGTTTTTGTCAGGATTTGTAGGTCTTGAATTGTAAAATTTGCATTCTTTTGTTATGATGATGGAAGTAGATGGTACTGGTGCTTGGTAGTATAACCTCCAAAACAATCCTATAGGAATTTGAACATGAGGTGGCAGAGGATGGACACAAGGTAAAAGTTTAGAGTGGAGTAAGATTGATTTGAAAGTCTCTAGGTTCTTATGTTCTATAAATGTTGGGTGTAGGCTGTTCCAGGATTTGATTGTACTGGGAAAGAAGAAGTTGCCATAAACATCTGTTCTTGTTGATATTATTTGTTATAACCAGTGGTCTTATTAAGTACATGTATTTTGTTAATGATTTTTAATATATTATGTAAACAAGCCTGCATAGACATTTAATCTGATGGCACCATGAGCTTTCTGTAATAATTTTATTTTACATTCTTTGTATTTTCTGATGCCATCGTCAGCGTGTGATTTTTATGCCTCCGCCCACTGAAGGTGGGTGCCGGAGGCATTATGTTTTCGGGTTGTCCGTCCGTCCGTACGTGCGTCCGTCCGTCCGTCCGTCTGTGCGTCCGTGCGTCCGTGCGTCCGTCCCACTTCTCGTTACCGCGATATCTGAAGAATCATTTGAGGTAGGAACCTCAAACTTGGTACTAGTATGTATCCCCATACGAAGATGAACTGATTAGATTTTGGGGTAAGTAGGTCAAAGGTCAGAGGTCAATTTACATGAAATTACATAAAATTCTTGGTTTTTAGCACCGTTACCGCGATATCTCAAGAACTGTTTGAGGTGAGAACTTCAAACTTGGTACCAGTATGTATCCCCATAGAAAGAGGAACTGATTAGATATTGGGGTAGGTAGGTCAATTTACATGAAATTACGTGGAATTACTGGTTTTTAGCACCGTTACCGCGATATCTCAAGAACTATCTGAGGTGAGAACTTCAAACTTGGTACTAGTATGTTTCCCTATATGAAGATGAACTGATTAGATTTTGGGGTAAGGAGGTCAAAGGTCAGAGGTCACAGAGGTCAATTTACATGAAATTACATAAAAATTCTTGGTTTTTAGCACCGTTACCGCGATATCTCAAGAACTGTCTGAGGTGAGAACTTCAAACTTGGTACCAGTATGTATCCCCATAGAAAGATGAACTGATTAGATTTTGGGGTAAGTAGGTCAGAGGTCACAGAGGTCAATTTACATGAAATTACATAAAAATTCTTGGTTTTTAGCACCGTTACCGCGATATCTCAAGAACTGTTTGAGGTGAGAACTTCAAACTTGGTACCAGTATGTATCCCCATAGAAAGAGGAACTGATTAGATTTTGGGGTAGGTAGGTCAATTTACATGAAATTACGTGGAATTACTGGTTTTTAGCACCGTTACCGCGATATCTCAAGAACTATCTGAGGTGAGAACTTCAAACTTGGTACCAGTATGTATCCCCATAGAAAGAGGAACTGATTAGATTTTGGGGTAGGTAGGTCAAAGTTCAGAGGTCACAGAGGTCAATTTACATGAAATTACATGGAATTACTGGTTTTTAGCACCGTTACCGCGATATCTCGAACTATCTGAGGTGAGAACTTCAAACTTGGTACCAGTATGCATACCCATAGAAAGATGAACTGATTAGATTTTGGGGTAAGTAGGTCAGAGGTCACAGAGGTCAATTTACATAAAATTACATGAAATTACTGGTTTTTAGCCTCGTTATCAAATATTTCTAGAAGAGTTTGAGCCATCAACTGAATTTAGGCGGAGGCATATAGGAGACGCAGTCGCATTCATCTCGTTTTTCCCAGTTCTTTGTTGTTGAAACTATCGATAAAGTTATGTGCAAAAAATATCATGTGGCCATTTGTGTATTGCAGCCCAAGAAGAAATTATATGCCCTGGTGCAGGTGAAAAACTCTGGCATCCCTCCACTCTTCAGTTGGTTAGTGAAAATGCAGGGAGCTCAGATATCAAAGGTACTGTATGCAAAGTCTACGTAACATTCTCGGTTGAAAATGCCAATTAGATAGGAGATCAACAATAAAAAAAATTCAAAGCATGCTGTCGAAAAATCTTAACAACAAAACGCCTTTCTGGCCGGAACAAGACATGTCAATATTCTGATATTGGCAACATGATTATGATATTTAACTTTGAAGTCAACATTAGTCCAAATTCCATATTTGAATGTTTTTATTTTTGTAATACTTCTGTTTAGCTGTTTCAGTGCTTCTAGATTACTTTCATGCCTCATTTCTTCACCTCCTGTTGCTACGGTAGGCTTCCTGCATTAGCAGTAATTGTTTCTGTACATGAAATTTGCCGATCATGTCTTGTCGACATCGGCCATAAATTTGACCCGCCATGTGGACAAAGACAATTTGAATTCGCTGACAGTCCATGAATACAATAGGAAACCAGGTATATATAAAATCACTGAAAAAGTAAACAAAAAAAATATACTGAATTGATTTTAAAAGATTTCCTTTTGTGTGAATGCTGTTAAAAGAACTTAGTAACACATGCAAGTTTGTGGAATTTTCTTTGTTTTGCAGTAAGGATTCTTATTCAATACACGATTAAAGGTTTAAAATTAGTTTGAAACTGTTCCTCTTGAAACACAGGTTTTCTGTGAAAAGTCAGGATTACATTGACTTAATTGCTGAACTGAGGGGTGCCATACTTTGCCCAATTCTTTTTAATTTCATTTTTGTTAATACATACAGAAGGAAACAATTCTTGTGATTTTTAAAAGAGATGGGGAACTGTGAAATTATTTTACTTATTCTAATATCCATGTTATCTGTTATCAGTGTGATTTTGAAACACCTTTTTTCACCATGATTTTCTCTCTACAGTTTAGCCTGTACTTTCACAGCACACTAAACAAACAAGCTCCACCGGGGGAGATGAAAACACACCTATCTAACCTTCCTATCGATTATTACAACAAGTAAGAAATTATGGCATCAAACATGGACGAGTATTTATAAATATTATGTATGCTAGTAGCAGGACTATAATTGTCCAAGGAAATTTCAGTTGCAACTTTTCATTGGTATTTTCCTACATCTTCTGTGAAAGAAACCACCTTTGTGCAGTTATTGACCAATGACACATCATGATTTAGCTTTTTCATGCCACTTGAAGTATCGGTCCCTAAATGACAGATGAATTAAAGGCCAGTGCTTATTAAAATATCTCTGGTACTTCGTAGATCCCTATGTAGGATAGTGTCCTTCCAGCATAAGAAGGATGCTTATTACATCTCTCTAGTACTTTCAAACCCCTTTCATCCCCTTTTGACATAAGAGCAAACATATCTCTCTCTTACTTTCTAACCCACTATATCTTTGAAGGATAGTGACCTTTCAGCGTAAGACGGATGCTTACAACATCTCTCTGGTGCTCAACACCCAGGCATCAGGTATCAACTTCCAGGGGCTTGGTTATCACTTCCCGTCAGATCTTACGGAGCCTCCTACTGGAATGGACAGCTACCCTGCGATCTTCTCCTACCCTAACGTGAGTGTTACTTCCCTGTAGATATTGTCCGTTAAGAGCAAGAAGGTTGTTAAGTCCCATATTTCACAAAAGAGTGAACACCCTTCTGGCTTTCAACAGACTCTATAGACAAGGTTAGAGAAGTGAAATGTTTCGTGTACCATTGAAATCTCATGATTTATTATGAAAGTCTATATTATGGAATATCTCTTGCCCATAAAATGGCCCATATGTCCTTTGGCAAAATAATAATCTACATTTCTTACCCTCCTTCCTGGGGAGCGTTTCGTCAAGCATTTTGTCAGTGATTTTTACCGAAAGCTGTTATAAGCTACTGAAATCCTTGCATCTGATTGGCTGAGAGCAAATTTGTCAGTAAAAATCACTGCTTGATGAAACGCTCCCCAGGTGTAGCAGATGGATAATGGGTAGAAAGTTTTTTCTTGAATTCTGTAAAGGGCACAGATTGGCTAAATAGTAGTATTTTGTAGGCTCCTTCAGCATCCCTTTGGATGGAAAAGTACGCAATATATTTGTAGTTCTAATTCTGTTATTATAATCATCATTACCATTTGCATTTTATATTAATTGTTTTGAATGTTATTGAAAAGATACCCTATCAAAAGTTTATGCAGTCATGTTTGTCTATTACCTGGATGACATTAAAAGGTTTTTTTCTTTTCTTTCTTCCCACAGGAGCGACCCACAAACCTGTGGCCCAACATTGTGATGTTGATAATGACTAAACATGAAGCAGCTCCTTTAGACAGTATAACATATGAATGCGACAAGATAAGCAAGCAGGTAAATGCCTACTACTTGTTTGTTATCATATACATATATTTACATGTATTTGGCTTAGTTGAGATCATGAAGCTATGTATAAAGTTTTGTAGCTTCGGTCACTATATACATACATGAGATGTGTGATATCTTACAGGACAACTGTCCCCATGACTATCCCCGCCTCCCCCCCCCCCCTCCCGCATACATGTACCCACAGGACAATTATCCCTTAACAACCACCACCATAGGACAACAACCAAAGTTTTATTCCCCCTTCTACTAACCCAACTGGAATTATTTATTCTAAGTAATTGACCTAGAGGGAAGTTGTTCTAAACATACTCAAGTCATTTGGATGATATTACCCAGGTATAAGTGTTGTTTAGTTAAAAAACAGTTTTCACATTATTTCTAGTTTTTGTTCTGCAGCCTCAGCTGATGACTTACTTCATCGGCCATGTAGACAGGAGGATGAACCTAGTCGTTCTGTTTGAGAGCAAGAAATCGGAGAGAGATTCCACTACCAATAGCTTCATCCAAGGTAAGTTCATCAGAGCCAGAACCCTTCTGTGGGAGCTCGTGGTATATTGGTGAAGACTGTTGACTCTCATACTAGAGGTCCTGGGTTCAGTCCTTCCTTGGTGCTGACATCCTTGGACAATGTGTTTCGCCAACATTTGCCCCTCTCGACGCAGGTGTATTACGTTGGTACCTGCCAATGCTGGGGTTACAATAATTGCAGGGCCTGCAGGAAGAGCAGTATGGATACTGATGTGGATGTGGCTATCGTGGGTACACAAGACCGAATAATCTTTCTCTTCTTCTCTGACCCTCACCCCACCATATTCTCTTAATGATGATATTGTTGTCTTGTCTTATTACAAAAAAGAAGCATGCTTCGTCTTCTGAATGCTAGAAGGGTGTTACCTCATGTGCTTTTATGTTTATATAAAAACCTTCTGACTCGGAGAGATTCCACTACCAATGGCTTCATCCAAGGTAGGTTCAACAGGCCCATAACCAGTGCCATATTGTGGGTCTAGTCCTTGAGGGGGCATTGGTGTTATGGGGGGGGGGTGGTCACTGGTCTTTCCAGGTGAATTACATGCAAAAAAAAACAAGGCCGGCGAGTGGGTGACAGTGTATGGAAGGGGATTGAGTCATCTTCTTTATTACATTGCCCTATCCAAGGTACAGATAATGTAGTGAGAATGTCTGACTTGAGATCAGTTTTTGTGCTCTGGTTTGCTTTTGGACTTGGGTACTACACAGATCTGAATTTGACTCGATTCATGATACCATAAGATGTTAATGAATGCACTGAAGAATATTGAAGTCTGGATGAAAACCTATATATTTTGATGATGGTCTTAACAGTTGCCTGATTTTAGCTTAACAGTTCCCCATGAAAATTGAAGGAGCATCTTTCCTGAAATTTTTTGTTTTCCTTTATTTCTTCCTCCCTAACAGAGATGTGTAGTCTTCTCCGAGGGAGCCGATTGCTATCTAGTCTTAGACCTGGTACCAAGAGTTGAGACTAGTTCCCTTCTTCATGATGGATTGGAACAGATTGCTAGTTGGTCTTAGACCTGGTTCTAAGAGCTGAGATTGGCCCCCTTCATCATAATGAATTGGGGCCTTTTGCTGGCTAGGTTTAGCCTGGTTCTGAGAGTTGAGATCGGTCCCCTTCATCATGATGGAGTTTGGTGATTGTCAATTGCAGTCAAGGGTCTTCCTTTTGGAGTGTAGGCATAAATGTTTTGAAACCCACAGAAAAGGGGTACATTTTCAGGACATCCAAGTACATGTCTAACTACCCATTCAGACAAGAAAAACTATACATTTCATACGAAAACTCTGTAGTTTTACGAAAGTAATATAATTTTCTTGGTCGACTGCATTATAGCAAAATTTTGTTATAACAAAACATTTGTATAGCAAAATAGAGGGTTGGGCATCGTTTCAAAAGAGAAGTTGATGCGGAATCAGAGTTGACTTGTGGTGTGACCCTCATATGGTATGAGGAATGTACACTTTCCTTATACAATGTGTGTGTGTTGCTATATGCTTATCGTAAGTGCTTCTTTGTATGACATCTCTTTTATTATGCAAGTGTGGTATATTTTTTCCCATTTATGTGAAAGGGCTAAAAGTGAAGGATGTCATCATGTCAAGATGTGCACAGAGGCGTCGGAACATCGGGCCTCGGACAATGGATAGGGGAGCATCTTTTAATTGTCTGGCGGACAAAAGATACCCCCCCCCCCCCCCCACCCCCAATGCCTTGTCCAAGCCTGACATTCCGACGCCTCTGGATGCGCAGTATTCAAAGGTAAGGGGTGTTCTTTTGTTCAAGATTCATCATGCGCCCATGTCCAAAATTAGGGGATGTTTGGGTGTGGAAGATAATAGATATACATGTGGACTAGTTCAAGGTTATCACGTATTATGAAATTGTATTATGGAATTGTGAACGTAAACTGACTTTTAAAAAATGCAGTGAAACCTGCTTTAGCAACCACCTGTCTATAAAGACCATAATTTTTGTTTCCCTTAAAAAGTGTTTCTCATTGAAACGTGTATTAAAGGAACCTGTACATAAAGACCACCTGCTCATGAAGACCACTTTTCTTGTCTCCCTTCAGTGGTCTTTATAGACAGGTTTCACTGTATCACCTTTACTTGATATTTTGTCAGATCCAAGCTCTAGGACGGCTATCATGCCTATCGGCTTATAGTATAGTACAGTCATGACAGCAATTATTTGAAGCCTATTTGATCAGCCTTTTTTCTTCAAATTAGCAACACAAGTATTTTTCTCTTATTGCTAGATTTTTCTTATAAAAAGTCAAGTATCTGAAATGAATAAAAATTGACAGAATGTATGTTGAGAAGTTAAAAAGTTGCCAATTTGCATGGAAAAACAGTGATTTTGAACTTTCCATCGCGTTTCCAATTTAAGATCTTTAGTGCTTATTTTCCTTTTAAAAATTTTCAGCATCAAACAAAACGGGTTCAAGAATGTAGTCATCCTGATTGGTCAAATAACACCACATGACCGTGCAAAAAAAAGCACTAACGCACAGTAAAAAGGCTCTAAAGCACGGCTGAGCTGCGCGTATGCGTACCTCTGGTGCGTGCAAACTAAAAACACAATGAAATCGCGTAGTTTGACATTTTAGTGTAGGGATTACATGCACACACTGAAACACGCATGACTTTTGTTGGCAACGCTTCTGTGATGTCATCCAGGAAAGCTGCATGGCAGCCTGCATGGCAGCCTCCATGACTGTGCGACTCTTGGCGTTTCTATGGGGTTCGTAACCATTTTTATATACTTCATAATCATATTGCCGACCCGTTTTATAAAACTATTAATACATGGTTGTGAGTTTGTGCATTAGTGCGATCCGGCAACTCACAGGTTTTTATTGTGGTGTCCAACACACTCGGCTTGCGCCTTGTGCATTTTAGTACACCACGATAAAAACCTTTGTGTTGCCAGATCGCACCAACGCACTCCCAAACATGTATTAACAGTATACTAACGCAACCAAAACGGGCATATTATGTGTAGAATTTTCTGCTCTTTCTGCTCGTGTATGTGGTATGTTTTTTAGGGCTCTGCATCAAAAGTTATATGCCAAACCGCACAATGTGGAACCTTTGTCATGAATGGGTTAATACAGTCATCTGATACACTAAAAACTTGGACTGATGGGACAAAATTGCTTGGACTTGCCCATGTACAAGCAAAACATGAAATGTCATTAAAATGCTGAAACTAGCCATGGTTTTTTTTTTGTCCACCTTTCCCTCGTTGAACATTAATTATAGAAGTGTCATAGTCTAATGGTTTGAACACATGAATGGAGATGCCAAGGTCATGGACAGACTCGAGCCCTTGCGCTGCATTTATGTTGCATTGAATTATTCTAAATATTTGATGGAATAGAGTGATCATACAAGTGTATCCTCGAACCAGCTTCTTTTACAGTTCTGGTACATGTGCATGCATTATGATATTATCAGATCTAATTGTTTGATATATGAAATCATTTTGTTATAAAGCATAATAACATATATATATATATATATATTTATATCTAATTTATTAGTGGTTTCAGTTGTTTTTCTTTTTTGTGAATTTTGTTAATGTACATGTGCATCATCATGTCATAATTTGAGATAAGATCTCTGAAACTCCTTTATCTCTCTCCCTAAGTCTCTCTTCCTCTTTCACCTCCCCCTCCCTGTGTCTCTCCCTGTGTCTCTCCCTGTGTCTCTCTTCCTCTTTCACCTCCCTGTGTCTCTCTTCCTCTTTCACCTCCCTGTGTCTCTCCACCTCTCTCTCAATTACAATGTCTAATTGCATTAAATATATGACCAAAGGGCAACAAGTACAAAGTACAAGACATTTCAGAGTCTATGCAAAGCTTCCAAATGACACTTTGAATATAAATGATACTTTTGAATACATTTATATCAGAAATCCTTATCATAATCACTTCTGATGACACTTTTTGTTTCTCTAATGAGCATCATTTTGAGTTGCTCCTCCCTTCATCAGTACTTGATTGAAAAGATTTCAAAATGGAACATGGAATTTTACGCTGTATTTACCAGTACTTTGTACTTTATGGTCTTGGCAAATGTAGCTTGAAAAAAATGAAAATATATGAATATACAAAACAAGATTGCAGGCATTTCAAATTTATTTTCATAGTATATAAGGATAAAATGAATATGAAAGACACGTACATGTACCACAATGCCGGACATACTAAATATCTAAGAATATAAATAAAATACTACACTCAATTCATATATTCTTCAGATTTATCTCATAACTATTCACTAGGATACCCTATATTTCTTAAGATTCTTGTTTTAAACAAAACTATTCATTCGGATACCCTATATGTATTATTGTACGTAATATTTAACAAAGTTCTATCATTAACTGCCCAAATAAAGTTCCAATAGAATATCTCACCTGAATTGTTTTAATTTCAGGATTGTGCATTATTTCCTACAACTTGGTTTAATATACATGTAATATTGTATTCAAAGTTTTCTTATCAGATCAATAAAATACCATTTCCTCCTTTCACTTCTACTGATGTAAACGTGTACAAGGCAAGTACACATGTGAGGAAATTAATTAACTCTATTCCCTCACAAAACTATAATATTTGTACCAATATACCATTGTAAAATCATTTATTTGTATAAAAAAAGACATATATATCCACTTGCAGCCTCTAGAAAGGGCTCATGAGTCCTTAAGTCTATTTCTTTCATAGAATAAGGAAGCATTAAACATCTCTCAAGAACATTTACTAGGGAGTTTTCGTTCAGCAACGTATGCGGGATTCTAGGACGGAGAATAACAATTGCACATGACAAAGGACGCCCAGACGCCCGTCTTAAATTTTTTTTATGGAAATTGAAGAACCGGAACAGTAGTTTCGTCCTACATTCAGAGCGAACGATGCATTGCAATTTATTGTGCGTTCTTGATCTAGCAAGGTATTGCCGTTCCGGTTCTCTAATTTTCGACAAAGAATGCCTAGGCATCCTTTGTCATGTGCAATTGTTAATCTCCGTCCTAGAATCCTGCATACATTGCTGAACAAAAACTCCCTACTGTCTTGAACATTAATCAAATCTTTTCATGGCCAGTTATTCAGGAAGAATGTCTATTATAGAAACAGAAAGTAAATTTTTTTTTTAATACATAATTTCATTTATTACAACTTGTTTTTATTAACTTAAATTTAAATGTTTTACAGAAGATATTTTATTAAAGGCAATTATTCAGGAAGAATATCTAATACACTGGAGAAACAGAAAGTACATTCCAAGTTCTAATATAAATGTTTTATGTAAATAAAAACTACTCAAGTATGACACAATATACACAGGCAATATTTGGAATATAAAATAATATAAGTGCATATCCAACATGGATACATGCTTGTACGATACCTATTTTAATACAATTCTGTAACAATGCTATACATTATCACTGTACACGTACACGTATAACAATAACATGCACTAAATTAGGTACCCAACAGTAAAGAGTTAAAAATGGCTTATGATATTAGAACAAACACTATAATATGTAAAATGTGCGTAAACTGTGAAAAAGGTGTTGAATCAAGGAATTTAAAGTTCTTGGCTGTTTTTCTTCATTGTATTAAAGTTTCATAAAATAATCTTTACTTTATATGAATGTACTGGGAATTTCTTTACCTTTATTTAAGAATGATAAAAACCGGCGTGCATCCAGTTTTAAAGGCGATTTGAGTGTACTGGTCATGCAACTACTTTGTAAAAGAAATCATTGACAAGTTCTCTTGTAAAGTTGGTTATGTGGTAAAAAGGAAGACATGTATTTTTGTATGAAGAGGTTTCGGAAACATTAAAAATTATAGCAAATTTTACGGTAATTAATCCTGCTGAATATAACGCTGAAAAGCACTACATACATACATATGCATATGAGACTGCACAAATGGGCGGAAGCATTTTGGTCCCAAGCGATAAACTATTTCTAGTCCTATTTTAAATATGAGAGAAATGTCATAAAATGCCTCAGCTATTCTTGTGATAGTTTTCTACATGCAAATGAAATACATGTAGTAAGAGAAAGCTAGAAATATTTTCAACCTCTGCCAGTACTCAGTATAACTTCCAAACCCATCAAACTCCAAATGCAACTTGAATGTACCGGTAATGTAAATATTAAGTTTACATATCAAATAATATTGAAATCACCTCTAACACAGATGTACAAGAGAAAAACATTATTTTTGATCAGCCTTTAGAAATATCTTATCACACTGCAAATTTTGTATATAATGAATTTATAATTTTAAAAAGTGAAGAAAGAGAAAATTAAAGGAACTATACAATTAAAACGGAGTCTTGTAAAATAAAAACAGAAAAATGGAGTAAATGAATGAATGTACAGTAATCTACGTTAATTGCCTCTAAACGTGATTTTGAATTTATCAATCAAAACTTTCTAATCATATTAGAAAATTCTTAAGGGCACCGCTTAGAGCAAGACGACCTGTTTGGTGTTGCCAAATGGATGGTAATAATTGAGTAGAGATCTGTGACCCTCTTGCAATATGCGTTTCTTTATGTGACGCTCCTAGTTTCTGACGAAGCCAGCGTTGTTCTGATCATTCTTATTCCCAGACTCTTCAAAGAACATGAAGTCCTGTGGAAGGAGATGGCAAGATGGACAGAAAGGATAAAGACAGGGTGGAAACATGTATTTTCTCCCTTTCAGGACAGGGATTATTTAAGGGCTAAACTGATCACGTTTCGTTCTTCAAATTGGCAACACTACTATTTTTTTCTGTTAGTGCTACATGGTTCTAATAAGGTGTAATGTCTTCGAAAACAATATACAGGGCTACAAATTTTGTCGACAAGTTGAAAAAATTGCCAATTTTGATAAAAAACAATGATTTTGAACCTCTTAGTGTGTTGCCAATTTAAGGATTTTAAACTTATTCTCGTTTTTAAAATTCCTGGCATCAAACGCAATATGGTCTTGCAACAAAAATGGACATAGTATATGCAGAAATTTTTGCTCTTTCCACTCATGCATCTGGTATGTTTTTTAGAGCTCTGAATCAAAAGTTATTGAGCCAAACCACAAAATGTGGTCAATTGTCTTGAAAGGGTTAAGCCGGTACAATAAATGGAAGTTGAACAACATAAACTCTTTGAAATGACTATGTGTACAAAATATTCAAGAATATGTTTCATCACAACATAAGCGTAACTGGAGAGTGATAGAGTGTACATGCAATATACATCGATCCTTGATAGAATTCTCACAAGGAATATGACATGACAAATGCATGCACAATTATCTTTGTGATTTATGACGATGAATGCTAGGTATGGGGGCCAATCTTTAAACAGGATGGGGGTGGTGGAAAACACACTGAAGAGATGGATACACGTCATACACGTAGGATACATTAGCCCTAAATAAATGACACAGAGGAAATTATCAGTTTATCACTTCCTTTTAAAACCAATTCCGCATCAAACGTACAGAAAAGTCACTTATGACTTCAACTGTAATTGCTAGAAATGACCTTTTAGTGTATTGCTCAGGGATAAAATCATTCTGGAGGAGAAAAAGCACATGTATCATGATTTGAATAGCATTTTTTTCTTTCTGTTTAATGCTGCTGTCTGTATAATGTATATATACCCTGTATTTGTACAATTCATTTATGAAGAAAATCTAAATTCTAACCATGATGACTTGTACACTTATAATTTACTGGTCATAGGGAATGTGATATAAATAATTTCTCCTTTAAAATGCGAACAACCCATTCTCAAGGTGTGTGGGTCACAAGGCAAAAAAAAAACAACACATAAATAATAACGATACTAATGAATGTGAGCCGAGAGTGATAAGCTCTGGATGACTCAAAAGCCAATGGAATTCTATTAGAGCACTCTTTTAAAAAAATGAAAAGATATTACATCACCCCCCACGGAATCAACGTTTTATTTTGAAATTCTAAAAGATTTCCACATTAGAAAAAGGAATGTAAATAGAGGTACATATAGGTGGTTCTCAGTTTTCTTTAGAAAATTAAAAAAAAAAAAAAAAAATCTGGAAGACTGAAAAAAGTACTGGAATTCTGAGAAAAAACTGACAAGATGTTCAAATTGCCCTTGCCCCCAAGGGAATAATTATTTCCTTTTAAAATTCATCCCATCTTTCTGTGAATAGAAAAAGGAATTGAAAACAGACTTTTTTTTCCATGGGGAGGGGTAGGTTGGTCCTCAATTCTTTCAGAAATTCCTAAAGAGCTCCTGTAACCAAAAACAAATTTATCTTATGGTGAGGGTCACATGCAAACATGTGATGCAAGTACTGCAGGAGGGAGGGAGGAGTGGGGAGGGGGAAGGGGGAAGGGGTGTTGGTCACAAGCAATTAAGTACTGCACCTACATGTACATGTATTACAGAGGGGAGGAGGGGTTGGGGTATGTGGTATGGTTCACATGCATATCTCAGTACTAGCAAAGCAAATAATGAACCTAGTGAAAATAAATCTTACCGTTTGTGGTTTTTTGGTTTGTGTATGTGTGGGTGTGGGCGTGTTTAGCTGTATGTCCGAGGACATTTTCGGACAGAGAACAAAAAAAAAATCATGAGAACAATGGTCCTCGGAAGCTGGACAATGGTCCTCAGAAGCCGGACAATGGTCCTCGAACGTCGAACAATGAATTTGTGCCTTATTCCGTCGACTGTCCGAGGACCAATACTTGTCCTCGGAAGTAAAGCCATGTAAAGCTGTGTGTGTGTGTGTGTGTATGGTAAGGGAAGGGAGGGGAGGGGGGAGGGGGTGATGGGGTGTAGTTCACATGCAAAACAAGCAATGCATGTACTGCACCGCATATGCACAGTGGAAATTAATTTCAAGCATTTTGAGGGTGGGGTCTGGGGGGTTTGGGGTGACGTTCACATGCGAACAAGCAACAAACTGCAACTCTTACACTGTTATGAGCATGAGCTACACTGATGATGATGATGATGGTGATTAAACGGAAGAGAATCCTGCTTTCTTCTTGTCTTTCTTGTCTCCAGACTGCTCAAAGAACATGAAATCCTAGAGAGAGAGAGAGAAATGGGGTGAATGATGGAAGAGAATTACCATGACATGAAAATCTGTACTTTGGAAAGTTCCCAGATTCTCATAGGCATAACACACATAATGTACATGTATGAATCACATTGAGTGTCAATATGGTGTGACATGTACACTGTATAATGCTACATTCCTAATAATCAGGAAAAAATTATCATGGATGGATACAACTGTGTATGGTTTTACAAGTGTGTATACAAACAACAAGGCTGCAAATGGTCCCCCAAAATTGGGGAGCAATTACTGAACATAACTTCAAGGAAATGTTCAGACATTACACAAACATGGTAGGCAATACAATAAAACACTGTGATTGCACCCATGGATAACAATGATAATAAAACAACCATTTTCTATATTCAAGAATTTCTATAGTCAAAAATTGTTCAACATATTAAGTATTGTTGGAGACAAAGTGTCGCAATCACCCAACTAGCTCTTGCCTTTTTTTCAAGGGCAAGACTGTATGGTACTTTTATTTGCTAGCCCACTTCGGTAAAATCAAATATGAAAATAAAAATAATTGTTTTTTAAGCTATAGCCTGTAGCACTAAAAAGATTGAAGAAACTTCCCCCCCCCCCAAAAAAAAAAAAAAAAACTCAAACCTACAAAGGCCCTCTAACCCCTATCAAATTTTCAAGCCTACATGTAACAATGGCTTGTCAGCTCAATATCATAAACACTGATTTCTTTTTTTCTTTTTTTTAATTTAGACTTCCATCGTTCATTTGTATGTTTTACACTGTACTAGGGTAATTCATATTTAGTTGATGCTCAAGAATATCGATTGTACTACCAGGAAATCAAATTTCATTTTTTTCTCCCTCTAATACATGTCTTTCCTTTCTAATTATGTAAACTTATTCAACTTACCAAGTGAAGGCTTAGACGAGGATCATGAAGATTTTGCAATACACATTTATGAAATTGGCATGCACACATATATACACATGAATGATCAATTACGATGTGATGATGAATAAGAGTGATACATGTATACTTAAAGCATTTAAAGCTTCCCTACAAGCTTTTAAAAGCTTTTAAAAGCTTGCATTTGACGAAGAATGCACACTGCACATTTGTGAGGTTTTATAACAAACATATATAAGGCAGAACACAAAATTGGCGAAAGAATGTACACAAACAAAACAAAAGCAAAATATGCAACTCAAACAAGAGTGTTAGCAAATTGCAACAGAAAATCATATAGATTTTTGAAAAAGTTTTATACTTTTGGAATATTCTTTCTATTTTTGCAATAAAGCGTTATGACAGTCTCCATTTTGTCAAATATGTCATAAGGTACATAAAGCTATTAAAGAATTATAGATGATGTAAACCATTTGGGGAAAGGGTTTTATGAGTTGGGCTGCTCCTGTTTATTAGTATTAAATGAAGAGGCCACTGAAATAATTTGAGAGCAGATAAAGACTGAAATACCTAAGTATACTGATTAAAAGTTAAAAGAAACCAAAACAACAAAAAAAATCAGAAAATAACAAGCAGAGGTGTCAGTCTTTCAAAAGCATAATTCAAGAAAAAACAAAGATTAAGAAATAATCATGTACAGAGAAAATCATGAAAATAGCAATAATCAACTCACGATAGAAAAGCATTAACCTATTCAGAATAAACCAAAATGTAGGTAACACAAAAGGAGAGAGTGATACAGATTTATAATTTTTAATATGATCTGGGGAGCGTTTCATCAAGTGTTTTGTCAGTGATTTTTACAGACAAATTTGCTCTCAGCCAATCAGATGCAAGGATTTCAGTAGCTTATAACAGTTGTCGGTAAAATTCACTGACAAAACGCTTGATGAAATGCTCCCCTGTTTAGAGCCAGAAGGGTGCTAACTCAGTGTTGAGTTAACACTAACACCCTTCTAGTTCTCAGCAGTGAATCGATGGTGATCCATATTCATGTCTTCATTCTAGTTCGAAACAGCCCTCAAACAGGAGAAGAAACATTTGTTAATTTAGTGAGATAATGCATGCAGAAATGAAAAATGAAATTTCCTACAAAAAAATGTGAATATAAACAAGTGTACTGTAAAAATAATGTTTTGAAAAGAACTGTAAGGAAGAAAGATTAAGAAAAGAACAACCTTATGTACAGGAAGTTCATTACATTGTTGTTAAAAGTGCGGACATACACAACCATACATAACAATTCACACTATCAATTACTTTCCACACATTGTGTTCAATCTCTCTCTCTCTCTCATTAATTTAGTGAAATATTGCATGCAGAAATTAAATTAGATAATGAATTCCCTGAAAAAAGATGAATGCAAATATTCATCCGTAAAACAATATTTTGAAAAGAAAAGTGAAGAAGAACAGATCAGGGGGTAATCAACTACAATGATCTCACTCCATCACATACCACACATTCATCACTACCACTGTACATAAAAATATAACCACTACAATCAATGATATTCCAAACATGACATTCTCAGACCGGTATATGCTTAGAAACATTGTATATATAGATGTCTTATAGGCGCAATATAAATCTAGATTATTTTTATTCAAATGCAAGCTTTATACAAAATTGCTCTTTGAGAAAGATAGTAGAGTGCTTTGAAAATTAACCTATATAACATCAAATTGATGAAAAGGAGCTACAGTATAGAAACACATCATTTTTTCAAAGCCATTACCGGTAGAGCAATAACTCTAAAGGAAATTAAGTTGCAACTAAATTTCCTTTCGGGATCCCCTTACAATGTAATGTAGCTCTCAATACAAAGAATTTTGTTCCTGACCATGAATTAGAACGGAATTAACTGAATTCTGGCAGCATTTCTAATTCACAGCAGACTCGCGCATTATTCATCCGTAACATGAATTATAACGCTTGTCTATATTACAAAGGTGTCACCCCATGGGTACTTTGAAATTGACTCCTATTCATCATTGCATGACTATGAATATTCAAAGAAAAGAATTCTTAATGCTTGCCCATAATGGCTGAGGTATCTTGGGTTTAGATCTATGAAAAATGCAGCGACATATTCCCAAATGAAACCATATTCAACACGCTAGTAGTTTCTAAGAATCGAAGATGGATAACAATCTTATTTTTAAATAAGATTTAATAAGATTTTAAAAAGGGGGGGAAAAAACTAAGTTTTGTTCAAATGAACCTCTACAAGAAAAAGTTATCTCATGCATAACTTGTGTGAGAACAGTTAAATTTGCAAGAAAAGTAATATGGTGTATACAAAGCTGACTAAATAATTGTGTTAATCTATAAAGAAATAGTGAGGCATGCATACAGTAAAGAAGAGTATCAAATTGCAAACAGTTACTATTTAATAGAACAAATGTCCAACTTTGTCCTGTGAGTTTGAATGCATCAGCATATTTTCCATTTTAGAAACAATTTTTTTTTTTAATCACATTTTCTAAAAGGCCCTACAACATAATAATGTCTGTTGAGGGTCAGAAGGTCATATACTTGAGGTGAATGTAATTGGGTTAATACCTTTTCAGGCTCTATTAAGTGGAAGATGATCCGAGTCGGACATGCTGTTAGCTAATTAATCTCAAGCACATCTTCAAGTATATGAACTTCATGAATGAGAGTAGAATGAAAAATTGGGGTGAAATTTTGCAAATTTTCAGACACCTCACAGTTGTATCCTCTCAATCGTACACTTGTATTACTTCTGCATTTGTTTCATATTGAGATATAGTGCAGTTTAAAACAACTTTAAACAAGTAACATTAGTGAAATGAAAACAAAGTTAATCAATACAAGCCCTATAGTTCCACTCAAGCGATAAGGGAATGGGTCTGCACACACAAAGCAGCAAGTGAGAGCCAAAAAGCTGTTAATGCATCTCCACTGGCACTTACTACCCTTTACTTCTCATATGATACAGCGAGCAAGCTTACACACAATTATATCACTTTATGCTTTCTGGGAGTATAGTGACTCCAAAGCACAATTCATTCTCTGTATCCAATGTTTAATGAATAGTATTCATGCCCTTATGGCTCCAAGCAAATGAAAGACTTCATTTTGCCTGCTGAGAACCAGAAGGGCATATGTACAGAAAAGCATGAGTTTAAATGCCCTTTTTGCTTTTTCATTTATTGTATCTGGTGGATTTACTACAATATATATTATAATAAATTTGGTCAAAATGTGTTTTCTTGGTGTATTGATCTACAAATGTCGGTGGTCGACATAATCTGGGCCCTGTTTCATAAACTTATTACCAATAATTATCGTAACTTGTCATTGATAACAAGTTTTATGAAACAGGGCCTCGTTCTTTTCAATTACTTTTAAAATTAAAAATAGGACCATACAAAGTAAGCCTTTCCTACATGGAAAAAAAAATATATAAAATTATTATTAAAGTGGTCAAGAATCATGAACCTTGAATTGGAAATGCACACCATGCAACAACAAAAAAAGAATTTGCATCACTGAAAAGGAAGGAACTGGTTCCAATATTCAAAGTTATTAATAGTATCTACGGATGTGTGGGTGTGGTAGCAGAGGTTTCTATTTCAACAAAGAATTTCATAAAATTAAAATATTGGTGCTAATTTTGTCACTTCATATGAAACCAAAAGTATAATACTGCTACATGATTTCCGGTGACTGTTTGGTATGTTACACGTATAAATCATATACTTGTTATCTCCTTGATATACATGTAAATGACCATTAAAAGACAGTTGTATCGATAATAGATTTTCTAAGGATATTACACGAACATGTTGCTGAAATTCCTTGCACCATGTTTTGATCTTGGCATTTTACTATTAAAATCAAGGTGCTTATTATTTGATGTACACTTCACTATCCCTTGATGAACCATACAGTGAAAGTGTGCAATTTTGTAATTTGTATTTTATGATCCATGCACTAAACTATAAGGTCTTAATTTAATTTCAATTTTAATATTATAGGATAATACTAAATTAAGGGCATTCTTTAAATTCTACTAGAAAATTCATAACAAACCAATATGATATATGTGTAGGTTCAGGAACAAGCAGTTTAATTGAAATAAGATCATTACATTATGCTTTCATCATAGTACACAAAATATGCAGTTATAATCATTACAATCATAATATTATTTATAAATTTATGCCAAATATGGAATACTTATAGACGTTTTCGCACATACCTAATCACAAACACAGACTGCAAACTATTCTACATGTATCATAATTGGAAAATGTCATCAAACAAATATGTATTTTTTCAACACTCAATATTGAAGTAAAAATGCATGCAGGCCTGAATGAATCATTACATTAAGTATAAAATATACACGTATTGTAAAATCATTAAAAAAATTATCATTTGCAAAACTGGCAGCAACTTTTTTCCACAAGTTTTGCTTTTATCTAAACGGCTCTACATGTAGATACCAATACCAGTTTTAAAAATGATCTGCGGATTTAAAGATTGGCAGTACAATCAAAACAAACAATATCTTTCGCCTAGATGTAAACTTGTATGAAGAAAAAAAATCACTTTTTGCCAATTTACGGCATCTTTACTGAAGTACATGTATAAATTTAAGGCAATTAAGACATTTGAGTCATTACAACAAACAGACATGTAGAACAATGTATAATATACTGGTTGCATGCTTCATTCTGAAATAATGCAGTAATATTGATTCAGAAAGTTATGAGCTTGTCCTGGCATAGAAATGTTTAGAATTTGATATATATCTACATGTACATGTATAACTATAGCCATTAAAATAAAATAGTTTTCAATAATTCAATTTTTCACATTGAATCAATATTTTAGTTTGATCTGATCCTGTTAAACATACAGATATGAAGAGGCCGGGACACGTCTGTCCATTACAGGTTAAATTTGAGAATTGAGATTGTCATATTTCTTGGGGTATTTCAAGAATATTGAATGCTTTAAAAGATTGTTTTCGTGATAAGCATTGCAATAAATAAAACAAGCATCATTTTCCAACAATCTTGGAAAAGATATCTTCTGAAATAGCGAACTTAGTTTGGGAGCAGGCTCTTGACTAAAATGAGACCAGTTTTGGCTTGAATTCTTGTTTTCCTTGTATATTTAGCACAAAAGGCATAGTTATTTCACAATTCAGGACAAAAGACCAGCCATTCTTAGCAAGAATTACCAGCTAGCTACTGCACATTTCCCATCTACATGTACACTCCTAGACATAGATACATGTATATAATGATGTACTATTTAAGGCAGTTGAATGAAAAGGTTATCATTTTACAAGAAATATCCTAATATCCTATATCCTGAAATCTCTTGAAATATAATGTCTTTTACATCTGAACATTTTTTTTTACTATAATCTTACAGTCTCTTTCAATGCAAGAATTTTGTAAATTGCCTGCTCCAGAGCTTTTCATAAATGTACATGTATATTATTTTTTCTCAACTGGTGAATTTGGCATGTACGGCATTTGTTCACAATCCTTCGTGCCATGTTATTATTACGTGAAAGTTGCCAATTTACATGTCCTCAAATGAAACAAATATAATGCTCTATTCAAAATCAGTGAAATTCCAGTACGTGATAGTCAGCCCTTTAAGCCGACTCAACCTGCCACTTAAATAAAATCTTTCAAAAATTTACACTAATATTTCAAGCCACAGGAAAAATTCAAAGCCTCGGTTTAATATATATTCAACCTTAAAAGTGTCAGCACCTACATGTACCCTAGTATGAAATCGTATTCAACAAAAAGATATATACATGTATAATAGTAAGAAACTAGATTCAAAATGCCTTCAATGTACATGTAGGCCTATACTTTGCCAGAAACTTATGACCTTTTAATAGCCTGTATTAAACATATTGTTTGTGAAGAACCAGAAGGGCATTAACTCAATATCATTTACACAGAGTTAACGGCCTTCTGGCTCCCAGCAGATGATACTCTATGCTTTTGTGACCCTAACAGGCTATCATCCATTCATTTTAGCGATCCACTGTCCAAATCTACATGTAGAAACAAACTTGACCAACATAATGGCTGATGAAGGCCACAAGGGCATAAGCTGAACTCTATACAAAGTATATGGAGTAACGCCGTTCTTCCTCTCAACAGACAATATAAAGATCACTAACCAGGGAAAACTGGCTCTATTAAAATCATAATATACCTCCTGATCACTACATGGATACAAATAAATAAAATGCCCAGGTGAGGTCAATGCTTTAAGGTACTATTAATCAATAGTAAAAAAGAAAAATGATGATACGCTGAACTTCATTCTAAAGAAACTTCATAGAAGCGCCTTGTTCTTTTCAAGGCCATTTTTTCTCTTCTTTCTTTCCAGCTTTCTTCTCCAAACTCAAATTGAATGGTGTCAATCTATCACTCATATTCAGACATTGTACCAGATATTTTGAAAATGAAATGACTGCATTCCATATTGAGTATTTTGGTTGCTATGAACACAAATATGAGGGAATTTACATGTAGGTAAATTGTACTTTGTGATTGTATTTACCCCTTCATGGTGGTGTGCAACCAAAATTGAAAAGATCAAAAGTATTACAACTGCCATGAATGTCTTAGAACCAACCCTTCTTTTTTTTGGTGATGGAATGGTAGACAAAGTCAAAGCCATTTCATTCTAAAATCTAAACCTTACACCAATCACAAATAAATGCACAATTTTACTTCAGTCATAATAGAAAATTGGTATGACAGCATTACTACCTGGCCTTTTTTTAGCAAAAAATGAATGTATCGATTTGTTTCAAAGATAGACAATAACCATGATGATGATTATTATTCTTCTCTGTTCCCATTAATTATTTCCAGGGGATAAATTTGACTTTGGATGATGCTTTAAAAGGGGTAATAGAAGAATTTTAAGGGTACATCTTTCACACAAGAGCATTAATTATCTAACACTCGGATTAAATATTCACAACTGTATTCCATTAATAATTAGATCCCTGAGGTCAAGCATCACCAAAAATTGACTGAAGAAATTATTCTACGAGTTAAAAGGTATTTCTTGTATAATTTACTCCAGTGGAAACAAGACTTGAAAGACTTGATGAATATTCCTAATACCAAATTTAAAATACATGTATAATACAGACTACTGATGCATCACAAATCCAGGGCCAAAATCACATTGCATACACTGTATCCTTTATGCCGTTTGTGAAACAAGTCATCGAGAATGATTCAAAGTTTAGTAAAGAGAGACGGGGAAAAGCGTGACATGCGTATCATCCAGGCACACACAAACACATACATACATACACTCCATGTTAGCTGATATGATACACCAATGTACATTAGTTATGATGATTATATGATACAGAGCATACAGATAAGTACATGTAAAATTGCCATTTGGTCTAATGCCAATTGACCCAGAGCCAGTTCCTCTTTAATAACCCACAGTATGCAGGAAGCAGATGGTCCCTGTATTTTTAGCAGTCAAGGGGTTAAACCAGTACACTGTAACTGTAAGTCTACCCCCAGTCAACTATTCGCCATAAGGTCTAATCATCATTGCATCTACTGTTCAAGTCATCCACTTGTCAATTTGTCTAATGCCCCATTTGGGCCACTGTCCATTTACAGTCTAATGGACAACTGGTCTAATGCTTGTTTGGTTTCTTACAAACTTGGTCTCCAATCCATAAATTTTTATCTAAAAAATGAAGATAACTTCCATAGGTCTTTGTTGCAGGATTGATTGTCAGATTTATTTCATTCATCATAAAAAAACATACAATATAGCATACATGTATATAAAGTCAGGATATAAAGAACAGACCAAGTACCAGTTGGTAGCCCAACTTGTAATATTAGACCACATCAGACTATAGAGGGATCTAGAACAGCAGCCATGCTGGAGGACATAACAATAAAAACCTGTGCATCAGACTATGAAAAGTCATTGTTGTCATGGTCTAGTGCACAAGTTTTTATTATAAATGTCCTCCAACATGGCTGCTTGTGGGAGCCCTCTATACGAAAATTGGACAAACCAATGATCGGACCACATGGATAAGAGAAAACTGGGTATAAACAACATATCTGACCAGCTGCGATAGTTGGGATAGTAGATTACACAGGTATATAGACAAATTAAGAATTGATGAGCTGGAGACTGAGCATACAGGCATTGGACCAAATGGCAAAAAACGAACAGAATATATTCATACAATAAGAATTCAATTATCCGAATGTGTACTGTGAATGGATATTGAAAGAGCATGCATGAACCATCATGATTGGTTCTCTTGGTAATTTTCATTTTGCTCATT
The DNA here is from genome assembly GCA_025617745.1 of Heliocidaris erythrogramma. NCBI lineage: Eukaryota > Metazoa > Echinodermata > Echinoidea > Camarodonta > Echinometridae > Heliocidaris > Heliocidaris erythrogramma. The sequence goes on along the minus strand of CM046871.1, from coordinate 29,497,537 downwards.
TTTGTTTTACAAGAATCCTGTTTTATGCTGATCTTTTTTGTTTCCAGATTCCTCAAAGAACATGAAATCCTGTGAGGAGAGAAAGAGAGAGACGGACAAAAGGATGGAAAAGACAAAAACAGATGAAAGTCGACATACAGGTGAATGTACATGTAGTGAGCTGCATTAATTTGGTTCTTCACAAAAATCACATGGATTGAAAGAGGATTGAAAGAGGACTGAAAAGGGTAACGTTGAGCTCATGATGAAATCTCTTGATCTCTCTCTTTAATAGGGTTCACCCATTACCTCCAATTAATCCATCATGTGATAGCACGTGGTTGGAGAAACATTAATAATTCCAAGAGACACATTATATGGTAGTTAAACATTTAATGTCCGGGAACAAGGAAGTCAAAATAAACACAAATATTAAAGGTATTTTTAAAATTAAATTAACTATAAAACTATATTACAATCAAATATGCCTCTTTTCATTAAGGAACATGGTTAGAAAAATGCTGTAGATACCCATGGATTTCCATTTTGAATAAAAATACTTTACTCCTTGTTTTTTCTTTGTTATATTATACAATTACATACATGTATATGTGTGCTTAACATTCAACAAGCAGGCTATGTAGTTGTATGACATGCAGTCCTTTGCATTCCATCCTGTTACATGTACAGTGTACTTGTATGCAAAATGCTAAATGTGAAACACAAAACAAGGTACGCATTCATTACATGTAATTATGCAAAACATCTGAGTTTCTGATAAACACAACAAAAACCATTAAACCCATAGCAGTTAATAACCAGCTTTCCTCCTCAAAATGGCAACAATTATTCTTACTCTCCATTCCTTCATGTACATGTACATAATTTGACAAAAATAAAAAATGTTTTTTAAATGAACCAGTCTGAATGAAATTTGCCAAATTTAACAAAAAATTGTCAATTTGTACACGAAAATAGCGATTTTATATTTTACACAGCGTTGCTAATTTAGAGACTGTCATGATTTAGTAACAATTAAATTGCTCTTATTCATGAACAGCACAACATACTGCATTGGACATAGACTCTAATTGTCTGTTATTTTTTTATGTTTCTGCTCAGGTATAATTCCTAGAGCCTTCTGGATCAAAAGACAATGCAAAAACATCACTACCAGGAAACACTGTACTGCAATGGGCTATAAATGAAAATATTCTTTTGCTCTGCTATCCGTAATATCCACAACGACTGCAGGCCCACTTCTGATCTCTTAAATTATAGTTGACATTTTTCATTTAAAACCTTTGATGAAGAATAAAACAAATCAACTTGAAACAAAATAGTAGACATGATTAATCTCTCATTCACGATTCATTCTCTAGAGGTCAAAGTTCAACAAAACTCATTTTTGCTTTCACAATCCAGAGATTCCACACATATGTATTAGAAATGAATAACACAGAAAAAAGATCATCAAAAGAGTAATCACACAGATTATGGTTCAACTTCTACTTCAACAAACATAATATCATTCATCCACCAATTTCCAAACAAAGAAACCTCACAGAAATGGTCTAAAATCAATTTTCAGATCAATGCACAACGTCCAAAATTTCTCCTCTTTCATAACAGCATCCAAATATTATGAAATACCAAATCATTCTCCAAAAGATTCAAACACTACACAAGAGGAACATCAAACAAACATAATTAATAATAACACAGATTCTATAACATGAATTAAGAGATTCAAACTTGATTATAAATAAACAAGAGATGAGGCTGTAATGTTAAGCGTACATGTAGTTGTACCGGTACTTCAAATTTGTGAGTTTAAAACTGTGATGGGCATCAAAACTGGATGAGGAACAAACAGGAAGGCTCGATCTCCCCTAAATTTTCATGCCTCTACAAGGCAATTTGTCTCCAGCTGTCTCTTTCAGAGCAGGAATGCTGAAATAGATACCTGACAGGAAGAAAAGCTCCATGAAACACGGTATGTGATGAAGCCAAAGGCCGAGTCACAAGCGCTACCTACATCATGAAGCGACATGTTATATGATACAATGTACAGTCACAAATATAGGTGACCTTTATAGACAGGTCACTACAGCTATAAATGACCTTTATGAAAAGGTGGTCACACAAAAAAGTTCCAAGAAATGTAAAACATTCAGACTTACGATGAGGAAGGTGGCAGCCAAAGTCACAGCCTTCATTCTAACGTCCAGATCCATGGGGAAGGAGACACCGAAGTTATCTGCATCCGTGAAGGCCTCCTTAATGAAACCGGTCCACTGCTTGGAAATCTTGCCCACCTTGGAGCTACCATCCGCAGACATCACCTATGAAGAGATCAGGAACGTTATTAAGCTTTTGGTTCTCTTGGAACCACAAGGGGTAAGGATAAAGCAAAGACTTTATACATCCTTGAAAATCTTGTCCGCCTGAAAGATGCAATTAACATATACTATCTAGCAACATATAACAAACCTGATATGAAGGGCCACATAGGGGTAGGGGAAGAAAGGAAGAGTGTAATGAATCATCCAAGAGAAGATATTGGAACTAGTTGGGGATATTGGCTATCTCAGAGCTGCTGTCAGCAGACGTTACCAACCAACAGATATCTCTTTTTTTTTTAAAGGGATGTGTAAACTGACAAGACTATGTGTCTTTCCCGTTGCCTGACTCAGAGCCAATCGGGTTTATCCGCAACTCTTCGGACGGGCCATGCTATTCCCTCACGTACGGACGTGCAACATACGCAAAAACCGAAGAGTAAGGGTAACTTCGGTCTGTTTCGCAAATGCTGACAATGTAGAGATTAAGTCATTGACAACCGTTAGCTGAGCTCCACTCATTTACATGCAGTTGTCATAAAAAAGACGTAGATGGCGTTAACCAGTTTTTGCCGTGCAACATGCCCTTTAAGTTATCTCAGGTGGGTTCTACAACACATACTCCAGTGACAATTGCTCGAGAGTCACTTTCTAACACTAACCAAACTCCTGACTTCAACCCTGGATCTAACTAGAATTGTCCACTGCCGCGCAATGCGAATGTACCCCTGAAAAGGATTGCTCTTCAAATGCCCCCATATTTGAAATATGACGAGAATTAGCTCAAGTGTTCTGGCCGAACATTTATGCCACATGAGTGTGCAGTCCCATATACCCATTTCTGTGTGCAGTGCATTTGCTTTCCAGTGAGATTGGGTCAACTTCTTATCATTTTGATGATTCCAGAACCTTGCAGTACATACCAATTCTTATGTTGACGTGATCAACCTTTCCCAATTGCTTTGAGACAGTTTCTTTCACAATTAATCAGATGACCAGAACTTGGCTTTATCTTTAATCCTAAACCTAACATACATGTAAAACCCAATAGAAACCGTAACCTCAACCCTCACCCTAAAGCTTCAACAGAAATAATCCTGGGGCGGATGTCCCCAAAGCATGTGTCAGGTCATCAAGAGAACTGGTGGTAGAAATGCACCCTCTTTAAAGATGATTCTGCCCCTATTGATAGACTTACATCAAACTCGACATCACCGCAGCAGTTCCACTGGCAGAGGGGTCCGTCGATGCGCAGGATGGTTTCATGGTTCTCGTTCTGGATGGAGAACTTGGGAAAGCAGATGCTCCAGGATTGGTTGACGTAGCCAATCACTGTGCCCGGTGGGGAGCTGACCGTGATGGTCTGCAGGCAACTACAATCAGGAAAATAAAAGAAATAGACAAAATGAGAGTCTTTCCAACGTACATGTAGTGAAATAAGGTGAAATACCACATACACCAAAGAATATCTCCTCCGCTTTCATTTCATACAGCCTAAACAAAACTGTGTCTTTAAAGGGATACCCCACGGCGGCCGTAGTGAAAGTCAGGATTGTGTAAGCCCCATTCACTCGTACACAAAGTTTGTGGGTCAAACGCGTCCATTGGACTACTAGGATTACTTTTCGGACTGCACGAACCCGACCGAATCTCGCGGAGCATGCATGTTGCGCGGCAAACAGTCTGTTCGATGTATGCTCCCGCGGGGCAACGGCATGATCAGGTAACAATCACGCGTGCCCTCCACAATCTGCGGTTGAGTATCCCTTTAAGGTGAGCTTACTGTGAAGGTCTGTAGGCAACTTTAATCAAAATAATCATAGAAATAAATGAAATTTTTATTAACACAACAACCATCCCCATTCCCCACAAAAAAACAAATTCTCTCTGTCGATACATAGTCTACAAATAGATCATTAATCTTCTCCTTGAAACAGTTGTACTGTCTGATAATTTCTTACATATCTTCTGCAAATAGATTACAAAGTTCCCATGTGAAACCACCTACTGTCTCATAATTACCACCATAAAACCTACAATTGATTTTCAAGTTCCTATTGAAACAGCATAAAAACTGTTTGATAATTGCCACCATGTACATCAAACCTATAAATGATTTTTTCAGGTTTCTATTTGCAGCATCCTTAAAAATTAATTAATAATTGCCTATCTAAAACCTATAAATCCATTTTCAAGTTTCCATTTGGAAAAACCGACAAACTGATAATCTCAAACCATGCAATTTTGTTATTCCCTATGTGCGTCAGGGGACTATAGAGTACCGAAGTGTGACGTCATCAAATTTTGATTTTTGTATTTCAGTATTTTTATGACCATATTTAGGTAGAGCATGATGGAAAACGTTCACGCATCAAATTTGACATGAATCAGTTCATGGTGGCCCAAGGTATGGCTATATGAATATCTAATTAGCCCCATTGAAGTCAGTGTAAATTGGCCTGGTTCTTAACAGTTTAGAACCAGGCCAATTTAACACTGACTTCAATTGGGCTAAGGAGGTATTCATGCAGCCATATCTCGGGGGCCCAATGAGCCAATTGCCATAAAATTGGGGCTCTGGATGTTTTTCACCGTGTTCCTTTGAGATATGGTATAAAAAATGTCAAAATGAAAAAATAGCTTTTTGTGACATCATCACTTCGGTATTCTATTGTTTTCCAAACTTCCTTATAGTCTCTCATTTTATCATGATTTCCAATGTATAATTATGATTAAAATAAATAAACTGAACTGAACCAAACTTACAAGGAATCTACAGATAAGATTTCCAAGTTCTACTTGACACAAGGAAATCCTGTTGTAACAAAGTCTCAAACATAATAATTATGTTGACAATCAAAACCAGATTGTGCAAGATCTATTACAATATTCCCACAATGATATCACGTTCAAGTTCGGCTCTGTTCTGTTCATTAGGCCTATCAGGATTTCCCTCTCCAGATCACAATCACTGCTGACCGATAAAGTACACTTTGTGCTCTCCTTACCACGGACACCAGCAGGTAGTACACCTGAGAGGGCGCTCTATATGGATGACCTCTCGCTGCGTGTTGTCAAGGATCTTCATGTCAAAGCAGCGGCTCTTCCCGCACATGTTCCTGGTGCAGCAATCGCTGTCTGTTCCAAAGAAGAGAAAAGGAGATTTACATAGGGGGAGGTGTCTTGGTCTTGTGGACAAGTCACAGGACCATGGGCGGCAATCCCTGGGGGACAGGGGGACACATCCCCCATGGAAATTTGGCAGACAGTATAGCAAATAATGGTAAAGGCTAGTCGCATCCCCCAGCCGCATCCCCCCGGCGTGTCAAGAAATCGCCACGCATGCTCTGAACTACATGTATGAAGCTCATGGTACAGGATTCGAATCCCTGCCATGGCTTTGGCAAGATATTCATGTATACATTATATGCCATCTCCACTCAGGTGAAGTAAATGGGTACCCCCTGTCAGAAGAAATTCCTTGAAATCTCAAGCTCTTTATTGTGGTAGCAGGGCTAAATCCAGGGTAATAATATGATTGAAGGGCCCTCAGTGAGAACTCTATTACATTACAACAGGATCTAAACAGGACGTAATATAGTTGTATACTCTTTTGTACAATTGATATGACATGATTTGAATTAATTTCACTCATTGTGATCCTATGGTCTGTAAGAGCAAGTGGGGCGTACTCTGTGTTAAATGATTTCAAACTCATGCCCTTCAGGCTCCGAATGGATGACAAACATGTAATTATATAGCAGATGAACACTTACCTTCTGCAGCAAAGTAGACTTGCTGTCCCACTGTGTTTTTGACCTCATACTTGTTGGCAGTTTCAAAACCAGTGAAAGCTGAAAAATATAAGTGAGAAAAATGAAATACACTTTAGGTCAATTTTATGCAAATCCTCTTTTCTTGGAAGGGTAGTCAACTCTGGCATCAGGTTGCATAGAAAGCATAGAAATAAGAGAATCAAATTCCCTGATTTCTTGGTAGTTTCTAAATTTGAAGTGTACTTTTAGTTCCAGAGCCACAAGCAAGCTTATAGTTAACGCCGAAACCACAAGCAGAGGGGGTCCTCCCACATAGTATGGGCTGTGAGGACAGAATAAGCTGTAAATTTAGCAAATTTAATTGTTAACGATGTCCTCTCTGTTATGCTACATGTACGATCGCTCGACTTGTAGTCTCAGAACAATGAGTGTTGTTCTTTCAGGGCCCGTGTGAACCCTTGTCGTTGTTAGTGAGTCGCTAACTTAAAGTTTCGAAACCACAAGTCCCGTATGAACATAGCTAATAATTGAAGGGTCCTCAGGAAGATCAGTGTTCATACTGATGAAGATACCCTGGAGAATAAAGACCACGACCTTATTAACCCAGGGTAGCCCTCACTGATATACATGCATATCGTCTGTTGAGTGCCAGAAGGAATTTAACTCTGTGTTAAAGTATATAACTTAAAGGCAAATTAACCTCAGCGTATGAATTAGCTTATTTTGAATGGTGTAGTATATGCCTCTTATTTGATACATGCAATTTCATGTAAAAACACAGGATATAGATATAAATCACTATTTTCCAGCCAAGTTATCGTCTGCTAGCAATAATAAGGGGGCTGCCATTACTTTATGTGTACACGAACATATTTTTCATCCCAAGTAAAATTTCCTTCATCGTTAACTTGTAATTGATTTTTAGAGGACAAATATATATTAGATAAAGTCACATATTCTGAAATGTAAGTTTAGTTTTATATATTTTTTAAAAGGTCTTAATTTGTTCATAAAAAATATACTTCATAAAAAATATACGTCAAGGACGGAGAATTGACGTCAAGGACGGAGACAATCGTAACAATACCAAAACAAAGCGAGGAATCTGCTTTACAGGATGGCTATTAGAACTCATGGGTCGTCAATTATCTAGGCCCATGGCCAATAACAATCGTAATACAATCAGAACAAAGCGACGTATCTGTTGTAAAGGTAGGCTATTATCAATGCATATGGTACCTAATGATCCGTGTCATGCACAAAATGGCAGCCTCCATGGAAAGACGTAGCAGACAATAGGTGCATCTAGAATATCACGTGGGGTTACTTGTCCTTTAATGCCCTTCTGGCTCCAAAAAGAGAATACCACTGCTCTTCCCAAGAGCCCAATTATCAGTACCCCAGCACTGCCAGCATTGCCAGGTACCCATTCAATATTATCTGGGTTGACACCTGGGTCGATGTGGTAAGAATTACCTTTACTCAACATCACATATAACTATACCATGATGATATTACCTGTTCAGAGCTACATACATGTACATGTATACAAGAGTTAACTCATAACACAAAGCTAACACACATCTCTGGCTCAAGACGATGACATAAAAGTTGATAAATGCTATCTGCCATCTCTGCATGACCTTTTTTCTCAGAAAATAACTTTGGTGCTTATGTGTTCTCAGAAAAAAAAAATTATTTTGCTATTTTTTGTGTTTGGGTGAAGGCCTCCAATGTGTAGTGATTAATTAAAACTAGTATGCATCTACCATATCATCTGTATGGAGCGAGAAGGGCATTTTCTCATGTACAGTTAAACCTGCTTTAGCGACCACATGTATAGAAAGACCACCTGTCTATATAAAGACCTCAATTTTTGTTTCCCTAGAACAGCATTTCTCATTGAAACATGTATTAAAGGAACCTGTCCATAAAGACCACCTGCTCATAAAGACCGCTTTTTTGTCTCCCTTGAGTGGTCTTTATAGACAGGTTTCACTGTACACAGAGTTAATGCCCTTCTGGCTCTCAACAGACGATATACAGATACGGCAGATGCATGAAATTATCATTCTACTGTACATGTAGTATAACGTTCATAGTTCTAAAGAGTTCTAATGAGTTCTCAGAAAACATTTTGCTAACACGTATACACTGTATGGTGAAGGCCTACAATATGTTGTGATTAATTAAAATTAGCATCCATCTACATATATGTACCAGTATACAAGCATACAGACACATGTACATGTGCTGTGTATACACAAGTAATCAATACATCAATGATTAAATGTTAATGATATTGACGGTGTGCAGCTGTCGGCAATCAACGTTCCCTTGCTCAACAAAACGATAAAAAGCCGATGCCAGTGACCCAGCATATTCACACTGTAAAACTGCCTGTGTTCAATTAACCCATTAATTACCGTAGAGAAACAGGTGGCCCGTGTACTACACTGTAAGTCTATAGAAATCTGAGAATTCAGTAGTTAACGGATTAATATCACAGATTTTAAAATCTATTTTGCAAACGTTGACATCCACCTATCTTTGTTTGACTTAGATTACAAGTGCCTCAGTGAGGATACACCCTAAAATTTCTCATATTCTTTTATCAATTTGATTTGGGTTGAATTCTTCATTCAATTGTGTTTATACATGCACTTCAGAGACCTTCAAAAGAAGATTAAATTGCAGTATTCATGTGCTTGTCAATGTTTCCTCATTGTCTAAAGTCCGATTCTCAATTATTCTATTTCAGAACAAAAATATCAAAACAGAATAATTGAAGTGGGCTGCAAAAAGTAAGGAAAAGGGGCTGAGAAACCAGGAATTGGTTTTATTTGGCTTAATTAATTCAATCGATAAAGCGGGATGCGTACTGTGGGCATGCCTAATTCTCTAGCTAGACAACCTGTATAAATTAATTAGGGTCCAGTCACTCCAGTGGTATAAAAAATGTCATCTTCATGTTCCTGTGCTCAATCAATGTGTAAATGTATATGTGCATGTGTATGCATGTTTTATGCATGTTCTCACTTCCAAATAAATCAATTCTCAAAAACTGTTCTCTATGCCATTTTTTATAAACTCAATCGTCACAACATGCAAATGTATCTTGATCGTACCACTGCCACTTTTTACCTTATTGAGTGTTATGGATCCAGCGTTATGGTTTGCAAACAGATGTTCATCTGTTGTTGTGAAAGCTTTGAATTCCAAAAATGATACAATGGCATATATTGCTGGAATGGCCCGGTACAGGGCTCATTCTGTGTTGGGAGGGAACATAGAATACCTGAATGATAAGTAGTTCATGGATAATAAAGAAACTCAAGAGCAGTGGTCTGTGCGATGTAAATTGCATAATAAGACAATATGCATAGTTGAACAAGTACAGGAATCGATAACGCAAGGGATAATTACTTACATGTATGTAGCCTGGGAGATTTGAATCAAGGAGTGTGAGGAAATTATCTCATATTAATACACATTCTGATTTACCCTGATACCTTTTTTTGTTTAACTAATACTTTAGTACTGTGAATGTGCCTTTGTGTGGAAGGCTGTAAACCTGTTGTTGTTGTGTTTCTTTGTACATGCATATATTTCCATATTTCTAAAGCGAATAAAGAGCAAATGAAATGAAACAAGGAGGAACGGCACACAGGATATATCGCAAGTAGCTTGAGAACAAGGATTTCCTTGACATATGCAGTACTTTGCATTAAACTGTCTCCAAGTTATTACACTTATGTAAAATGAGTGCGCCGTACTTTCATTTGGCTTCTGGGGAACCTGCAGTTTGCAAGCTACATGTATACATGTACTCTATAGTTTTCACATCTGCTACATTAATCTTTCGGTCAGCTGGACTTGCTGTGATTGACTACATGTAGTGATACATGTACATGTACAATCATAGGGCATGTCTGCATGCCTGTGGGCAGGAAGAATTTAACTATGACAATGACATTGATTGCCCTTCATGTTTCTTTAGGTATTCAACCTAACAAACATATACTTCTAGCTTGTTAGTAATGCAGATCATAGAGGAGGCAGGATATGTGTAGGCAGCCGAGAGCCAGGATGTTGACTCTCTGCAAAGTGATTAATATAATAAGTTAACGTCCTTCTGCCTCTCAACAGATGGCAGGTTTGTATGTGCAGTCAAACATTATCCAATAGACCGCTTCGGTATATATGCAAATTTTATGCATACCTTTCAAACAAGGGTTGTTCTTGACAACCTGAAAGCTTGTCGGGGGGGGGGGGGGGGGGGGGGGGGCTTGCCGGGCATAGCAACATATAATGTATGTAAACTGGATTCCAACCAAGCATTGAGGCTCATTTATAAAAAGTATGTTCATGGAATAGCTCGTCACTAGGTGCTCAGAGAACATGTGCATAAATTTGTATACATGTACATTACAGAAGCGTTATATTATGGAGGTACAAGTAGCTTTGTGATTCAATATAAAGAGACATCTCTACACGTATGTTATAGACAATTGCACTCATTTGCAGAATGCAGTTGACAAGCCGAAGAGACTACTCTGTTTTTTTAAATGACATCAAACAAAAGCTCATCCCCCCCCCCCCCCCCCACGTACACCCCACAAAAAACAAAACAATTAAGGAAAAGTGTTTAATAGAGTACCGAGGTACTAACGTCATATTCGCTCGTTGTCCAGGATACTGGTTCCAAACATCAGAGCCCCGCACATGAGGTTCACTGCGAAATCATTCAAGCAATGGGCTGGAGCAGGGCAAATTCAGTGTTTGGTGCTGGTGTGAGCACCATGCCATTGTTTAGCACAATATTGTTTGGAACCAGCAACCTTGACAACTTGGCTGGTATGACGTCAAACTTTGGTACTCTAGGACTTTCCTATATTTCTTTCCTGGATAGACACAAGTTAAAACATCAAGAACATAGAAAAATGAGGTCTACCTGAGGAAGTTAAGGAAACAGGGGTGAATACCATGCAGAGTCAGTACAAGGAAGTTTAATATATTAACAGTTCAATGAATTAGGCCCACCTACAGTAATCATTCGATGGGCGATTACTATTGATCAAAGAACAAAAAACTGCACAATGCAATTTACCACTCTAAACTTAGGAAAGTCAGATCATGGACCTACATGTATGAGAGAGATGGTGAGAGAGAAACACAAGATCCTATACATGTACACGTAATAGTATCTAGACACAATAGTGCACGAAAAGTCTTCAAGTATTAAACTTCCCTGCATCACTAAACCATGTACATGTAAGTACTGAGGTTAATGCAAGGCTTGACCAATATTGCCTGTAGACAAATAAACCTACTACAAGGCTACATCCCCATGTACAATGAGAGTCTGCACTACAAACTATCACATATTGGGAAATGCCTGAAGAGGGAACCTGATCCCCCACCCCCCCCCCCAAAAAAAAAATAAATAAATAAATAAATAAAAAATAAAAAATAAATAAATGAAAAAAAAATAATAATACCCTCCCGGTAGATAAAGTAGGTAGATAAAGGTAGATAAATTGGGACTTATTTTCATCGACATGAGCGATTATTCGACACATGCGACGTCGACTTAAGCGAGGTTGACATACTCGATGTTCAAAGATTTAAAAAAATCACTGTTCATTTTTAATAAGAATTTTAAATAAATTCAGGTTGTTCAGCAGTATAAAAAGGCTCACAAATACACCTAGAATCTTAGTATACATGTACAAGATTAAGTTATAATGAACCATTATCGCAATCCAAGATATTATCTTGCTTCTCATATTTACCTGTTAGGTTTTATTTTCCGTTTAATAGTAAAAACTAAATAGAACCTTTGAGTGGGTGTATTTGACACCCTCATAGCAAACACAATATTATTCTGATAAAATGATCTTGAGCTTTCCTTTCTCTTTTTGCCTGCCATGCATATCAATTACAACAATAAGAAGAACAAAAATATACTTAACATAATATGCTGATAAAAGTTTTGCTGTTAATTTTCTTTCATAGCATACACATTCCAGAGTCAGTTCATTAATCAGTAAACAAGTACGTACATGTACAACAATGTTTAACCCACTGCACAGTATACATTGCATACAGTACTTTCATTTGCAATTTATAAACATGTATTTTCTGTAAGCGAAGAAGCTGTATTTTCTGATTACCATTTCGCTTAGATTCAATTTAAGAAATATTCCGTTCTTGAATAGGCAATATCACATTATGATGACATCTTTATGGGCTTCCAAAGGAACTTTGGAACTTGATTACACTTTATTACATCCACTATACAGCAGACATGTATTGTACATATGTACACAGTTTAAAATGTACACTCCATGTCCTAGGTACTGGTACTTTGTATTATTTTAAAGGAAAGAACAGTTTTAGGAAAGGTGAAAACTAATTTGTGAGCTTTCTTATTCCTTTTATGTCAGTTTGGAAGAACATCATAGTAGAAATGTCCCCTGAAAAGGATTTCTCTTCAAATACCCTTGAATTCGAAATATGGTGAAAAATAGCTCAAGTGTTCGGGCTGAACATTCATGCTACATCTGTTTGCAGTCCCATAGACCCATTTCTGTGTGCGGTGCAATACTTATGAGCGGGTTTAGGTTTTTGATGATTCCAAAACCTCACAGTATACACCAATTCTTATTTAGACATGATCAACCTTTCTCAACTGCTTCTATACAGTTTCTTTCACAATGTAATCGCATGACCAGAACTCAACTTTATCTTTAATTTGCAATTTACAAATGTATTACATTTTCAGATTCAGTTTCCAGATTCAACCTTGGAAATATATATGGGCTTCCAAAGGAGTTGGGATATTATTACCCCCAATTGGAGCAAACTTGTTACCTCAGAATTATACATGTCTGTTCTGTGTGAGCGTTGATGTAAAATAAATTTGTAACCTATACACTCTTTAACTGATATCTAAATCATTTGAATGTGAAATAGTTTTGAAGGGATATCTTCTAATATTTAGGCCTACGTGTACATGTAGACTTTCAAGGGTGATTGGCCCCAATTCATGCTCTGAAATAACTTCTTGGGTTGTGGGACAGTTTCGTCATAAGATTGTTGCTCCCCTTTAAAAATACACTCTACACATGTATGCCAACCTGTCATTAGCATCAAGGGCAGTCATCATTGTTTATGGATGATCTACAGTCACCATGGTAACAGATTTGTCTGACTCTCTGCAGGATATCTGAGTGTCTCCCTAGCTCCTAGTCCGATGAGTCAGGGTTCACTCAAAAAAATAGCTCTCGTCACTGAGCTGACCACACAGTACAAGTTGCTTGTACATGTATATCCTCCGTATCCCCCTCATACACGTTGTACAGTGACAATAAACTAGTACAGGATCTATAATATACAGAAAGCAATTTTGCTTCAAAGAGTTCATAAAGAAATATATTGAAGAAAAAAAAATCACTTTTAGTTTTACTTAACCCTCAAATTATTTTTTTTTCTCCAGGGGCACTTTTGAAAAATTTTCCAAAAAATGAGCCCCCTAAGTAGAATTGGGGGGAGGGCTAAAACAAGATCTCTGGGAGCTCCACTGTAAATGTTGCTCACCTTTATTAATGACTTATTCTTCAATCAGTCATTGTAGCATCAGACAAGCAATATTGTTGCGCACTGGTTTAAAATGTTCTTCTAGGTACATATACATGTATACATGTAGATTTACATGTAGGTTTCAAGTTCTATCCATGGGCAACATTTTTTCATGATTTAAAAAAACAAACAGTCATCCTTGTAAATTCATTCATGGGAAACTTTTTTCTTTCTAAGCCCGAGTCATATCGAATATTTCATAAACCGGGATTCGACGGCTTTGATTCGATCGAATAACGGTGCATCGATAAATGATGGGCGGTGAAAACAGAGTTGCACACAGTTGCACGCAGTGCATGCACCATGCACCGGTGACCGGTCCGCTGGCATCGCGGGCATATGTATGGGGTCTCGCTGCTCGAAATTAACGATAGCCCGCTAGCCAATGGCTAGTAAAAATCACAGCGGACGAGCCAAAATCTTAAGTTTCTAGTCCGTATGGCTAGCCAAAATATCACTAGTGTCGCACGAAGCGATGCTTATTGTCGACACACCCGACAATGATTCAAATTCAAAGAATTAATAATCTTACTTTGTCTTTGGAGAGCTGAATGGAACACGTTTGTTCGATGCCAAAAAAAAAAACAATACGAAATAAACTTTTCGTCGCTCAATATAGACTCGACTTCATTCAGCTTCAGAGATCATTCAGAAGTAATTGCCAATTTGATGAGAGTGTGATATTAGTTATTGCGAATTAAGTAGGAACACTCGTACTCATGCCCGTATTTATCATGTTCAATTATACAATTGTCAAATTGACAATGCAGAGAGAGTGCAAGAAAATTATCGTAAACTTCAGTTCGTAACGACAAAACGATTTTTCCATAGAGAAAGCACAGGTAAAGCGCGACGTCCTCCGCGAGCGAATTAGCGAAAGTTAGCCAACAGTTTGAACTTTGAAGTCGCCTTCACGTTATCTGCTAGTATGCTGTACGTTACGGAGTTTCTTTTTTTATTTGATTTTTTCATGGTGGCTACGGTAGTCAAAAATCTGGCGGACTACAAATCGATGCACCGAATTTGCCAAAACGTATTCGGGATTCGATGTCTTCGATCGAACACCGGCTAACCAATCGATTCGACTCAGGCTTAGTTCTTTCGGTGTTGAATTTGCCCTCCGCCCCCGGGTACATCTTGAACGTTGCTTTTACTTATGTAGCAAGTCCAAAAAGAGCTCCCATGGAAACTAAAATAATAAATTCAATGTAATACAAGGGTGCACTACGAAAGTCATGTACATGTATATGTACCTCAATCATCCAGTTCCTAAATATAATACTTCAACATGACAGTGAAAGTAAAAAAAATAATCTATTTATTCAGCTTAGATTGACCGTGCTGACACTCATTGGTGTGACAGTGCTTATTGGGGGCCCTGACAGGGATAAACCACAAAATAATGTTGTACTGTAATGGAGTAATTTCATAGCAATTTCCAAGAGAATGTCACCACCCGTGAAACCTTACCTTCCAAGGCTCTCTATTTTAATGATTTTTCCAAAGTATTATCAAAATTTAAATGACCCTTCTTGAAATCATCTAATTATAGACAAAACTTGCAGATGAGCCTCCAAAGTCCAAACTCTTTATCATAAGAATTTGGATCACCCCCACACCCATACAGTAACTTCAATATTTGTCCTATCTATTAATCACTGATAGTAAGGCCTTATTTTGGGCTAATCTTTCAACACAAACTTTTAATACAAGTACGTGTACATGTACATAATGTACAATGTAGCAGCTTTCATCAGAGAATATCTTAATTGACAAAACATGCTGCTCGAAAATCAAAAGCAATACAATGCATACATGTACATAAGAATTTAAATCACCCCCGCACCCACCAATTCAATATTTTTCCTATTTATTAAGAGTGATTATTAAGAGTGATTATAAAGAGTGATTATAAAGAGTGACAGTACATATAAAGCATAATTGAAATGCGTAATCTAAATTGTATTTGCGTCAAATTTCTCTCATATCTCAGAATGGCATTACTGAGTCATTCATGCATGCATGCACAGAGCAAACACACAATGGATTCGGTCTGACGGTCACGTGAAGTGCATGTATACAAAACTATAAGTAGAGTAAACATGTAAAGTGTTTAAAGTCTCTTTGAAAGCAAATATGATTCTTTTTGTAAAATACTATATGAAGGACAATAAAAAGGAATTTACTTACATTTTTTTCAAAGAAACTAAGAAAGCATTAAACACTCTAAGTATGTACATAGTAAATACTTGATTACAACACAAAGCACCTTTCAAATTGATTCACAACTTTTAGGTGGTGTTTAATGACTACATGTATGTATATATAATTATGTACATGTACATGTATGCATTCATTAAATATAATACTAATAATTCTTTCACAGTGCTGTGCTCAACTGACTTGAGAAGACAAGGACCTGCCAAACTCATCCCCCCCCCCCCAAAAAAAATAAATAAATAAGGTGCGATGGCTCAGTGTTAAAACAGTGGTTTTGTAACTGGAGGACATGGGTTCAAAACCAAGTAGATGCCCTAGTGCCCTTTGGTAACGCATTAATCCTCATTACAAAGTCCCTCGGAGAGGACTTAAACCGTTGGTCCCCTGGTTGCTAAACTTAATAATACAAGCATATCCTTTCCTAGCAGTCAGGTGAAATAAACCAACAAACCATCTAACTAATAATAATAATAATAATAATAATAAATGAATACGGTAAATAAATAACAAAACATTAACAAATTTAGATTTAAAACTGGTGAAAATCATGAATAATTTTTTTTATGGTTTTACACAGAAAAAAAAGTACACACATGGGAATCAGTCCTCCACAATAGGAATGGTTTATAGAAACTATGAAAGCTTTCATGAATGAACAAATTCCAATAATTGTCTTTTTCCTTTTTATGGTCGAAAGAGTATAATACCTCTAGGACATACATGTACATGTATTGTACACAATCAACTGAACAAAGATCCAATGAAATAGGAACGTGGTCTTTATTGTGAAAGAACACTATATAGGCCTGGAGCAATCTACGCTTGAATTTTTTCGGGATGCAATAAGATGGCAATCCACCTCATCTACATGTACATGTACTTGCACCTTAACGTTGAATGACAATGTGCATTGTTGCGTGCATTCATGCAGTTCCACTTTAATAGGTGATTCGTTCACTGCTATGCATGCATTAAGCAATACATCATTCATAGCTCTACTGATTGTCAACATACATGAACATGTACACGTAAGCACAAAGGGATCGAGTCCGTGGCAACCTTAGCTCCGCATTTTACTTGCTTTATAAACACAATCTACTACGAAGCCCCTTCAGACAAGAGACTGGAAAAAGTTATTTTTTTAAAAAGCTATTTTGAAATGAGAGGCATAGTGCCAATCACATTTCTTTATGTTATCACACATAATGTAAAACCAGATACATGTCTCATTCATTCATTTTATTCAGACTATTGGTACTGCATACAGTGGACATGAAAATATACACCATATGCCTAAAAATATGCTTTGAAGTATGAATGTATTGCAAATGCATAGAAGTTCACACATGTACATTTATGTACATTGTAGCATGGAAATTGCCCCAGGCAATTTATTACGGTATGCTCAATTCCCATTTCGTGCAAATAAGCAGAAGACAAGTAGTACAGAAAGAGTTGGGAATTCTGCAGAGCCTGATCGGTTAAGTCACGGACGGACATTAGACAAATTTTGAAAATTTGAAGGCCTCCAATTAGAAAAGCAGTATTTAACTTCAAAGAGAGCTATTTCATCGTGAAGGGCATCACTGAAGGAGTTGAAATTCGATAAAATTTGGTTGCCATGGTCACCTACTAAAATTATAATCCATGAAATATTAAATGTCAAGAAAGTATAAAATGCCTACTCTTAACTAAACATTTCAGCGGTTTCTTGTCATATTTTGAATGTGAGCGTATTTGAAGAGCAATCCTTTTCAGGGGACTATGATGATCTTCCAAAGTAATATAAAATGCATGAGAAAGCTCACAAATTATTTTTTACCTTTCCCAGAACTCAAGCTTCCCTTTAAACACCATGCAAGATATCCATGGTAGTAATGTACCGGTACATACCTATTGAACTGCATGTCTACTCTGTAAATGGTACTTCAGTTGACTCAAATAATTGATTGAGAGCTAACGTGAGAGCTACATACATGTACCAGTAAATATTACAACCAAGTTTTACATGTACTGTACCTCATTCAAAACAGCTTCAAATCATGTACATGTACTACACATGTACAGATAGCCTGCATACCGGTCTACATGTACATATATATACAGTAGGTACATGTATACTGTAAAACCAATAAACTTCTAACCTGTGTGCATGAAACTTGCAAATTTCGCTAGGAATCCTGATTTTACAGTTTTGTTTCATGCCCTAGATTCAATCAAAGTTTATTGCTTTGAAAACTGTCTTTGACAATTCGCACAAGTTTCAGGTTGCAAAATTTTTTTAATGTGGCCACTGCACATACATATACATGTACATGTACATGCCCATAAATTAAGGTCAACACATACATTTTATATTACTTCAGGTCAATTTTTATGATCAGTTGTAAACTTTTAATATTGACATCGAGAAGGTACAGTCACTTTACTGAACTTTGGAGGCTAAACCTATTTGTTCAATGATAACTCACCTAATGACGTCATGGATAAATGATGCACTTTCAAGTTTAAAAGCTCTCATACAATGTATTTCCAAATAGAAATATCAGATTACAAGAGCAGCCGGATGTGAACAAATTCCAAGCATCAGAATAACTAAAGCATTATTAACACCCCTTCTTGCGTCCTACATGTATGCTGAACAGGTTTTTTTTCCAAGAATTTTTATTTCATTTTTAAAACCATTATTTTAATTAATGTTCAAATTTCTATAAACACTTCTTCCTTTGCTATTCTTGTACAGCAATTCATTCAGCTGTTCTACTAGGTGTACGCAGATGGAACACACCTATAGTCAAGCAACAGCAAAAAGTTTTGCATGTTGCCAGGTCATACACTCCTCTGACATGCTAATGAGGTTGTCAAAATATTCATCAAAGTCTTTCCAGTTTTGCTTGGGATGTTTTCAGAGTCACTTAGAATTATAGGAAACACTGAAAAATATTCAAAATATTGTACATTGATCAAGTCTGAAACAACTATCAAATAGCTTGGAATTTAACCCTTTCAGGACAAGAATTATAAAGGGCTAAATTGATCACATTTCATTCTTCAAATTCAAATTCAACATCTAATCAGGTGTAATGTAACAGTTAGAAATATGTCGAAAAGTTGAAAAAAATTGCCAATTTTGATGAAAAAAACAATGATTTTGAACCTCTTGATGTTTTGCCAATTTAAGGATTTCAAAGCTTATTCTCTTTTTTAAATTCCCGGCATCAAACACAATATGGTCATGCAACAAAAATGGACAAAGTGTGTACGTGCAAACATTTTTACTCTTTCTAATCATGCATCTGTTATATTTTTTAGAGCTCTGAATCAAAAGTTATTGAGCTAAACCACAAAATGTGGTTCAGTTGTCTCGAAAGGGTTAAGAGAAAATGAACCAATCAGAAGTAGCATGTTCACAAGGCATTTTCACTCAGCTGGAGACAAATAAAAAGGCGCGTATTCGTTTGTCCATTCATCCATTTCTTTTCGCTTAACGGAAGAACAAAGTAAGCAAATAAATTCAACAAATACTATTAACAGGTACATATTGTCAGCTGAGAGCCAAAAAGGCATTAAATTGTATTATTACTTCACAAATACTAACACCCTTATGGCTCTCACTCCTCTCAGCATACGATGCATGAATAATGCTAATTAGCAGCCATAAGGAAATATCGTGAAGCCTTTGTGAGAATCTGATCCAATGGTTTGCTGGTTTTTTTGTAATTCATAAAATAAAAAATTTACATACCTTCTAGAAGTTCCGTCTTCTGGTGGACCAGAAGCTGATCGATCTGTGTCAGGTACTCCAGACCAGGAGGGCAGTTGCTTGGAGGTGCAGGAGCCTGCATCCACTGGCCTGGGGCTCCAGGAGCTCCTGGTGGAGCACCAACAGCTCCAGGTGGGTAGGCTCCAGGTGGAGCACCAGGGCCGCCTGGCTGGGGTGGTGGGTAGGCGAGGGGTTGTTGTTCTTCTGTATGAGAGCAAAAGATGTACCAGGTTTGATTAAAATGTAAATGATGGCAGTCATCAAAAGAGCTGAAACTGGTTACAAATATTTAATACCTATCATTAAAAATTTAATTATCTATTTTTATCATTGTCATTTCAAATTCTTATTACATACTGCGGATCAGTTCTGTTTCTAACATGGCTTCAATAATCTTTATCATTTAGACAAGACTCCACACTACAGTGAACCTTGTAAAGACAGCTCAAGGGAGACAAAACATGGTCCTTATAGGCAGGCGGTCTATATACAAAGATTCCCTTAATGTGGGTTTCAAGAGAAAACACTGTTCAAAAGGAGAAAAAAAATCTGTGATATTTATAGGCAGGTTGTACATGTATCTCTTCACATGTATGATTACTGAAGCAGGTTTCACTTTTAATATGTACATGTATGTAAAAGGATCAATGTAATGCCAGTTACAAACCAAACAGGGTTCTGCTACATTTTCAAAATTTTTGTCTTTCTGAATTTCATACATGTACTGCAAATGTACATACTTTAAAGTGTAATAATCACCTGAAAAATAATGTGTGCAGATAGAGTGTATTTATAAAACTATTTAACCTCAAAACACTTTTCTGACCTTCTATGGGTTAAGGGTTAAGGAGTATATATAAAATAAAGTAAAACATAAAACCCCCTCGCGCGGAACCCAACTTCAACTTCGGTTCCGCGCAGGCCATAATTGACAGAGCGTGTACTGTACATGTACGTGTGCACGGACTAGTCTAGTCAAAACTCGCCGAATTGTTTACTTAGAGTTTGTTTGAATTTGATAACTCTTTTCGAATTAACATTTCATGCTTATTCATTGAGTATGATCACGTCACCTAATACCAACCAGTCATAATACCGACCATTAAGCGTATCATGGCATCTAGCGCGCGTCTTGCAAATCAACGCATGGGACTACGCGTAGAATGCCTAGCAACGTTGAGAACAGCCAAAATAAAGCAAGATGAGGAATAAAAACCTAAGTATTATCAATTTGTTTAATAATTTTTCATATTTTCATTAAAATAATCTCTTTTCATAAATTGCCATTGACTTATGTGCAGGGGTCGGTAATAAGACGCACTTCTCCCTCTATGCGTAAAATGAGATGACTCTAATGTGACGTCATTTCTACAAGAACGCGCAAGTTTTATCGCTCATCAGTCTGGATCTTGTTCCCCAGTATTTGGGTAGTAGTCTGATGAATTTTCATTACGTTTCATGAAGAATCTTTGCCGTAGTCGTTGGAAACATCGTTAAGAGGTCGGTATTAGGTAAAGGCATCATATTGTATAGCAACATGGAACCCTTAACATACAGAGCAAAATATTTTTTGTTTGATTGGTACCCTTTATAATATTCTACTCACGTGCCATGGTGCTGCTACTGGGGTTCCTGTAGAAATTCAAGAAGAGAGAAAGAATGTTTTTATTCAACTTGGCAAGAGGAGCAAGTGGTCAAAGATATAAATGCATGTACACGCATTGGCGTAAATCCATGCATTCCTTCTTTTCATCAGGGGGGGGGGGATAGCTTTGTTCTCCATGAATGGTCATTCCCCCGAGTTGAAAAGAATTTTTTGCATACTTACGCCAGTGTGTACATGTAGGTACATGTATCTTACGCTGCACGTAAAATGAATGAGTGCTCAAACATGAGCACCAATGAATGTTTGAATGTTGAATTTGAAAATGAAACTGAAAGGACACAGCTGCAGTTTCTTGTCAAAAATAATGGCATTGTTCTAAGCTAAGTTCATGTTCTTGCTCTAATTTTGATGAGATTTTACACAAACTTACTCTTTAGAATATCAAAACTAAGCATTAGAGAAATATTAAAGAAATTCTAGTTCATTTTCAAGTCAATCTTAGTCAGACATTAGACATAGGCATAGGCACACCACAAATAGTGGTCATATTGACCACTACGAATACAACATGCAAAAATAGTTGGTATTTTCTGTCGCGTGTAGTAAAGGTATGGGGGGAAAATAAGATAAATATTTTAAATACTTGCTTTCAAATTCAGCCCTTAAAAATCTCACTCCTACCTCAAATGGCCGTTAGATTGATACTTTCAGTCAAAATCTTGTCCAAAACCGGAGAAATCCCCGCCAATTTGTTTCGCGTGTTGTTTAAACACTGCCGATGACTTAGACTAAAATCGGCCAATAAAATTTTTGTCCACAAAGAAACTCGGGATCGCAAGCGCACATCGATCTTTACGATCGCGCACACAGAAAATCGGGACTTTTCCGTGTATGCCACAGGGACCGAATTTTTAAGGACAAAACTCTTTTGGGGAGATGTCAGCGCCCGCGGCGACCAGGAAATGTACACGACTCCGATAGCTCGTTTCGCGAGAATCAACAGTAAATTACGGATTTGATTTTTGGAAATATCTCTTCCAACATCGGTGAGTTGAATTTATTGTTTTATTTCTTGTATATTTTGTGGTCGATTTTTGTAAATTAAATGCCGATGTTTAGTGAATGTTTGTGACTTTTGTGCAGTGGTGTTTTAAAAGGTTGAGGTGTATGACTGCCTACATTATTAGTAGGCCTATACACACGAAGTATAGGAATGTAGCTATGAGTGGGCATAGGGTACACACACCTCACCATTCCGCATACGCCCAACTGGCCCGGGAGCTCAGTGGCCAGCAACGCGTGCAATACCCGACCAACGAAAGTCGAAAATATTCATTTGAAGTCATATGTTAACGCTTTCTAAAACAAATTACAAACAACTATGTACAAAACATACTGCTATATTTCATCATCAGACCAATAAGATTTTTTTTAAATACATTAATGCAACGATTTAAAAATTATGAGAAATTTTCTTACCTGTGTCAGAAAAGTCCTGTCACTGTCAGTTCGATCGAACCAAAAACAGATGTTGAGCTAAAGCTGGTATTTAGGAAGAGGACTTAGTCAGCTCTAATACGCACGCAACATACGAGTAGTAACCATCCATAACCGGCCCAGGCCAGGGTCAATGTTGTAGAACTTCAAACGTCAGCTGAAATTGTTATCATGCTTACTTGTACAATGCCTACGGCCGGGAGATTTCTGCGGGGTTCGGGAAATTTAACCTTCATTAAGTTTTCTATGTTTTTCATTTTTTATATTTTTCCATTTACAATGTAGGATGGGGAGCCCTATGTCTGCGCACCTAAGGTTTTGACCCGAAAATGAACAAGAATTTCTTTAATATTCCTCTAAAGCTTTATTTTATATTATTCCTGATATTCTAAAGAGTAAGTTTGACAAAAATCTCATCAAAATTAGAGCAAGAACAATGTCATTTTCACAAGAAACGGCAGGCGTGTCATTTCAACGTTGAAAAAAACTTCACCTAATATTATTCCGGCCATAAGCGTATCATGGCATCTAGCGCGCGTCTTGCAAATCAACCCATGGGACTACGCGTAACAAAAGTTAGAATGCCTAGCAACGTTGAGAACAGCCAAAATAGAGCAAGACGAGGAATAAAAACGTAATTATTATCAATTTATTGTTAATTTTTAATATTTTCATTAAAATAATTTCTTTTCATCGTATCTTACTTTTCTTAGAGAGCTGAATTTTTGTGTCAAGATTTGGAAATTTTGTTTTTTTAACTATTATCTTCGAATAATATATGAAATAGATATATCAAGAAACGGGAGTGATGTTTTCACGATGGTTCAGGGCCCCTGAGCCCCGAAGGCCACTCACTTTTATCACCTTCTCCGTGCTTTACCTTCTTCATTCGTGAACGCAGTCAAATCCACGTGTGCCAGCGTACTACAAAAATGACCCCGGATAAATTATCTCTGAAAATAAAAGCTCTCTAATGGCGAGTCGACACGCCCAAAAATGTTTCTGTTCATCTCATTCTCCATAGATACTTTATACTTCAATTCAAAATCTAACACTCGCTGTGCATGTGAGACCGTGTCAAATAAAATTGCCATTTAAAATTTACTTTTCTTCATTTGCAATGTAATATTTGGGGAAAAACCCAATTCACAATGTAAAATGTGTCTTCTATATTTTTGCCAGCCATCCGATCAACTTTTCGTTGTTGGTACAAGAGATGGGTCATGCACCCAGAGGCGTCGTCCCGCCCCCCCCCCCCCACTTTTTAAAGTAGGCCTACCCCAAAAGTGCCCTTTCTATTTCTGACAAATGCCCCCTTTCTCTAGAGTGCCCTTTTTACTACTAAGAGTACCCCTTTTTATTTCTAATAAGCCCCTTCCCCTTCTGATAATAAGTGCCCTTTTTTCTCCTTCTGATAATTAGTGCCACATTTCAAACTAACAGTTGCTCTCTTTTCTCTCTAATGTGTGCCCTTTTCTCCTTTGGATAAGTGCATTTTTACTTCTGATAGGTTCCCCTTTTCCCTTCTTATAAGTAACCCATTATTCCCTTCTGATAAGTTGCCCTTTTCAAATATTATGACATGCCCCCTCTTTACTTCTGAATAGTGCCCCTTTGCTCTATGTGCCCTTTTCCTCTTCTCATAAGTGCCAATTTTCATATAGTGCCCATTTCTACCTCTAATAGGCGCCCTTTTCTATTCTCATAACTGCCCCCTTTTACCTATGTTTCCCACTGTTTCTTAGAAAAAAGAGCCAGTCTAGCTTCAAAGAATCTGTGCGGCTTTATGTAGAAGCAGGAACCCATATACAACTACAATCTAAGGCCGCAGTGTAGCTCGAGGCAAGAAGGTTATGCCCATCCCCTCCCCAGCAAAGGATTTCTCATTCTGCTTGCTCGTATGTGCCGATAATTTACACCAAGTAAGGGCAAAATTTTCTGAACTTCCCCCCAAACTTTAAAAGATGATCTGCTGCCCCTGTATGCACCACCCAAAAGAACTCAGTAAAACTGGATCTTTTTTTTTAAATCTTAGAACACCCTACAGACAGAGAGCACAGGTACACGGGTTGACAAGGCTCATATCCTCCCCCCCCCCCCCCCCCCCCCCTCAAAAAAAAAATGATCCTCTTGGATGGTACATGCCTATAGATGTCGAGATAATGAAATAGACACACAGTAATTCATGATGTGATAATTAGTGTTTATATAGTTGATGATCTAAATGAAATCTTAAAAAAGAGAGTTGATTGATGTAAGATTTTTTTTTTAAGCCGGCCCTATCTATTCAGTACCCGGCCATTTGAAATAACCTGCAGTTTCATGGTTCATCCTGATAATTGATGAAGACAAATAATCAAAGCAAATCTATACCTTAAAAACCTTAAAGATGCATGATATTATTGGCAACCCCAATGAGCTTGCTGTTTGCCCCAATCGTTTGCACTCTTAATAATTTCAGTAGCTTTTATCATTATTTTTTATTCAAGCTTTTTTTTTATAAAACATACAGGCCCGTTTTTTGTTTTGGTTTTCTTTTTGCCTCCGGCATGCTACGCATCGTGGGTCCTCTTATAAATATTACGAATTAACCCTATGATAGCCCGGGGGGGGGGGGCTAATTTAGCCCCCTCCCCATCGACATTTTTGGCGATAATTTTTTAACGCGAAAAGATCTCGTGCTGAAATTTCATGACTTTTTCTCTTTTACGTCTCGCGCACATTTTAAGACCCTATTGTGACATTTTTGGCGATAATTTTTTAACGCGAAAAGATCTCGTGCTGAAATTTCAAGACTTTTTTTTTTCACGTCTCGCGCACATTTTAAGACCCTATTTGTGAAAATCGGGGATACAGTTGAGGAGATATAGCACATATTCATGACCAATGTCACAAAAAATAATTTTGTGTATACAATGTATGGGCTTTACAAGAAGTGTTGTCAGAAGAATGTTTTTTTTTCACATAACATGTCTTTTGTCATTCTTTATTGCTTTTGAGCTTGCTCATCTAATAAATTACCGTGAAACATTCAACTTTCTTGTTGCTATTGAATATTCATTTGTCTCTAATTTGCATAATTATGTCCCACATTTCAATCATACATTGTCACAACATACACTAAACATTTCTTCAATTAACAACTACAACTCGTAGAAAAAAATCAAAAATGTAATCAAAATCTTAAAATTCCGATTTGCAAGAAAAATTAGCTTATTTGCATAATTGATCTAATTATGAATATGAAATTTCAATACACATAGTCAAATTCACTTAGCTATCTTTTAGATTATATGACAAGCTACAAAAATGCCAAATTCGAATGCATTCTCTCCATAAATGGGGGGGGGGGGACTAAAAAAATGAGAATTCCTTGAAAAAATGTGCATATTTGCATAAGTAAATAAGAAAAAACAATGTATATCATAAATTTGACTATGCATTCTGGCACAATACATGATGAGACACAAACACGCCAAGTTTGGTCGCAATCGGTCTATAAATGGCCGAGATCTGAGGGGGCCAAATTAACCCCCCCCCCCCCCGGGCTATGCAGTTTCAAAATAGCCCGGGCTCTATAGGGTTAAACTGATTTTCGGCTGCAGTTAATGATTTATTTTACGTAGTACTTAAGGGGCAACGATCTCCATGGGAGAAGGGGGAAATATTGATGACTATATAGCACAAAATGTATAGCAAATATGACTAATCTGGGCTAGTCATCCCCCTCCCCTCCCCCGTGACACGCCGATAGATCTTCCTGTTTTTTCCATTTCATCATAATTGTGAAAACTATGGGGTAGATTATGATGGGGAAGTAAGTTTTAAAGCATCCAACCAAGTATACACCTGCTCCCGATGGCCCCTTACCTGCCACTGATCAAGTCCACAGAACTACTAAGGACGTCTTTAGGATTTCTGTGATCAAGTCTACCCCCCCCCCCCCCTCCCCTCTTGGCCACCTCCCGAAGGTTAGCATGTTAATTAAAGATTTAAACATATGTGGAATATGGTCAGATAAAATTTTCACAATGAGGCAGGGCTTTCTTTTTTTCCTTCTTCTCATTCCGTTCACTGAAAGGTGGCGACATTTCAATCGGCAGTTCAGGAAGTATGAAGCCAGCATGCAATGAAACTGAAAGTTCCAAGTTTCAGACATGAAGATATTCGTAGAACAATTAGTGTGCAGAGGCATTGCTAAAACTCTTTTCTTTAAGGGGGTGGGAGCGGGGGTGTAAAATCAAATCAACAGCAACAACAAAATAAAACAAACAAACAAAATATCGTGTCTTTCAAAGTTTGGTGACAGGTTGAAATAAGGTGGGGTTGATTTTCCATTCTCCCCCTCTCAATACTTCTTCTGTCTTATTTCCCCCTCTCTTGTTATTATTACACTTTTCTGCAAGGGAGACCTGTTTTAGTGGGTTTACACTGTTCTATACACAAAGGCCTAGTCATCCCCCGTCCCCTCCCCCATGGCACGCCGATAGATCTTCTTTTATTTCCATTTCATCATAATTGTGAAAACTATAGGGTAGATTATGATGGGAAAATAAGTTTTAAAGCATTCAACCAAGTATACACCTGCTCCCGATGGCCCCTTACCTGCCACTGATCAAGTCCACAGAACTCCTAAAGACGTCTTTAGGATTTCTGTGATCAAGTCTAACACCCCCCCCCCCCCCGCCTCCCAAAGGTTAGCATGATAATTAAAGATATAAATATATGTGGAGTATGGTCGGATAAAATTTTCATAATGAGGCAGGCCGGGCTTTCTTTCTTCCTTCTTCTCATTCCGTTCACTGAAAGGTGGCGACATTTCAATCGGCAGTTCAGGAAGTATGAAGCCAGCATGCAATGAAACTGAAAGTTCCAAGTTTCAGACATGAAGATATTCGTAGCACAATTAGTGTGCAGAGGCATTGCTAAAACTCCCTAAACTCTTTTCTTTGAAGGGGTGGGAGCGGGGGTGTAAAATCAAATCAATAGCAACAACAAAATAAAATAAACAAAATTGTGTCTTTCAAAGTTTGGTGACAGGTTGAAATAAGGTGGGGTTGATTTTCCATTCTCCCCCTCTCAATAATTCTTGTCTTATTTCCCGCTCTCTTGTTATTATACATTTTTCTGAAAGGGAGACCTGTTTTTTAGTGGGTTTACACTGTTCTATACACAAAGGCCTTGATTGTTCTTTAAATTTTTCCTTCCTTTTATTTTCATTTTTTGCATTACTTCTCTCCTCTCTAAATCAGTTGCTGTTTAGCGCCATTATCTCTCTCTCTATATCTCTCTAATTATGATATAATCCTCTCCTCTTTCCTTACTTATCTACCCCCTCTTTCTCTCTCTCTCTCTCTGTCATTTCTATTTCTCTCTTACTCTCTCTCTTCTCTCTATATCTCTCTCTCTCTTTCTTATCTCTTTTTTGACACCTCTATTATTCCTTACTTCTCATAATTCCAAGAAATAAAATTATCAAAATACCACAAATATTTGCAAGTATTGCCAAATATTTTAATTTCCTTAGAAATAGGACAAACACAAATTTTACAGGTTTACATATAAACAAAATTATTCAGCCAATATAATAACAGCCTGCAATCAATATGCACAATATGTAAAATACAAAAAAAAACACCCTTGCTTCATGCAAAGAATTACAAATACAATCCATGTACGAAATGTTGGTCCGTAGTCATAAACTAAGAATCAGAATATTACAAAATTGTATACATGGGGAGCTTAAATAGGTTAATAATAATAATACAAGTGTAGAAAGGCCTGTTTTATGAAAATGCCTATAAATCTACTTTCCCTAGTCCTACAATATAGATGTACAAATATATTCAAAGCATACACATACATATCACACTAAGCAATATCAATTTCTTAACTCTACAATTTCTACAGGACATCTATATCTCTATTTACCTTTAATCTACTACGCACTAATATGACAACATCATTGCAAAATCTATATTTTAAACCAATTTATACCACCATGACCATATCTTTTTTTTTTAATGCAGTCTCATTTAATCACTGACAAACTCTTTGACTTAGTAACCTGGGTCCTGTTTCATAAAAACTTGTTATCAATAACAACTGCCTCATTTCTATGACAAATTCGCTCTCAGTCAATCAGATTCAAGGATTTCAGTAGCTTATAACAATTATTGCAACTTCTTATGGATCAAAAGTTTCATGACACAGGCCCTGTAGTTTTGTAAGAGATGCAAACAAAGTATATTCTAACAACATGTCAAAAGAAAATCATTATTAATGCCTTAAACAGTTTGTGATTTCAGTATTTTTAAACAGCATAAAGAAGAAGAAAGAAGAAAAAAGTCTAATGCAACAGACAAATAATCCAAAGATATATGAAGAAGGTGTCCAATATGTGCCAAGCATTCGGATACAATCTAAAGATAGGTGACAATAGACCTGTTTACCACTAATATATTCAGATTTATCTTTGTTCATAGTAAGAACCATTAGTGACAATGAATTCACATTTTAAGTATGATAGCATCAGTGAGGATAAAATTTATTTCTACATTACATTGCTATGTCAGACAATCTTCAAGCATGGTTTTGGGTTGTTAAGAGCATCTTTTGTGTGTAGAGTATTCATAAAACTTGAATACATTAGGACACTGGTCTATTGAGTTATGTAATATGATGCAATTTAGAAATGCGAGACCACAAAACCAACTTGAATTTTGGTAAATATTGGAATAGAAAAAATCCTTTGCTTTAAATGTTCTACATCTAATACTACAATACCTACTTGTACCTACAGATCTCCCTAAGGGGGCTTACCCTTGCAACATGAATTTAGATGTAGAAAATACTGAAAGCATATACAAGCAAGGTTGTACAAAGTTAAGTCTGATTAAATTTTGATCAAACATTTCATCAATAAATAATACAAAATTCTGAACGTTCTGATGTCAGAAAATGTATGATTTAACAAAATAAACAAATTTTGCATTTGTCTAAAAATGCATTGACTGAAGGGGTGTACAACTGAATTGTTCTCTATAATTTTTCAGTACTGCAGCATAGGTTTAACAACCAGAAATAAAATAGCCTAGCTTTTCATCATCTATTTAAAAGCCTACATCATAACTAAAATTTGAAGGACACCACAGAGAAGAAATATACATTGTTATTTTCAAAGCCATGTACCATGCATGCATAATAACAGCAAATATTTCCAAAAAATGATTCATCCAATTGGCAGAAAGTCATTTAGTGTAATTTAATTATTTTGTTTGTAGAGCGCCATGAGCGTCATACTTGACGGATACCGGCGCTATATAAATATCCATATTATTATGAATTTTGTTCACCTACAACTAAGAAATTCATTTTTCTATGGGTACTTAACAAGATATTATAAAAAAACAATGCATTAGAATACTGTTACTGACCATATTTGTATACCAGTGCATCACGCTGTAACAAGGCAAGAATATTTAATGACATGCACATTCAAATACTGTTTGTTTGCTTTGCATATAATGCTTTGTTCCCTGTTTGGTCATAGCACAGCATATTTACATATATTTACATTATGTAAATAAGGAAGGTCAATTGATTGATTGAAAAAACCCTTCCACCAAAGGTATCAACGAATTAATGTGATTATAGCATTTAAACAGTGCTATATCAATACTGTTATTCTACCACCATAATACATCACTTATAAGATAACTCCAAAACGTTAATTTTATCACCCTAAACTTCATAAAAGAGAAATCTATATAAATTTACTACTCGAATCACTCCTACATTGTGTATTATTACCAATATAAGGCATTTTAGCGGCGCATTAAAAACGTGTATTTTGTCCGTTTGATTTGCGTGTGCAATATGAGAGGATATTGCATGGAACGCTGAATTCCCCATAGGCGACAGTACTAAACTTGCCATGCAATATTATGCTGTATTTTGTTCCGTATTTTGGTCTGTTTGCGTGCGCGCAAATAATGAAACGCATACACACATACGCACATGATGTCATAAAGTGGTTAAGTTAAACTTGTGTGATCACAATGAAGTATGATGAGGGGCTCTGTTGACTGAATGTGGTTGTTGGTTAAATGATTTTTATTAAGTTCTAAATCATTTTCCTGTAGGGTATAGATAATAATAATTATATTGGATGGCTTTATTTCACGGAATACCAGAAAATATTCCACTCGTTAAGGCAAATATTGCACTCATCTTCGATTCGTGCAATATTGGCCCTAACTCGTGGAATATTCTCTGGTATCCCATTCAGAGCCATCCAATATAAATAATTCATTACCAGTAATAAATTAGTGCGATTTTCACTTGAACTGATTCTACATGTACATCAAAATGGATGATATTCAAAACCAACATAAGCACTTTAGATAATACTCAAAATTTTTGTATCGTCCTAAACCTTTACAAAAAAGATAAATGTCAGAATCAATCGGAAGACAATATCAGCAACCAAATTAATTATATCAAACAAATTAATCATTAAATTAGAAACATTAATGCAAAACAGTAAAAATAAAAACACAGGCATATTAACAAATAGATACAAGCCATACCACTTTATATTCATTATCATGCAAATTAACGTGAATACAAATCAATAAATACATTGTACTGATTATTTTTAACTTCAAAAAGCAATACTGAAGGTGTGTAATACACAAAGATAAAACAATACTTAAATATTTGTAATATGTAAGATATGAACAGATATCTTGCAACTGATTGAAGGGGGCTCTGTGAATTTCTGTACATAAATAAATGGAGTAGCAAGAAAAATACAAATACGTAGATATCACCCTTTCGAAAATGTACTAGTCCCCATTTCGAGAGCAAATTCAAAATGTAACTGACAGGAAGAAATTAAAAATAAAACCTAGTGAATATTTCAAAAGAAACAAAACAAGAAGATAATTTTCAATATGATAATGTCAAATCTTGTTCCAAAACCATTCTCTTTTAATTTCACTTTCAAATGAAAAGTAATTTCTTTAAAAGAACAATATGACAACTCTTTATCTCAAGGTATTCCCCTCATGGGCGAAAATACATTAATACAGAATATTTATTGCTCAAAAATGCATTGAGGCGGGTATGGAATAGTATTTAATATAGCACCAACTTATCCACAAAGCTGCATAAACTTGACATTAATACGGACAGGCAAGAAACAGGGTACCAGTAATTATAGTGCATAAGAGAAAAGAAAGTATACAAACAATTTCTTGAAAAACTCCAGAACATCAACTTGGAAGGCTAAAGAAGGGAATGATTGAACTCATATATTGAAGCATAGAAATGGAAAAAAACTAATAATACTAATAAAATAAACGACTTTCCTTACAATATTCCAAGAGTACATACAAGACCCACATGTACCTAAGCATCAAATATGTATGGCACTTACTAGCATATGAACTGTAATTTTTTATTTCCCAGCACATTTCAACTTAAATTACGGTAAAATGGAGCAAGAAATGGTGAATGCTGTCCTGATACATTTCAGATGTCAACGAGGATAAAAAAAAAAACCCATAACAAATCAAACAAATCATAAATTAATGAAATGATGGTACAAAATATAAGCAGTAGTAGATGGAACGGTAATGGCCAGATATGTCAATTTACAATTTTTAATGTCTAGATCAACTTTAAGACCTTCACTATTGGGAATGTCCACTTACTTCGAATAGCATTACATGTATCTGAATACTACATGTACATATACATGTATGATCATACTCAAATTAAAAGCTACATTATATGCGAAATGCATTCTACAAAATAAGCTGGTGCATAGTGAGTCTGCACTATAAAACCACAAAAAGGTCGTTTGTACCAAATTATGAAATCCACCAAGACCAAAGCTGGAGATGTGTTGATGAAATTATGTTATCATATGCACCAATGGCACATTCAATAGTCTACAGAAGAAAGGGGAAAAACACATTTACAATCTTTTGTGTATCATCCATATCATGTAAAACCTGTACTCTCACCCTGTAATGGTTCTATGTTGTAATCACACAAATGCTCTATGCAAGATAAAGTACCCTTCAACTGTAATTGATTACTTGGAGTACCAGCACAAAAATTAGATCATGGTACAGTACTACCATACAGTATGACTATAATAAGTACTTGCAGGTGCTTTGAATGCCTTCCAACTATACGACGCTCAATTTTTGTCTGTTGACAAAACTATATTTGTAAATAGTCATTCCGGTACTAATGTAAATCAAATAAATGGTGACTGAGTGGTTAATATTATCCAAGAGACAATGATTGTATATCTCTACTACCGGTACGTAAGGAGAAAATTATTTCTGGTACGAATATATCCATGTCAGTTTTGAAATGACAGCCAAGCAAAAACTTTTCTTTTAAGATAACATCCACAGGTGGTACATTAGATATCTATTATGACTTTCTAATCAAGTTCGTTGTTACAGCAAATTGGCAAGATATGAAAAGGTATGGGACCACATCAATGCACAGAAACTGGAGTTTTAACATTCTAAGCCTCGTGAAGCAACAATAGCAATGTGTTCAAATGTGTTTTTAATAAACTTTCCATGAGTATCATGAAGTGCTGTGCAATTTTATCAGGCAAGCTGTTATGATATTAAGTGAGCAATGACATTGTTGTGATGATGAATATTACATTGTTTTCTCAAGTCTCTCCCGCTGTTTTACCCAAAAGATCAAAAGTAGAGATCCTAGTCTGTTGTTGATCTTTCCTGGAGCCTTCCAGCCTGGTGATGTTCTTCCTTCAGAGTCTAATCTGTTGCCTCAGTCTCTCCCTTTGTACCATCTAGAGATCAAACACCGAAAAGAGAGGACAAATCAAAGAAAGATAAAGAAGAATGGACAGATCAAAGGCAAGATACAAAGATTGATACTGATCTCTCAGAGGCTCTTAATGAACCAATCCTTCATTAACATCTCAAACATTAACAGTATCGACAGTGTCGACAATGTATGGAATAATGTATGAAGAACTTCATCCCTTTAGTGCCACAAAATTTTTACACCACTGTCATACATGAAACTTCAAGTGTATTAAATTGTGACTTTTAATGGTTGTTTCATTTTCAAATAAAGTACAAATTCAGTAAAACCTGTCTATAAAGACCGCTCAAGGGAGACAAGAAAAGCGGTCTTTATAAACAGGTTCCTTTAATACACGTTTTAATGAGAAACACTTTTCAAGGGAAACTAAAAGTTTGGTCTTTATAGACAGGCGGTCACTAAAGCAGGTTTGACTGTATATCTCATGAGAATAGTCTTCACAATGAGGATATCTGTATCTGTTTGAGGTAGCAGAGCACAGCCAATTTCAATCCTAACACACTGTTCAACACTTGAATTCTCGGGTTGGATTTGCCAACCACAGCACAAATTGAAAAAACTTTTTTTCCCCAAACAAATTCACTAGAAGAAATCGTGTAACATTATTTCAAAATGTATATATGTTTTGTTCCTTCTGAAAAAAAATTGCTTATGGTCATATGCTACCTCACCTGTATCTGCAGGCTTGGCTTCTTCTGTTTTCTCTGCCGGCGTCTCCTGTGCCTTGTCAGTGTCTTCAGCCGGTGACTCTGCTGGTGTCTCGGCCGGTTTCACTTCTGTTGGTGCTTCTGCAGGTGTTTCAGCTGGTTTCTCCTCTGTCTTCTCACCTGGCTCACTGGTGTCAGCGGTGTTCGCTGCTGGTTCTTCGGACTTTGGTTCCTCCTTGGCTCCTTCTTCCTTCTCGTCAGATTTCACTGTTTAAAGCAAGGAAGCACAATTTACTGAGAATCAGAAAATTGCTAACATAAAATGTACAAGCCTGCCATCTGTGACAAATTTCACATTTCGTGCTTGACACCACAAATTTGGCTTATGGTCCTAACAAATATATCTCATGTTTGAATAGAAAAAATTAAGTTTGACACATTCTAACCTCTTTCTTTTCACTACTGAAAGAAAAAGTAAAGTCATCATTCCAATCTTTAAAAAAATCAAATATTTACGAAGTCATGTTTTACCCTCAGAGGTACATAAAAACATAGGAAAAATGGTGGAAATCTACTTTTTTTTTTACCTCTTTGCTTGTAACTACATTGCCCATTTCCTTTAACAGATGGAATTTATTTAATCCAAGGTGGGATTATCCTAATCTTTACCTTCTGTTTTGGTCTCCTCTGGTTTACCTTCTTCCTCTGCTGTGGGACCATTGGCTGTAGGGGCTTCCCCATCACCATTCGCAACAGGCTCGGCCCCTCCTGGGCCTCTGTACTTGGGTGTCTTCTTGACGATGCCAGCCTCAATCAAGCTGTATGCCATGTCAATCAACGATGTCTTCAGATCTCTTGGCTCTATCTTCAAGACTTCTTTCATCTAGACAAGTACAAGATGATATCGTGTTTAAACTCTGTATGTGCCACTCAAACGATCTCTTTGTGCCATACCAAACTTTTCATAGGATAGTTTTGTCAAAGCCTTCAAGATTATTGAAATATATTTGCAGTATTACAATAATCTATACAGGTGTTAATAGGGTTGTAATAAAGATTAGGACAACTGGAATGGCTTGTTTCACTAAGCTTTTGTGTTGCAAAGTGCAATCCTCTGGTTAATTGGTGCTCTCTGTTTTTTTTTTAAGTTAGCACTTGTGGCAAGTGAAGAACTGTGCCAATAGGTACACGTATGAAATAAAATGTCAAGAGAAAAATCATTCAAATTTTATGTGTAGTTAATTTTTATTTTTCCCTGACAAATATGATAATACTTACCCGTGTGTTATCAAATTTTGAGACTTTATTCCAGATTGGAAGAATCATCTTGGTTTCTCTCATGAAAGGACTTGCCATACGAATGAGGATCTTTGGAACCAGCTTGGTTGGGACATTGTACCCTGAGAAAGAGAGAGAGAGAGACAGAGAGAGAGAGACAAGAGAGAGAGACAGAAAGACAGAGAGAGACAGAAAGACAGAGAGACAGATGGAGGAGGGAGAAAGAGAGAGAAAGCAGAAAGAAAGCAAGAAACAAAATTGAGAGAGGAAACTAGATGAATATTCGACGGTCGGAATTTATGCCTCCGCCATCACCAGATTGGAAATGTATGGCATACATGTACACTCTAAAAAGGATTGGTCCAACAAAATGACAAATCTTTTCACTTAAAATGCACAGGAGACAGAAAAATTTATTTCATTTCATTTTCATAAAACTAGAAATATTTGATAACAAGGCTAAAAACCAGTAATTTCATGTAATTTTATGTAAATTGACCTCTGTGACCTCTCACCTTTGACCTACTTACCCCAAAATCTAATCAGTTCATCTTTCTATGGGTATGCATACTGGTACCAAGTTTAAAGTTCTCACCTCAGATAGTTCTTGAGATATCGCGGTAACGGTGCTAAAAACCACTAATTCCATGTAATTTCATGTAAATTGACCTCTGTGACCTTTGAACTTTGACCTACCTACCCCAAAATCTAATCACTTCCTCTTTCTATGGGGATACATACTGGTACCAAGTTTGAAGTTCTTACCTCAGATAGTTCTTGAGATATCGTGGTAACGGTGCTAAAAACCAAATAATGTTTATGTAATTTCATGTAAATTGACCTCTGTGACCTCTGACCTTTGACCTACTTACCCCAAAATCTAATCAGTTCATCTTTCTATGGAGATACATACTGGTACCAAGTTTGAAGTTCTCACCTCAGATAGTTCTTGAGATATCGTGGTAACGGTGCTAAAAACCAGGAATTCTTATGTAATTTCATGTAAATTGACCTCTGTGACCTCTGACCTTTGACCTACTTACCCCAAAATCTAATCAGTTCATCTTTCTATGGAGATACATACTGGTACCAAGTTTGAAGTTCTTACCTCAGATAGTTCTTGAGATATCGTGGTAACGGTGCTAAAAACCAAATAATGTTTATGTAATTTCATGTAAATTGACCGCTGTGACCTCTGACCTTTGACCTACTTACCCCAAAATCTAATCAGTTCATCTTTCTACGGAGATACATACTGGTACCAAGTTTGAAGTTCTCACCTCAGATAGTTCTTGAGATATCGTGGTAACGGTGCTAAAAACCAGGAATTCTTATGTAATTTCATGTAAATTGACCTCTGTGACCTCTGACCTTTGACCTACTTACCCCAAAATCTAATCAGTTCATCTTTCTATGGAGATACATACTGGTACCAAGTTTGAAGTTCTCACCTCAGATAGTTCTTGAGATATCGTGGTAACGGTGCTAAAAACCAGGAATTCTTATGTAATTTCATGTAAATTGACCTCTGTGACCTCTGACCTTTGACCTACTTACCCCAAAATCTAATCAGTTCATCTTCGTATGGGGATACATACTAGTACCAAGTTTGAGGTTCCTACCTCAAATGATTCTTCAGATATCGCGGTAACGAGAAGTGGGACGGACGGACACACGGACGGACGCACGGACGGACGCACGCACGGACGCACGCACGGACGGACGGACGGACAACCCGAAAACATAATGCCTCCGGCACCCACCTTCGGTGGGCGGAGGCATAAAAATGAAGACAGAGACGGAGAGAAAAATCAAAGAGGATGATAGGCAGAGACAGAGAGAGTTAGAAAAGGACAGGAAAGTAAGAATGAGATAGACACCAACAAAAAGAGAGATGCACGTAGCAGCAAAGGAGGGGGGGAGGTAGACAGACCAAGAAACAGAGAGATAGAGAGTGAGAGAGAGAGATAGAGAGAGTGAGAGAGAGATAGAGAGAGAGAGTGAGAGAGAGATAGAGAGAGTGAGAGAGAGAGATAGAGAGAGAGAGAGAGAGATAGAGAGATAGCGAGAGAGATAGAGAGATAGAGAGAGATAGAGAGAGAGAGAGAGAGAGAGAGGGAGAATGACAAATACAGTGATTCAATGTTCAATTTCAAAGCTGTAATCAAACTCGTCTTACCTGGCATAAGCATCACTCCCAATCCAGTAATCCACCAGTATTACTACAGTGTACCAGCGAATGTAAAACAATTATTGTTTGACTGTAAGCTGGCCTCTAATCTTTTATTACTTACTCACAGTACAATTTAAAGGGGATTGTTCTACACCTGTAAACTACTCATATTTATTTTTAAATATTGAAATGAATACGGGCCCAGGGCCCATATTCAGACAACCTTACTAGGCCTAGTTGGCAACTAGCCATGCACTGTAGTCTATGCAAGTAGTTGACAACTAACTTTTTATAAAGGTTTTTTATAAGGTTTTATAAACATGGGCCCAGCTGTCACAAAATAATGCTTTTGTTGTTTCACTAACACCATCTTCAAATACTGGTTTGGCAGTACTAAATGTAAACTTGGTCTTTCAGAAATCCTCTCTTTGAGAGCCAGAAGGCAGTAAGCTCTGTGTTAAACGATATTAGTTAACGACATTCTTGCTCTAAAGCGGAAGCTATCTTACCTTGTGACTTAAACTCTGCTCTTAGAACAGCTCCCATCTCATTCCACCAGATGTTGCCTCCACACAAGATATGTCTGTTACCTGTTAAGCAAAAAATACAAAACACATCAATAAATTGTGTAAAAGTACAGGAGTTAATGCCCTTCTGGCTCTCGCCAGCTGTTAACCGCCCCCCCCCCCCCAGCCTCACAAGACATATCTGTTACCTGTTATCAAAAAATACAAAATACATCCTAAGCAAGTTGTGTAAAAACAATAACAACCTGATAGATCAATTACATACCTGAGAAGTATTTATAAGGAATGATTTGCACTAAAATTGCTGAAAGACTTTCTAAACCCTTTTTTAAATTTGTAAACCATTTTTGGCCCCTTGCTGAAATATAAACTAATGATGACTGTAAAGTGTAGGATTTATTTACCTACATTTCTAAAATAAACAAGTTACAAAATCAGAAAATATTGTAATAAATATGATAAAAAAGAAATATATCAACTACAAAAAAACAATATACAAAAAAGCTTTCAAATCTGCTAAACTTTGGCAACTCTCCAGATTGCAAATCTCTATATTTCATACAAAAAATATTACATGCAAGAGAGAGTTTTAAAACTGTCCCATGTTTCCATGGTAACAGCACTCCCCAACTCACCAACGGCCTCAGGGCACTTCATGGCCGCAATGTGACCAGCTGCAACGTCACGGACATCTACAAGGGGCAGGTTCACCTTGGGCAGGAGGAACGGGTTCCGGAGCAGGAGGCGTTTCATGATCTCTGTACTCGTTGATTCGTTCTTGCTGAGGATGGGACCGACGACGCCGACAGGATGCACAACAACCAGCTCAAACTTCTCATCCTCTGTGAAAGAGATGGTCAGACAAATGTCAGACAAATGTTTATTTATGTACATCTCAGCAAACTGGTATTAAGAAGCTTCAGTCTACAAAGAGCTACTAATGTTGGATGTTTATTTAAGGGAGACCATCCAAATTCATCGACCATTCAGAATGCGGCTGGGATGGGGTCGGGAATATCCCCATTCTAGTCGCGTTCTCAAATTTCCGGCCGATCGGCGTCTTTTGTGTTGCCGAACAAAGGGGCATTCTGAAAGCATTCTGGAAGCATTCTGGGAGCATTCTGGAAATGTCCCTTTGTTGTCGACATGGCATGGTCCCAGAATGCGGTGATTAAAAATCATGAACGGGACAGCCAAGGATGCGCAGCGCGATCGAAGGTGCTTCATTTATTGCGATATCGATCATGCCGGCATGATACATGTATAATCTCATTTCAAAGTATTTCCCTTTCTTTGACTGTAAGGCTCGGAAGAATTATTTTTCAAGATTCAAGTTGATGCCATATATAGTGAATTCGCTTTATTTATGAATATTGTAAGCGACGGTCACCAGATAAGATACAGCGTCGACCGTTAGATGAAAAAGGAATACGATTTCCAGATTGAACGAAGTGATGATCGCCGGGTGAAAGAATGCGCATTATTTCTTCCGATATTAGGACGCAACAAGTAGCTGATTTTTGTTTTTAATGACATGTATGGATCGCAAGAATTATGCGGAAGTTTAATGGTGAAAGAAATTGAAGCTCATCATATGAAATAAAGTAATGATCGTCAGATGAAATTAAATTACACTCGCTAGATGATACAGATTTGGACGATTGTCCAATGAAATAATATTAATATTACTACAGTATAGACAGATGAAATAAATGACGGCCGATATATATTTTTGTTGCCCTTAAATAAATTCACTGATGAGAATGATCAATACATGGAAAATGCACGATATGATTGATAATATTAACAAATGATAATCAGTTTTGAGCGCCAAATGCGCTTTACATTTCTTCCGATATTAGGACGCAACAAATAGCTGATTTTTGTTTTTAATGACATGTATGGATCGCAAGAATTATGCGGAAGTTTAATGGTGAAAGAAATTGAAGCTCATCATATGAAATAAAGTAATGATCGTCAGATGAAATTAAATTACACTCGCTAGATGATACAGATTTGGACGATTGCCCAAAGAAATTTATATTATTAATATTACTACAGTATAGACAGATGAAATAAATGACGGACGATATATATTTGTGTTGCCCTTAAATAAATTCACTGATGAGAATGATCAATACATGAAAAATGCACGATATGATTGATAATAATTATTAACAAATGATAATCAGTTTTGCGCACCAAATGCGCTTTATTTCTTCCGATATTAAGATGGCAATGCATTTTTAAGGACATGTATGGATCGCAAGAATTATTGCGGAAGTTTAACGTATGTATATATTTTGTTGCCCTTAAATAACTACAATGATGAGAATCAGTGAAGTTATGTGTATATAACCTTTTTTCATGTTTATACTATATTTATGGTGACAACCCGTCTATTTATAATGAAACAATGTAAACGAAAGACGCCAGAATAGAGCGGCGACCGCGAGGTGAAAGAGGAGATCACCAGATAAAATAATTGATAGTCCGAAATATGAAATAGAGTTAATTCTTTTGAAGGTTCATACTTTTTCCGAATCTTTTATATTTTTAGCACACCGCTTGAGCGTAAGATAGAGGGCAAACACTGTGAGAGCGGAATAGAAACATGGAGAGGAGAGAAATAAAATGGAATCGTGTCAACGTGAGAGATAGAAAGAGAATAAAATGACAAATTAAAGAGAAACATCGGAAAAGTTGAAGGAAAAGTTGAATGAAAAGCTGACAGAATAAAAGCCATAAGAAAAGGGTGATTATTCTTGATAAAAACAAAGAATAACATAAGGAAACACGATAGAGTTTTTAGCACCCTTAAAATTGCAAGAGGCATCGGCTATCAACAAATTCCAAAAAAGTAAATGAATTAACTCAACTCATTTTAACGATATTTCTCTCCTTGCTTTTGCATGATCCCCTCTTTCTGAGCTCATTTTACCCTTTTTCTATAGCTCCATCAATCCGTCAATACAACGCGACTTTATGTAACTCCCCCCCCCCCTCTCTTTACTTTTTACAAATTATTTCGGGGAAAAGGCTTGTTTGATCTACCCGCGCGCGCGCATACTATTTATAAATAACCGCAGTGATATCAACAACTTGCCAGACAATGGCTCCCAAGAGTCTCTCAATGTCATTGACCCAGTTAATGATTTATGACCTGCTGTGATTTTTTTTTTCATGCTAGCCTATGCGATATGCGCCGGGCTTTCTGGCAAGTATACTAATTGCGTTACGTAAACTATGGAGACAATACGGACAATGGGCGAGGGCGTTAGCCCAAGCGAGTATCATCGCTGGTGAACTCATCATTATTCATATATGTTTTAAATATCGAATGTGAGAGGAGGGTATGCCATGCATGATTCATAAACTAGCCTTATTTGGTGATCGACCTCCTTTTATTCAACCAATCAAATATTTTCAAGTTCCGATTTTTTCCGTCTTGTACTAGTACAAAATTCATAATACGCTACAACGCCCTATTTTGTTGGAGTGGCTTAATATAGTCTGTATGCAAGTATGTAATAATTTACTCCACTGTTGCTGTATCGAAGTTTGTATCCAGTATCACATCTTATTTTTAACTAATCATAATAACGCATTATTCTAGACTATGGTACATTCTTTCCAACTGGGTGTTGTGGTGTATATCTCTTCCTACCCTCAGTGGGTGTAGGTTGGCTAATAAAAATACACTTTATTTTGTGACATATTGCCTGTACATATGTTCATTATTCCCAGTACGTATTCTTTGTATTTTTCTTATGCCAGATATTGCCGTTTTATTTATGATCTCTTCCATGCCCACAGGAGGGGCCGTCAGAAATAAAATCATTGTCAATGTCATTGTACCGCATGCGTACGCCTCTAATCCAGCTATCGTGGAAGTTATACTTATAAACTCAGCCCCGGGACGTTTTGAGGGAAACCACTACTATTCTGTGCGTCTCACAATTTACAT
Organism: Heliocidaris erythrogramma; assembly: GCA_025617745.1. NCBI lineage: Eukaryota > Metazoa > Echinodermata > Echinoidea > Camarodonta > Echinometridae > Heliocidaris > Heliocidaris erythrogramma. The sequence goes on along the minus strand of CM046871.1, from coordinate 29,455,231 downwards.
GGGCAAATGACAATGTATAGTTGTATCGTAGGGACTATTTTTTCAATCAAAGTATCATATATGTCCTGCCACTTACCTAAACAGACCTTCCGCAGATCAGCTCTTCCTCAGAAATGTATAGAATCAATAAAATGTCACCTTTTTTCACTCAATTGTAATCCTCCCTCTCGTCTCTCTCGAGCGAGAATTCGAACATATGTAAAAAAATATACGGACGCGCATGCGTATTGCAAACTATACATCGGCCTCCGAAATATTTTAGTACAGGATCCGGGAAATTAATAGGCTTTTTATATCATTCTCGTCGAAAAGAAAGACGACAGTTATCCGGACAGTATTGTAATTACCTAAAGCATCTTCAAATGCAGTTATGTCATATTTCATGGTATAATTTTGACATACGAGCTTGGATTTATGAGGCATCCAACCTTTCTAATGACTGCTGATCGCAGCCCGAACGCGTAGCGTTCGGGCTGCCGCAGTAAAGCGGACCCAGGTTTGGGCTACTGCCGGCCTTCGCCGATTGCCCGTCTCCATAACGCGATCAGTATACTTCATTACTTGCCAGAAAGCCCGACGCATATCTGACAGACTATTTTCATGCTACTGTAGAAAGAAATTCAGCAGCATATCTCCCCTCCTCCCACCCCCTCCAAATAAAAGATAAATACGAAGACGATCTCTGTAGCCTAGTCACTGAGTTGAGGGGCACTTGCATCCTTTTTTAGGGGGGGGGGGGGGGGGTGGGGGGTCCTCAGAAAATTTAATGCGAATGTAGGAAGTCACAGAAAGTGGTGGATGTTTGATTTTTGTTTTGACTTTCCCTTCACTTTCCCTCTTTCCCGGTCGCTAGAGCTATATAATATAAAGATGATAATGAGTGAAATTTTATGATAATTATGATATCAAATGAATCATACAAAAAATTAAAAATGAAAAAATATTCTGCTTGACATTTGTGTTAAGAACTTATTAATATGGCCATTGAATTTCGGCGAAATAATATCACAATATCAAATTCCATTGAAAGAGAAAAGAACCAAACAAATACGAAATCACCCCACTCAAGAATTGACAAGCTTATTTCACAGACGTATTTTTATGTTTCCATAATTTCATCATTTTCTCTGCATCACTGGAATCACGCGGCAGCAGCCCGAATGCATGCGTATAGTGTTCCAATTCCGGGGCCACCTGTCATCATGACTAAACCATTTTCAAACATCGTTGATGAAATTCACAAACACACAAATTTACATCGACACAGAATGATCAAAAGTAATAACATGTTGTGCAAGTTTTGTAAGTCGTTTAAAATATGATACGTCACTGATTTGTTTTCAGAATCATGTTATTTTTCCCCAAAATAATATCAGACGGGTTCGCGTGTTTTTCATTTGCTTTCCGAAGTATGTCCGCGATCACTTCAAAAAGGCATCGATCGATATCGCGGCGCGCGCGGCATGAGAAAGACAGATCAGCGATCGGCCGCGCCGGCTGCGCTGGCTGAATAGCTCTTCCTTGCTGTACTGTGAACAATAGCGTGTTCTGGATTGAGTGGCGCATTCTCGGAGCATTCCGGAACATACCCATTCTGACACCATTCTGACCCCATTCCGGATGTAATCCTCCATAGCGCGGAGTTAAGTACCGCATTCTAAACGCAGGCCAGAATGGGGATGAGCAAGACAATGGATTTTTAGGGGACCATTCTGGATGCATTCTGAATGGTCGATGAATTTGGATGGTCTCCCTAATTTAATCGTTAAAACTCAAGTGAATGTACAAGTAGCCTACATTTTTGAGACAGTTCAGATATAATTGTTTAAATTTATACTACAGCTATTTCAGCTTTTTCTCGTCCAATGTTGAACATGACGGCACTTCCAAATTGCTCTTCCAAATTGACATAAAAAGAATGAGAAAGCTCACAAATTATTTTTCACCTCTCCAAGAACTCAACTTTCTCTTTAATGAAGGAAATGGACCACGGAGCAATTACCTCCAGGGGAGCGTTTCATCAAGCGTTTTGTCAGTGATTTTTAACGACAACTGTTATAAGCTACTGAAATACTTGCATCTGATTGGCTGAGAGCAAATTTGTTGGTAAAAACCACTGACAAGACACTTGATGAAATGCTCCCCAGAGCATGTGTCGCAGAACCCATGGGTTAATATCCATCTTTTAAATATCTTTTAGTGGGAGTTTCACCCTGTTGCTTGTCCTGAAGAGACTGACTGACCTTTGAGGTTTTCAACAAAGTCCCACGCAGCCTTCTCAGCCAGGGTCTTGCTCTTAGGGTACGGCAACAGTCCATCCACATCCTCTGGCCAATCCTTCTCAGAATATTCTTGCGATGATATATTACCTGGTAAACAAAGAAAATAAATCCAGTCTTTAAATACTCATGTAAACTCGTACAAGAAATCATTTCATTCACTGGTAGTAGAGTAGCTTGGGGAAATAGGATGACAAGTCCAGTTTTACTCATATAAAATTTAAGAATACACCTGTAGCTTTAAATAAAGACATACCGAAGCGCTTTGTCGGAAATCGAACAATTTATAAACGCTTGAAACAAATAAGTTTTGATTGGTTGCAGTCAATAACTGGACACTAGCCAGGCTAGGTAAACCAGCTTGTAACCAAGGACTAATTCTTTCCAGCTAGGGTACTGACAAGGGTTAAATGCATCCTCCAAAAGCACCCCTGGGAAGCTGCAAAGGGCATTTTTCGCTCAATTCCGACCAAGTGTAAACAAAGTACTGCAGAGAAGGCTGTATATTGGACCAAATAATAATAATTATAATAATAATAATAATAATAATAATACAATGCTTTTATAGCGTATATCACCGCTATTGCGTCTCTATGCATTTTCAGAAAGGGAAGAGTAAGGACAGACGGATGCTATAAAATGCACAATATCGCTCAATGCTTTTTGAACAGATCCGTTTTCAAGAGATTTTAAACTGAGAGATTGTGGATGAATCCTTTGAATGAGAAGGTAGTATTCCAAAGCGAAGGGGCATCGTGAGCAAATGATCGCTCTCCATAAAACTTGGTCTGAATAACAGGACAATGCAAATGATCTTTCTGAGCCGATCTGAGATTGCGGGAGGGTACATACTTACATACACCATTGTACATACCACAGATGGCCAATCCAGCACTTGTCACTACTACTCGTTTGACTTTTCCATTAGCAACGACTGCTTTGAGCACGTTTGTGACGCCATCGACTGCTGGTTTGATGATATCGTTCTCGTCATTTGGGATAGCCAGGGGAAAGGGGCTGGCTGTATGCAGTACATAGGAACACCCATCCACAGCACTGCAAAGAAATGAAAAATATGATTAATCCATCAGTGCATAAATGATCACAGATCATGTTTTAGTGCTTTAAATTTCATGACATGTACAGGAGTCATATCAAGCACAATTGAAGAAAAATTTCCCTTAAATCAGGTAATGAGAATCATTACATGTAGATGTTCATAAAAACATTTGATTAAAATCTTCAATCAAATGCAACATAGAGTCAAAGGTGCAATCACAGTGTTGATTTTCCCATAAAAGCTGATGTTTCTGTGATGCAATGCAGTACAAGTATTTTAGATAACCTACAATGTACACTTAAAGTGAAAGGAAATACCACTTTTGTATTCAAATCTGAAAGGCTGATTATTTATGACTTCCACAAAACCTTGTATCTCCTTGAGTTTGAGTTAATCACTTGTTTATTCAGTATTAAATGAAAACAATATAAAATGCTAATGGATATTATGGTGAGATAGGAGAAACAAGATGAATGCGACTGCGTCTCCTATATGCCTCCGCCTAAATTCAGTTGATGGGTTAAACTGTTCTAGAAATTTGTAATTTCACGTAAATTGACCTCTGTGACCTCTGACCTTTGACCTGCTTACCCCAAAATCTAATCAGTTCATCTTTCTATGGGGATACATACTGGTACCAAGTTTGAAGTTCTCACCTCAGATAGTTCTTAAGATATCGCGGTAAAGGTGCTAAAAACCAGTAATTTCACGTAAATTGACCTCTGTGACCTCTGACTTTTGACCTACTTACCCCAAAATCTAATCAGTTCATCTTCGTATGGGGATACATACTAGTACCAAGTTTGAGGTTCCTACCTCAAATGATTCTTCAGATATCGCGGTAACGAGAAGTGGGACGGACGGACGGACAACCCGAAAACATAATGCCTCCGGCACCCACCTTCGGTGGGCGGAGGCATAATAAAATGGTCTTACAAGTGTAAAAATAGAAAAGTTTATACATATATCTTTCAGAGAACAAGAGAGAAATAAAAAACTTCTTGACACTTGATGTGCAATCAAAACAAAGACATACTTGAATAACAGGCCATCATCAACTTGGGTACACCCTAAATTTGAATCAAGTACATGTGCGTGTAACATTGTAACACCAAGAAAGGTGATCTTCAAAATGTACTTTCATATAAAAACAATGACCTTCACATACATTGTATCACATGTTCATCTTCAGTCTGGAGTTAAAGATATATACTATCTAATGTCTTGAGATTAACATGAAAGACTTGACAGTAGTTTAATTGTTGATTAATTTGGCTTATGACATAAGAAGATAAATCCTTTCATACTCAACATGGCTTCAAATCTTCTAATATCATAAATACAATAAAGTTTCACAGAAAACTATCAGTATTTTAGCAAAGAAAACTTAAACAAGATACAAAACTTGATCCAAACTTCTATTCATATCATAAATATCATCACAACTACAATACAGCTGTACTTTAACCCACAGCAGTTCAAAGTTTTGTAAAGGTCTAAATGAATTAGCTTTTCCTCCTCAAATTGGCACCAAATATTTGTATTTTTCACTCTATCATAGTCTACAAAAAAGGAAAATGGATATTAAATGAACCAATGTGAATGAACATTACCAAAAAAAATTACATGAAATTGCCAATTTGTACACAAAAATTAAGTGTTTATAAACTTCACTCTGCATTGCCAATTTAGAGACGTCAATGGTTATTTTGTTATTAAATCGCTAATGAACGGCACAATGTACTGCAATAGAACTCAAATTTCCAGTAATTTTCCACTATCTGTTCATGTATAATTTGTAATTCAGAGCATTATGGATCAAAAGATAAAAAGAAAACATCATTAAAAGAAAAAATAAAAATAAAACGTCATTTATAAAAGAAAACTCTAAACTGTTATGGGTTAATGGAAGTTCTATACCATGCATTGTCATCACCCATACATGCAATCGCTCTCCAATTACCCTGAGCTTTAATTATCAACATTATTCTTCTTTTTGTAATTTGATAATATCTCTAAGGTATCCTTGACAAAGGAAAAAGAGATAATGGAAATGGGTCCTTGATATGATAGCACTTACAGAGCCGTTGAGGAGCTCTCCATACTTCTAAGGTTCCAGAGTACTCTTACAATTTTACTTTTATACAAGATTTCATCTTCTGCTCGTTTCCAAAAGGAGACTATGGGGTCGTTGCAAGAGAGTTGCAATCAATTGGAAACCCCCCAAATCAGTCGCAAGCCTTGCAAATGATTGCAAGTTCCATTTAAAATACATGTATCATATTTGCAATCGATTGCAAATGGGGATTTGCAATTGATTGCAACTTTCTTGCAACACCCTATAGGCTAGTTGTATGTTGAATTTCTATTAAACAGCAGTTTATAAGTACATGATGCATATGTACCTTGCGTAATTTTTTAATTACTACCCAATAAAGATGTAATGTTTTTACATTTCTGTTACCAAATTGTAATTCTGATGTAATATTTCTCTTTCTCGTAATAATAAGTTATCTAATTTCATTCTTAGATTTTGTTATGCATTTATCATCATAATGTAGAACCATTAAAATTGTAAATTTGGTCATTTGTTTTATTTGCAGTGTAATTGAACCACGAAACTGTCTTTTGTAATTAGTTGTATTTACACTGTTAAGCGCATAGAGATACTGTATAGTTTATGATGCGCTATATAAATCCATCTTTATTACGATTATTATCAGAGGTACATGTACGAAATGAATTAAGGACTAGGTTGGAATAAATTTAGGAAACAATTCCATGAGGAAGGCGAGAAGGGGGGTGGGGGGAAGGCAGGGACTAGGGGCTTTCGATAGATTACATTGAAATCTATTTTCCCTTTATTTCAATCTTACAATGATAATTTACAAAGTGGTGTAGATGTATCCTAATTTTTTTACCTACAAATATCAACTCTTTTAACAATTCGCCTAGTTGTCAGAGATTTGTTTATAATTTAATTGTGCACCCCTTTTTTTTACAAAAATCTGGACCTGGCCCTGGACGGATCAGGTCCAGGCTTTCCCACCCTTGGTTTCTATTACCTTTTCCAAGACTCTTCATTTTCCAGCTCTGCCTCCACCAGCTCCAGCTCATGAGCAGCATCGGGACACAGCTCCTTGAGATGCTGGATCTTAGCCTCGTTCCCCAGGCTCCTCACTGTGCCTCTCACTGCATAGCCAGACTGCTGCAACTGCTGCACTATGTGGGATGCGATGAAACCCGATGCACCCGTCACCAAAACTCCTGGAGATGAGGATAAGAAATGGCAAGTGGTGAAATGAGAGTGGCAACTTTGGAATTCATAACTTTTTTATTTCTTATCGTATATTGGTCAACCTTCACTGATCAGTTTCTTTATTTTGTCTGCTTCTTTTAAAAGAAACTTGTAATCAGGGTGAACTTTCCCTTTTAAAGTGAAAACTTTTCACAAAAACAAAATCACACACATTCTGATGTGCAACACATTACATCAACTAAAACTCTTCATGAATTTGAGTTAAAATTCAGTAGCAAATCCAGGAGGGGAGCCAACCTCCCCACCCCCTCCATTGAGCAAATCTGCCATACTTTTTACACACCTCAGCACCAATGTGAGCACATTGTAAATCTGTCCTTTTCTCCCATTTTCACTCCAGAAAATTTATAAAGCCTAATTCTGGAGGCTAAACTACTAATACAACGATATAACAGCTCGCTCAATACATGTATAGGATACATGTAGAAACAAAGTAAAGGGCATATTAAGAGAAGAAGAGAAGAAGAGAAGAGAGAAAGAATGAGATACTAGAATCAGGGGTTGGGAGAGATTAATGAAATGAATGACAAGTCCCATTAAAACCAAACTAAAAACAAAATATTTGTGTCAATAGTTAAAGAACAAGGCCTATGAAGGGAATGTCTCAAGCTCCCACAAACTTACATGTACATGTAGCTGAGACCTAGAATCATGGCCGATTTATATTATATTGCATGAAAAGTAGGGCAAACAAAACAACAATGCCTAAAACGAGCAATAGCTGGGTTAGAGCCAAAAGGGTAACTTTCATTTCTCTTGGCTTTGTAGGGTACTTCTGTTTCCTAGTTTAACAATGGGGATGAGGCCTTCTTACACATGTAATTCACTAGTTCATTGGTGAGATATTCAATTTACTTTCATTTTGAAAGAAATCACTGTTGTTTACAGAATGTGCATCCAAACTGGCAACATGACAAGAAGCACATATTTCAAGAAGCAAACCTCCTACATTTTACATGTTACAAGTGAGAGATCCATATTTAGCAAGGAAGTTTGCATTTTAAATGAATTACTGACAAACAGAGATTTTGTGGCCTTAAAAAAAAAGGTTTAAAAAAATCATTAAATAGGCATATTCAGATAATTATTTCTAAAAAAAAAAATATTCAAAGAAAAGTGAAAAGAACTCCAAAATAAATTTGACATCCTTCAACTTTACAATGTGAAAACCTCTGAGTCTGATAATATTTTTGTGTTATTAGTAATCAACAGTGTCAAATGTTTGTTAATAATACCTAGTATCTCAACTGGCGTCAACACAGGAAACAACATTTCAGAGAGTAAACCTCCAACAAAGTAAGTGGGAAGTTCCATCTTTTTGTTAAAGTAATAAGTTTATAAAAAAGAGAAACATGTGGCCCAAAAAATTAGAAAGTTTTAGTGGGAAGTTTGATGTTGTTCAAGAATGTGCACCCAAACTGGCGTCATTACAGGAAGCCCTTGGGGCATCCTTCTGACAAAGTTGGAGGGAAGTTCTATTTTCACTCTAAAATTAGGGGAAGTTTATGGCCAGAATCAACAAAACTGGACAAGAGAAAACAAATTCCAGAGCTTCATACTCATTATGCTGCATTGTAAGATCGTGATGTAGAATGAAACTGAATATAATTGATCAGTTTGGCAGGGAGTACATCAATTGGATATCAGGATTGATGCACCTCCTTCGTAATGCATAGCAACTAGGGTTTGGAAAGAAAGAAGTCCTCCTCCATTTGGCATAAGACCAATTCCAAAACGATTGAGGCTTGCACCGATGACCCTTGACCTTCTGAGTCACATACGACTGTACATGCTCTCTTTGTTGATTCACTCACTGTTCCTCGGAGCTGCTATGGTTTTCTGATTCATTCTCCATCTATGTTGACTACAACTCCTTGGTCTCCATCACCATAACCAACTAACAATGAAGCGTGTTGAAAAAAAAAGCTGGAACTTCTTTCTAGCTAGAAATGCTTTGTTGATTACTTTACTTTTCTTTCTATAGATCATTTACTGATTCATTCTCCATCTATGTTGACTATGAAACCAACTCACTGGTATATCACCATAACCAACAATGAATTGTGTTGAGAAAAAAAAAGCCTAAACTTCTTTCTAGCTAGAAATGCTTTGTTGATTACTGTACTTTTCTTTCTCTAGACGGTTTTCTGATTCATTTCACATCTATGTTGACTACCAACTCACATATCACCACACCCATGCAACTACATGTATATTAACAATGAACTCTGTTGAAGAAGAAAAAAAACCTGAACTTCTGTCTAGCTAGAACTCGACTCCAAAAATGGTGGGTATGTGCCGCCCGCAAGACCAAAAAAGGGGGCTTCGAAAGGATGGTCTTCGGAGCTACTATATATTTGAAAACGGGGCTCTTTGGAACTGTTCCAGGCCTTCATTTTTGAGGAGCGCGATCGCGCTGGCGCTCCTACCGCGCTCCTCAAGCCATAGTCAGGAGCACTAACGACAGCGCTCCTTATTTGTTGCAAATACAACTCGGAGCAACTCGACTTGAAAAATCATTTTTGTGTACATGTATACGAAAATACAGTGTTGTCTATGACTTCCGGGTTTGAGCTATCGATACACGTAATGTTACAGTCCCACCGACGAAACCGACCCCAAACTGATCGATGGTACATGTACGGTATATCATTCAAATAACGCAAGTTTCGATCGCTCTTCCGCGTGTGACTGGGTCGTGTGACTGCGAAAACATGTTTTATTCGCATGCAGCGGTGCCCACGTAGCGTACAGGCCATGCAAAACGCATGTAAGCACAGCACCGATCTCTATATGTGGGGCAATGTATTAACGCTTGCTGAACTGCGCACCGGCTTTGTCAAGATCGTGGATTTAACGGAATTATTTCGCGAAACTAGAGGATTTGATCAAAATGAGTGGAAAACGGTCACAGAAGTTTAAAGAGCATTACAAACAACGATTTCCTTTCATAAAGCCAAGCACAAAAGGCGTTGAATTTGCATGTGTAAGTTATATTTATAGGCCTAGGCTAATTATAATTTTAACTTTTTAACGAGTTGGTTTCCAGCAATGCAATTTGTCAGGAATGTTTCTGAGCTATCTGTCTAGCTTGTGTGTGTAAAAATCAATATGATCCAATTTAGTATATAATGCGTGAGTGAGCACACATCAAAGGGAAAAATGTGACGAGACATTTCAGCATAAGAAATGAGCATTTTTGCAATGGAAGTATGTCGCGCGTTTTGTTTGAACTTTTATTAAAGCCAGGTATTCGTTTTTTTGCTGTAATTTCCTTTTTATTTTTGCCATCATGATGATTCCTTTTTTGCTTGCACAAGGTTGACAGCTCTGCCAAATCGTGAAATCGATATACGGAATTTCAAATTCATGGAAACTTGGCATTTTAGCACCTTTTTATTTAATTGAGCTCCTCAAAAATCTCGGGAGAGTGATTGTAAGGAGCTCAATTGAGCTCCTCGAGAAAATAAGGAGTGTGATTTATGGAGCTCCACCCAAATTCTAAACGTGAAGGCCTGGGAACTGGATTACAATATAAATATGATGCCATGGAACTGGGCATCGTTTCACCAAACCGTCATAAGGACAACTTTGCCGACATCCCACTGAAAAGCATGTTAATTTTGATACACGCGTTTCAATGGGATGTCGGTGAACCCGCACCTATGATCGTTTGATCAAATGCTACACACACAAGCTCCCATTTGCTATTTATGCTGTGTGTCATGGCAAGTCTATGGTGTCTTCAAAACGGGTCGGGCGGGGCGGGGCGGGGCGGGCCAAAACGGCCGGAACGACCGAATGAAAAAAAAAAAGTGGTGCTTTGGAACGGTTTTCTCTCTTTTTTTCTCAACAAGAAAAAAATGGTATGCTTTGGAACAGAAATTTGAGTGTAAAAATGGGGGTCTTCTGGGCGACACATACCCACCGCACACTATATATTGAGTGCCCCCCCCCCCCCCCCCCCCCCCCCGGCTTTACTTTTCTTCCTATAGATGGTTTTCTGATTCATTTTCCATCTATGTTGACTATCAATTGATTGGTATCACCATGATCATGCAACTACATGTACATGTGCATTGACAATGAACTGTGTTAGGGGGGGGGGGGGGGGGCTGAACTTCTTTCTAGCTATAGAAATGCTTTGGTAACTACTTTCCTTCTTCAATCATAAAGTAGTTTTCATTCTTATCTTAACCTATTAAGCTCTAGATAATTTAGGCTACAATCTATTGAAAATGTATATAATACTCAAATCATGTCCAGTCCAAGCACTTGAATGCTATTTCTCTTTATTACTTTCACTTACAGTAATTCATAGATCAATCAAATCACAAATCAGCCACTGACATGGGCCGAAATATGCAGGAAATTCTTTTCATCATTGTTATGTCCCCCCCCCCCCCCCGATGAATAGAAATGCATAACAAATCTCTGCCACTGAAGCACAAAGGTTGTAATGGGGGGGGGGGGGGGGCAGTTATATTATTTTATGTCATATACATGACTTCTTTTGTAATGCAAGCATTTTGAATCCAACTTTTAAAGGATAATGCCATGGGATCTTTTTAATGTCACTACTGTTGGTTATCTTTGATCTCTGTAGAAAATGTACTGTATGTGTAATTGCAATTGGTCCAACTTCAGAAGACTCTCATTATGTTCCAATATTGGGCTGGCATGCAAGTTTCCCCAAGGCATTATGAATCACGGTTAACTTCATTGCAGAGAGAAAGCATACCCTGTTCCCACCATAAAATAATCTCCATAACCTAAAAGTTGGTACAATTAAAGAATATTTATTGAATTGAAGTAGGCAAGTGCATGATATGAATATATGGAAAACATACTGTATATGTCACACTAAAATCACATCGTATCCAATTGCATAAAAAGTACCAATCACCTAAAAATATTTTGTTCTGTATGTTTAATAGATGTTCTATGTCGCTAAACCATATTTTCAAAGCGTGGACTTTAAATATTCTTTTATAAAGATGTTGCAAGTTTAAATACATTCTCAATATTAAAGCGTAAAGACGACTTTTGATTAGACTAGTCGATGCGCTCGTACATGTACGTGCTCACGAAGAGAAGGGCCCGTGCGGAATGGATCTCCAAGTTGGGTCCTGCGAAAGCATGTTTTTGTTATCCTTTGTACTTCTTAACTGTTAACCCATATAATGTCAAGTATTTGTGTTTTGAGGTAGATTTTATCGTTCTAACTGTACATAAGTTATTTTTCAGGTGATTGGTACACTTTAAGAAAGAGTCTAACTCTCAGTATGTTGTTATTTCAATAACTGCAATCATAGTTATTTTTTTCAATAATATTTTCTACCCAGAAATGAAGCAACCCTTTCTCACTTTGTCATTTATCACATTAATCAGTGGCAGATTTAGGGGGGCACCCCCCCCCCCCTTGAAAAAAAAATGTACATTGCCCCCCTTTTTTGAACTGATAACATTCTTTTTTCTTTTTTTACTTGTCAGGGAATTTTGATCGACAAAGAGGGCCCAAAATGTGTGATAACCTTTTTAATTTTTGCTTATCAGAGAAAATTTTCTGAGATTTGTGCCCCCCCCCCTTCTTTTTTTTTTTTTACTAATTCCTGAATCCACCCCTGACATGAATAATAGAAATCAAAATGTTCTTATATAATTGCTGGAGGAAACAAGTAAAACAAAAGTTTTAGTCACTAGATCGCACCAGAATCATGGTACATGTATGAACAGGGCTTCACCCGTCTATTAGCAATACATGGAGAAGTACCTGTGAGGCTGTCACATGTTTTGTTCTTTGTACAGTCTGTTCCCACAATCTAGAATCGCACCAGAATCATAGTATGAACAGGCCTACAACCCTGTATGCAATACATGGAGAAGTACCTGTGAGGCTGTCACAAAACATCTGTTCTTTGTATTGTACAGTCTGTGTTTTAATTATATTTGTTTCACAATCAACAAAACATATTCCCCTAATTTATTAGTAATCAGCACAAGGCATAATTAAATTCTCAGCTGAAAAAAAAATGCAGCTAATTCACTGTAACTGCACATTTACTACATATTTACTACACTGTATATCACTAAACTGAACTTTTTTTTTTGATTAGAATATACACCGTCGGTACGAATGCACTGTAAATTATGCAGTTTTGCAGTTCGAAGGAAATAGCCTGTTTAATAATGTACATTTCCATTTTCCATTTGGCATTTTCTCTCTTATATATTTGAAAGTGTTGTGTAAAAAAAGTACATCAGAAGGTTTCAGGCAATGATTATATAACCCTCTCAGGACAAAAATTATTTAATAGCTATTTATTGATCACATTTTGTTCTTCAAATTGGCAACAATAACATTTTCTTTTAGTGCTACATGCTTCTAATAAGGTGTCAAAAAGTTGAAAAAATTGCCAATTTTGACAAAAAGCAATGATTTTAAACCTCTGTGTTGCCAATTTAAGAATTTTAAAGCTTATTCTCCTGTTTAAAATTCCAATATGGTCATGCAACAAAAATGGACATACATGTATGTAGTGAGTGCAAAATTTTTCGCTCTTTCTACTGAATGAAAAGTTATTGAGCCAAACCACAAAATGTGGTCAATTGTCTCAAAAGGGTTAAAGGTGTAAAGTTAAAAATGATTTCCCCTCCCATGGTGCAAAGATTTGTCTGGAGGCCTACATGTACATGTACAATGGGTGATTTTAAGTAAGGTATTAAAACCTGGTGTTAGTCTTAACAGTCAAAATTTAGCGCTAACTTCATGCTTTGGACTACTAAAATTAATCGTAAGCGAGGGTTGAAGTTAGCGCTAACTTTTGACTGTTAACACTAACACCAGCCTTTAACACCATACTTAAAATAACCCAATGTGCATGTATGTGAAATACACATCCGAAACAAGAGCTGAAAAGGGCGGTAGAGCAATTACAAATTTTGTTTTGTCAAAGAACGCTTCCTCGGTTATTCCCTAGGTTTTGTTGCCAAAAAACTTTCTACTTCCTCTTTGCAATGATGCCACAAATGTCATTTCTGAATGACAGATAATGACTTATCCCCTGTTCACACTACCTAAATTCATTGTATAGCTCTCGTATATATAGGTATAGCTATTTTCATAGTCTATGTTCATCGTATAAAGAAACTTTGAATAACGTAACTTATTATACAGTCAAACGCTTGTTTGAGCATCATTTTGAACCAAAACTGGATAAAGCATAAGCATCCCCTCGTATTCTGAACATCATATCGTACGAGAATCGTACATTATATCTCGGTGGGGCTTACATGTATATTGTGTATGCTCCATCACAGTCCTTGACGTAACCTGATATATAATGTAACATATACATGTATGTATAGGGTGTCAGCTGACTTCCACAAAACCCCTTTCTTCCATGTATGTTGTACAAGATTGTTCATACGTTTCTCTAAGTGAGTCTCGTATAACTTTCTTGTAGTCTGAACAGGATATTACACATGTATTGCAAACATGGAATATTTCGCGGTGTGGAAATTTTTGCGTGGCATGAAATTTGCGCGAAAAAATAAAAACACACAAATTTTTTTGTTTATGTATTCTTTGGCCCATGAGCCTAGTGCGTCGGCGAAATTAAAAACATGTGAAATTCACCTTACTTGGTGAAAAATTAATCACATGCTTTTACAGTACATGAATATTCATAAGGAGTCCAATAATTTTCAAACCATATATTTGAAAGGGCATACAAATTGAAATATATTCAAAATGTACAGGTATCGTTTCCTTGCCCTAAATACAATGCAGTGGACAAAATTATACAATCACATCCAAATATCAAACTGGCTAGAATGCTCCTATGAGAGAGAATGTACAAGCCTGTATCCTATGACCAGGGCATGCATCTGTTAACCCTTTTAAGACAGGAATTATTTAAAGGCTAAATTGATCACATTTCATTCTTCAAATTCCCAACATTAATATTTTTCTTTTAGTGCTACATGATTTAGTGCTACATGGTTCTAATTAAGTGTAATGTTCCGCCCCAGTGAAGTCAAACAATAGCGCACCCTGCTCCCCGTTCAGTGATTGGCCAACGGCACCAGCCAATGGCAGCGTGGCTTCCGCCTCAGTGGAGCCAAACAATAGGGTTCCCGGGTTCCTCGAACCCCCGCCAGCGCTATATAACACGCACACAGGAGAGTTCGTCTTCATTGTCTGATGAAGGATAGCAGTTGCATCCGAAAAGTTGTGCATCTCTCCTACGTTTGCTACATCGTGAGACAACAGATCAAATTCTTTTCTCCATAAAGTGAGATGTCTTTGAAAACAATGTATTTGGTAAGAAATATGTTGAAAAGTTGAAAACAATGCCAAATTGATGAAAAACAATGATTTTGAACCTGTCAATGTGTTGCCAATTTAAGGATTTCAAAGCTTATTCTTGTTTCTAGAATTCCTGGCATCAAACGAAATATGGTCATGCAACAAACATGGACGTAGTGTGTGCAGAAAATTGTGCTCTTTCTACTCATGCATCTGGTATATTCTTTAGAGCTGTGAATCAAAAGGGTTAAAGACCCCGGTCTCTTTGCAAGGGATAGTGCACTCTATCATGCGCAAGATCGTGCCACCTCTAAGGTGAGAACGCGGCGACGTCATTTCGACGCAGTCCACGGAGGTCCACAGCATCCCAAACCAGACCACTTCTGGGGCGGTGGTCCCAAGAGAGATAGCGTGATTAGAGTGCGCCTATTCACAGTTTACCGTGCAGAGAGTGCCAAGACACATGTAGATCGCGCTACCTGTAGTTCACACCGCAGGTGTGAACCTGCGGCGTGCTAGTGGACCTCCCTGGCACGCTCCACGATAGCGAGATCCACTTTCCAATCTCGTAATGAGAATGGGGTCAAAGTGAAGGCTGAGTTCCGGGAAAGGTGAAAAATAATTTGTGAGTTAAATGAAGCTTTCTCATTCCTTACTCTTATGTAGACTAGACATGATTAATCTTCCCCCATTGCTTTCACAATGTGATCTCATGATCAGAACTCATAATTTATCTTTAAAGGGAAATTAACCTCAGCGTATGAATTAGCTTATTTTGAATGGTGTAGTATATGCCTCTTATTTGATACATGCAATTTCATGTAAAAACACAGGATATAGATATAAATCACTATTTTCCAGCCAAGTTATCGTCTGCTAGCAATAATAAGGGGGCTGCCATTACTTTATGTGTACACGAACATATTTTTCATCCCAAGTAAAATTTCCTTCATCGTTAACTTGTAATTGATTTTTAGAGGACAAATATATATTAGATAAAGTCACATATTCTGAAATGTAAGTTTAGTTTTATATATTTTTTAAAAGGTCTTAATTTGTTCATAAAAAATATACTTCATAAAAAATATACGTCAAGGACGGAGAATTGACGTCAAGGACGGAGACAATCGTAACAATACCAAAACAAAGCGAGGAATCTGCTTTACAGGATGGCTATTAGAACTCATGGGTCGTCAATTATCTAGGCCCATGGCCAATAACAATCGTAATACAATCAGAACAAAGCGACGTATCTGTTGTAAAGGTAGGCTATTATCAATGCATATGGTACCTAATGATCCGTGTCATGCACAAAATGGCAGCCTCCATGGAAAGACGTAGCAGACAATAGGTGCATCTAGAATATCACGTGGGGTTAATTGTCCTTTAAGTACTTTAATAGAGAAATCACACATACGTAACAATGTGAAAGGTGCTATAAAACCAGAACATAATACTCTACAGTATGTCTATTACTACATTTATTACGGAGGTTATCAAGTCTAAAGCTTTCTCAAGTTTATTTTCATCCCTTTAATATTTCAAGTGGGATGTTCTTTGAAAACTCCACGAAAGTCCATCAGGTATCATAACTCACACCTTGATCTTGAGACTTGAGGCAAACTGTGTACACGCTATACAGCTCATTTCCGGAAAAGAAACTTCTCGAGTTAGTTTTCCAGGACCTATAAAAAACATACTTCCAATGATACAGGCCTATTTAGGGTACAGCTTTTTAAAGCAAACGATTGAAATCTATGAAATTTATACAAAACTAATGGAGAGTTTCTACTGAAGGAAATCATACAGTTGCTGTTTTTGTAGTTCAAAACTTCAAAAATGTATAAAATCCGTTACTATCTTCAATAAGATTGTCCCAAACATCCAGACCTGACCATCTCATACTCATGCCTTTATTGAAATAAACTTGATATACAAAATGTACATGTAAAGGTGTCCAGACTTTTTTTTTTTTAAATCCTTACTTTAGACTAGTTTTTAACTAAATGTTCAATGATTAAGATATTTTTTATTTTTTGATAGAAAAGTGACAAATCAAAATTCCTCAGCAGGTTTTATTTTTTCCATGTTCTATTAATCTTCCAGAATACTTCCTAGTACATGCAGACAATTCAGAGACTTTCTTCCACTATTCTTCAAGATATTTATTTTCCCGAAGATACAGAATCTGCAGTGTGAATCCGTTCGGTTCCATTTCTCTCCTCTCCATCAAGGTAATTGTTTTCGATAGATTCAAGTGGCAAGGAAAGGATATTATTGATCAGGAATATTACTTTCATATCTCAGATAGGATATATGTGGTCAGGCTGGAAAACAGGGACATACATGTACCAGGTTTGGTTACAAGTTCAGATTTAGGACTTCCTGTTTCCTCATTTGTCAAACTTTCTTTAATTTATGAATTTAACATCCCCAACCCACCCAAATACTAGTTTGACAAAAGATGGTTGTACAGTGTTTGTATGCAAAAGAGAATTCATTATCCATTTGGAAATTGTTTTTCACTGGCATAAGTTTACAAATACTGAATTTGCAAGGAGAAAGCATTTAATACAAAATGTACCCTATTTGCACATGTTCATGCAAAAAGCTTCAAATGTCTTCACTTTTAGGGGCAGCTAACTATTTGGGGCCAGTCAGAGGGCTACAAAGTAGGCCTGCACGATATCACAATAATATCGAAATATCGTGATATTGAAATGCTAATGAATATTCGATATTGAATTTTGCCAATATACATGTAAGATAAAACGCCTTCAAGCGATATTTGAAAAAAATATTGTCGATATAGGTACGCTAGCGAGTTTTAGAAATGATTAAGGAAATAAAATGTCATAAACAAACATGAAAGAGATCGTGAAGGATCTGTGAAGTATTCTGACAAAGAGAAAGACTCAAGCTAAGTCACGAAGGTGTTCACGAGCATGCCTAGGGTGTGAATACAGGCTGTGCTTCATGCAGACACTGGTACAATAATACTGAACGAGATTGGATCAAACTTAAAACTTTAAAACAAAAAAAAAATACCATGCAAGCAACAACAATGCAAACTTACTGTGAAGCCATTCCTTACTTTGCAAAATTATATGGTACCCAAAACAACTCACAGAAATAATGAATTTTGAGGAGTTTTTTTGACATAAATACGTGCTCCGGAACGGAGAGCCACTATGAGACATTATATTGTTTTTGACTGCAGAGGGCTAACTCATGAATATTCAACAAGCAGCCCAGCATATCTAGGTAACAAAGGTATTTATTATTCACGAGTCTGTACCGCAAAGTTTGAATTAATGTAACTTTATTTTCTTATGAATCAAATTTTTTATTCATTTTAAATACAATATAATATTTTGAAGCAGGACGGTCGGTGACTGGGCGGGTAACCTTCTCGAGTTGTGCTGAATTTTAGGGGAATGGAAATGTACATTTTTGGGCGGTGACGATATATCGCCATATCGGCGATACTGAAGCTGACGGTTATCGAATAATTCAAAATGCGATATCGTGCAGCCCTAGTACAAAGCTAAAACGTACATATAAAGGTAAACGGTCATAGCTATTTGTAGTGGCTATTAGCTTTGACATTTAGAGTAAAGCATTACAGCCCAGTAAAGTACATGTACACTAAAGGAAAGGAAAGGAAAGGAAAGGAAAGGAAGGAAAGGAAAGGAAAGTATTAAAAGTACGGTAAAGTAAGGTAACTTAATTACAGTAAAGTAAGTTAAAGTAAAGTAAAGTAGGGTAAGGTAAGGTAAGGTAAAGTAAAGTAAGCCAGTGAGAAGGGCATCAACTGAATATGTGTTCATTATGGTTGATTAACCCCTTCCATGCCACCTGATTTTTGAGCAATTGTCATAAATAAACTTTCAAGAGTTACTTAATATGAACTTTAAGTGCCCTTTTTCTTGAGCAAACTGGCCAAAGATATATTGCATAGGAATAAACATTATATTTATGGCACAGGTTTCTGTACGAGGAAGAATTTTCAAGCCATTCTCAGCCTAAACAAAATGTTCAACACTCAAATTTTTGGGTGGGATTTGCCGCCCACGGCATGGTAGGGGTTAACTGCTCCAGTTAATTTCCCCACACTAACCAAATCAACCCTAGACCAAACACTTTTCCTAACTCAATCCTATACCTAACCTAAAACCCTGCTGCAACTTAATTATTCTGGACCATATCAAATGCTGCCGATTGCGATTTTAAACTATCATTGAGGCCATTAGTTTCAAATTATCACAGAGCTATTTGTGGACAAATTACGATCAACTTAAGTTACTATAAATTAATCAATCCTGGTATATTATGATATTTAATCTGACTTAGCCTTGTGTAAATGTCAGTATGGTGGCATTACAAGCAAAGGCCATCAATTTCCTATTTACAGTATCAGACAAGATTAATGCCAACTTTCAGTCTTCATAAAATCATTTACACCTCTTCAATTTCGCAAAAATGCATTTCATATGAAGTTCTTTTGGCTTTGCTTCCATGGGAAAAAGCTATAGTATTAGACTTGCCTGGAAGTATTAAGAGAAACAAATATGTTGTTACATAGAGATTTTGTAAACAAACAGTATTATTATTTTCTTCCTCCAGGATGGTCTTTTTGAGCTTTCCACAAATCAAAATCTAAATCATTCTCTGCTTCCATGCATTTCTTTCACTGCTGAAAAAAATGTCTCCAGTGTATTAGCATCTGAAGTTCTGATTTCCTAAAGAATATAAAATCCTGTGACTATTATACATTTACAGGGGAAGTCACCATAGTATTTAGTTGATTTGAATAAAAAGCAGAAAACAAGAGAAAAGGATTAGTGAAAAGTTTGAGCAAAATCGGTCAAGAAATAAACTTTTTTGAAGTTTTAATCAATCAAACACAAATTGGCAACTCTGATGTATCTTGCGAGCTCCTCTCCCATTTGTCCTGTACAAACAAAAAATATCATAATTTCCATTTCCTCTGAAGAAAGCATTGAATCATACATGTACATGCACCCAAGATATAATCGTTACACAGTATGTGTTTACACACAACCAGCATGAAACAAATCTATGAAATTTTCTGTACAGAGCAAATGGGAGAGGAGCTCGCAAGATATGTTGCTGAGTTGCCAATTTGTGTTTAATTGATAAAAACTTCAAAAATTCATAACTTTCTTATTTCTAAGCGGATATTGCTCAAACTTTCACTAATCCTTTTCTCATTTTTCTGCATTCATTCAAATCAACTATAAAATCCCAGGGGTTTTTAACCCTTTCGAGACAATCGACCACATTTTGTGGTTTGGCTCAATAACTTTCGATTTTAATAGAGCTTTAAAAATATACCAGATGCATGAGTTGAAAGAGGTAAAATTTCTGCACACACTACATGTACATGTATGTCCATTTTTGTTGCATGACCATATTGTGTTTGATGCCAGGAATTTAAAAACAAGAATAAGCTTTAAAATCCTTAAATTGGCAACATATTGAGAGATTCAAAATCATTGTTTTTATCAAAATTGGCAATTTTTAAACTTTGACAAAATTCCTAACCATGTGTATTGTTTTCAAAGACATTACACCTTATTACTAAAAGAGAAATAGTATTGGTGCTAATTTGAAGAACAAAATGTGATCAATTTAGCCCTTTAAAAAAATAATTCATGTCTTGATAGGGGTACTGTGGAGTTTAGACAAGGGATACATGTGTATATTATTAAACGAATTACATTCAAGACCGAAATAAGAAAAGACATAATTATAACCCTTTTCAATCAACAGACCTTTCACTTTCAGACTTTTGAATGATGGAAGTTTAATCAAATAAAAAAAAGGCAGAAGAGTGTGGGGGGGGGGGGGGGGGGGGGAATGTGTAAGTTATAAATTTGCATTCAGCTCAGATCTTTTTAATAAAATTTGATTTTACCTTAATGGTATTAAAATCTTCCTTTTCTTCTTTCTTTATACCTTTATGATTTATTAGCTGTTCTGCATTGGAGCATCACCCACAATGCATTTAACAGAAGCTATGTAGAAGCAGACATAAATTATTTGGGTCATCGCAAGTACAAAATGGTAGTGTTCTGAGATGAAGCACATACATGTACATGCAGATAGAGCACTGACAAATTTATGACGATGCTGGGAGTAAAGGGGGTAAAAAAGACTTTCTCTGGGATGAGTTTGTAATAAAATTGTTAGAATGCCCCCAAGGAAGACTATGGACATTCTTTGGAGTGACTGACACCTGAAACTTGTGTGACCTAAAACTCTGCCCAATCACAGGGGTCAAATGGGGTCAACATCAGGTGCAAAGATACAGGCACCATCACAATGACATTTCGTTTCTTGTCACAACTACTACTAACATCAATCAGAAATTAAATGTAAGCAGGGGGAGCAAAGATACAGTGCTATAATTTTTTTTTTTTTTTATAATTGTATGTTTTATTACAAATCAAAAAGAAATTACAATATTCACAGATAACCAGCTTGAATGATTAAAATAAAAAAAAACAAGATTACAAATTATACAAATGATCAAAAAAGGCAGCAGAATAAAGAGAATTATTTAAAATGAGGCCTGACACTGACCAAAACAAACAAACAAAAAACACACATTTATAAAGAGCATTCATTGGTTAAAACAAAAGACTTGAAAAAAACGGGCGAAGTGATGAGCAAAGGCATATGCGTCGAGGGTTGCGGAAGTAAATCAACATAAAAAAAAAAATAAATAAAGGTGAGGGTGTATACTTGTGAGAAAGAGAGATATTGAACTACCTGATGCATATCATAGAAAATATGGAAAATCATAAATCAAAGCGCCATTTCTTGAAATGAACAGGTAATTTGTTTCTTTTTTTGGCTAATAAGTATTCAGTTTCTCTCTGTCTCTTCACAAAGCATTTAAATGCAATAAAATTGGGAAGATGCTTACTATAATACAGTGCTATAATGATACAGTACATTTAATGTTCCTGCAGGAAATTCTCACAATTCCTAGGTAGTTTATGGAATCAGTTCCATTGAACGTACATGGTGTACGATTTAAACAGGGAAATGTAACTAATTCCCTGATTTAAAGGTCACCTCAATTCCAAAAATAACTTGCTGTCAATATAAGCCTAAAATATGACAGAAAATGAAATTAGAGCATAAATCTTTTCTTCTTTCTGATCATGAGAAAGGGTAAAAATTTCGGTAAAATTTCAATAAAAAAGTAAAAAAAAAAAAAAAAAAAAAAAAAAGTTTAGAAAATGAAATGCTTATTTTATGAATGTGCATGTCAGTTTATTTATAACCTGTAATTTTGTAGTAGTAAACAAGAAAGACTTCTTTTGGGCTGAATAGTTGAAAAATCATGTTTATAGCAAGGAGATTAATTAAAGCCCATTTTCTTGGTCCTTAATATAGGGAGTATTTGGCAAATGTGACTCGATAAGAATCAATCAATAATTTTCGAGAAACCAGCATCTATTTTGAAACAGCTGCATGTAAATGCACTGTGTTTGTTTCCGAGATAATCGTTGATTTAGTGTCAAGACATTTTAAATGTGAAATATCTGTTGTACCTTTGACATTGTTCCTAGACTGCACACATACATATTTGACAATTGGAGGGTGGTCTGGTACTCTGGTACAACCCATCAATAACAAAATTCCAGAATTTGTGGTTTGGCACATCAACTTTTGATTCATAAACTTTTATAGAAATAAAATATACCACAAGCTTCAGCAAAAAGCAAAGATATTTTTGTAGTTTGCAGACACAAACCCTAGTCAGTCGTAAAAGAGAGTCTGCACTGTAAGACTACCATAGGCCATGCACTGTAGCTGCTCCAGACACGAACAGAAGGTAGATGAATTAGGCTTCTCTCAAGACAAGGATTTTCTGATAAAGTGTCAAATTAGGGTCTGTGCTTACAGACTAATATTTTTGCACAGCTTGTGTACAAGTTTCTTGCATCAATGCCAACTGTTGTCTGATGCAAATTTTAATGGAAAGTAGCATTAAAGTACATGTAATTGCGGACACACTTTGTTTCCATTTCAAACAGATTTCTAATTAAAAGAATGCAACAGTATACCTGTCTGTGACCCCATTCTCATTACAACTCTGCTCGTTTTAAGAATATATTAAAAAATATATTTTTTATCTATTTCCCCCTATTTTCAAAAGCCAGTGCTATTTTTTTTCCTATTTTGCCTGAAAAATAGATTTAAAATAGCCCAACTGTGGACTATTTTTTGAAAAATAGAAAATAGAATATTTTGTCACTATTTCTAGGCAAGCTAATATATTCAACTATTTTTACACTTTTTGCCATTCTATTCTTACCAGACCTCTCTCTATCTCTCTCCCTCCACCCCGCCCTCTTTTTCAACATGTACAGTAGCCTAACTCCCTCTCTCTCTCTCTCTCTCTCCCCTCTCTCTTCTACTTTCCTTTTTCCTCCTCTGCTTCTCTGGCAAAAGTGATACCGGGGAAAGGTATACATGTACATGTACATTCAAGGAAAATGTAGCAATCCGAGATCCTTTCAAAACACGTTTCCATATCTGTAACAATATTGTTAGATAATTTACTTGCATTTATATAACATCTATATGTATGTACAGGTACATGTAACTAAAATAAAACTAAAAGTTCCTGTTACACGCATATATACAGCCCTGGAAAAATTATTAGACCAAGCTTCTGTATTAAATAAGGGTACTACATGTATAATATTCATACAAAACTGATTTGTCTTTTTATTTCATTGAATGAATAACAAATTCCAGCAATTATACCTTGCTTTTATGATAATTTTATTTCCTTCTTACCACAAAAATAATACTGTCAGTAACCATTCTTGGTCTAATAATTTTGTCCATGGCTGTACATATAAAGTATACAACATATTTTGCTTTAATACAGTACATTACATACGATATTGAGTAAAGGTAAGCATTGCATTCGAAACAGAAATTTATCCAAGGTACTTGAGCATGCTTTAAACAGTTCAAGATGATCAAGCTCTACATGTAATTAAAAGTGTACATGTACATGTAGTACCCCTTTCAAACTGCAGAGGCGCTTTTCATTCCGCTATTGATTCCGCTTCCATTCTGCCTTCCTTGAAAGCGCTTCGAATCAAGCAAGATACTATTTAATACATGGGAGCAGTATAGAAAGTGGAATAGTTCAGTGCAATGCTCTGAGCAGAAGTACATGTACATGTATGTCATCTGCACATGCAATTTGCATTGTTTTTTGGGCCCTGCCTTGCTTGCAATGCAAATCAGCTGATCGTGCGCGCTTTCCATTCATGCACGCATGGGACATTTGGCCCTTCCTTCCGCTTTATTCGGTGCGACTGTTCACATAAAACCGAAGCGTTATCAGTACCGCTTTAGGCTAGATTTGAGTTAGTCACAGACCTCCCACATCGATAGCGGAATATCCGACTTACATGTACCTGTACTACCCTTTCACATCAAAGCGTTATCTGGCCAAAGCGTTTTTGATTTCCGCTATATTGGCTCAATGTGAAAGGGGTATGCATCTCACAATTGCACTGATGATAACAATGGATCTACATCATAAATGTATCTTCATTGCACCTACTGTATGCAAAGTCACATGGCACAACATTCTCCTGCTATATCTATTTATTATTAAAAGGGGAATTAACCCTACAAACAAATTTAGCTTTCTGTACATGTATATTATGTAGATATATTTAGGTGGAAGTTGAAAAATCAGATAAATGAGTTGGTGAAATTTCAAGGAAAACAAAGATCATTTTACATACAGTGTAGTTCATAATTTCTTAACATTGAAATCACTATTCGCCAACAACGTACTGGCAATTTATATGAAATAAATTGAAAAGTACTGTAATTCAACTACATGCATGACAATCATGACCTATATGTTTTAAAGGGATTGATTAACTTTGTGAAAAATTGTGAAATCAGCTCAAATGCCAGTGAATTTTGTGCAATCCTCTATAAAACTACATAATGTGAAATTATGAGAGCAAATGGAACCCGTTTACTATCCTAAAAAAGAGAAAATCGATCGCTAGCGCAAGTTGCTCAGCTTCTTCGCTGCGCTGCAGTCACAAAAACCAAGCACCAGCGCTTGGCGATTTCAGAGCAGGTTTCCAGCCCGGTATTCTGTGATAGAGCGGGGTATGCCAACCGTAAGAGTTCTTAAAGGGTTCGGTGGTACTCTATCCTGACATCAATGTTCAATTGTAAATATCTTGATATATAAACGACCGATCAGCTTATAAAACTTGGGCGATTCCTGTCTGACCTAAGGTTTGTAATTAATGTATGATTACAGCATTTGCCGAAACAGTGATTTTTTTGTTTCAATCCTGGGCAAAGTTAATCCATCCCTTTAAAGAGAAGGTCAAGTACTGGGAAAGGTGAAAAAGATTTTGTGAGCTTTCTCATTCCTTTTAAGTCAGTTTGAAAGAACATCATACACTCTGTAATAGAAACGTCATCTGAAAAGGATTGCTCCTCAAATGCTCTCATATTCCAAATACATGTATGACGAGAAAAAAGTGTTCGGGCCGAACATTCGTGCAGGTGTCATGGTCTAGTGGATATGTCACCGGACTGTGGATCACATGGTTCGCGGTTCAAGTCCTGCCGAGGCACTAATGTCCTTCAACAAGATAGTAATCTACATTTGCCACTCTCCACCCAGGTGTTAAATGGGTACCTGGTAGGATGCGAATGTCACTGTGACTGGAATAGTATATGTGCACCTGTAAAATGGCAGCCAGACTGGAATGCTCCCTTGTGGAGTGCAGAATGTGCACTATATATGGAGAATCGTAACAGGATCCAATAACCGGGGTAATAATAACAGGGGTAACTAGAAAGGCCGTCAAAGGCGGCAGACCCACGCCTTAACCCAATAGGTTTTGTTTTGTTGCGATTATTTTTGTAAGCAGTAGCCATTCAAAGGGGATAACAAGAGGCACATCTCCCCCCCCCCCCAATAAATTTTGCCATATCCAGGTCATAGCTTTGTGTGTCCCCACCCTTGAAAAAATTCTTCTGAAAAAGATATTTTATTATTGAAACATCCCTCCCCTAAAAGTAATTGATTAGACATGTCAGAGAGCGTGGCGTGGTGAGAAAAAAAATGTTAGCAATTTGTATTCAGTGTTCAGTCCAAGGCCGTACGCAGAAATTTTTTTCCTGGGGGGGGCAAGATGATCGCTTTCAAAGGAACCCATAACTTGAAGTCTAAAACCCGATTAAAAAAAAGTATGATTTTGAAATTTCTGGGGGGGGGGGGGGGGGGGCAACTGCCCCCCCCCTCCCCGCTGCGTACGGCCTTGGTTCAGTCATGTCAGTGTTAGTAAATGTATTCATGTTCTATCTTTACATTGCAATTCGGGTTGTTGTTTTTTTTTTTCATCGGGCTTGGATAAAATAAATATGACGACAAAAGAAGTTGGATCTCGACTTGAAAATGACGTGCATGCGAGGCACAGAGCTTACTCACTCAGTACTACAGTCAGCCGGCCCCAGGCACTTCGCGACAGTGCTGTGTATAGTTATGTACGTACACTACAGCTACTCAGCCACTCACTCAGATCAACACACGCGAACACTCGCGAGTGCGATAGACTCACTCACGTCGAACAAACGCACCAGATTTTCACCGAAAACAATTAAAATCACGTACTACACGTCCACCAGGATAAAATAAATCACAAAAACTTCCACAACAAAGTGAAAAGAACCGGGGAAAATAAACAGAAATGCACAGAAGATAAGAAATAGGAGAAATTAGACGTGCTAGGCTATACGTATACCGTATACCTAGCCGCTTTCGATTTCGCAACGAGAGTACAGTTCAAGCGCAAAAAAATCCCTTGTTGCTGGGATACGTTGGCTTTGAATATTCATTGCAGGCTCGTGCGGATTTGAAGTGAAATAGCAAATAATGGGTCTAAAAGTCTTCTAAAATTCATAAACCTGAAATAGATTTTTGGTGAGACGAAGTAATGAGTGTTTTGATTGACCAAAATATTTCTGCATCGGCAGGCGAAGTTTGGGGTCATCAAACTTTCTAGTTTCTATCCTGTCACTCTCTGAACTGAAGTTCCTATACTTTACTACAGGGTCAAAAGTTCAAGGTCACACAGAATTTGCAGGGGTCAACCAATCATCACCAAAATCTAATCGATTCTTTCCTGTCACTTTCTGAACATTCCCTGAAAATCTGGTGCAAATCCGTTCACCCGTTCTCTTGTTATCTTGTACACAAACAAACAAACAAACAAACATACAAACAAACAAACAAACAAAAAAAAAAAAAACAAACAAACAAACATACGGAGCCCTTTACATAACCCTGCCGATTTCATCGGCGTGGGTAATAATAACACTGTAAAGCACTTTGAGCAGTTACTAACTGGAAAGGTGCCATATAAATGCAGATTATTATTATCATGCGACATGTGTGTGCAGTCCCATATATACCCGTTTCTGTGGGCAGTGCATGTGCTTATCAGCGAGATTGGGTCAATATCTTTAATATCATTCTGATGATTGTGAAACCTCACAGTACACATCACTTCTGATGTACATATATGATCAACCTTTCACAATCGCTTTGAGAGTTTCTTTCACAATTCACAATTTAATCACATAACCAGTACTAAACTTTACGGCAGCTTTAATTACCAATAAAAAGTTCTCTATCTCATTAATAACGTCAATTTCCAAAGCTTCCTGGACCTTTCTCATTCTCTGTATGATTTGATCTAAAATCTTAACTATAAATTTGTTTCTCTGATTATTATGCTTCCTCTCAGGCAACATTATGATAGTTCATGTGTAATTCATAACTCATGTAGCTTTCACTGAAATGCACATGTTTACATATTTAAAGCATACATGTACATGTACATCTAACCTAATAAAATGAGTACCATCCATTTTCCAACTATAAAACTGTCAAATACCCTCGGCAAGCTCTTCATCATGAAAATCCTTTACATGGTTGTTTCAGAAACTATTCATGGAATCTGAATACAATTGTGATCCATCTACATGTAAATTTTGTCTCATCTATTCAATACAATAAACTACTTAAAATGAAAGTGAAAGTTTGAGCATGTGTTATTAATGGCTATTCAATAGACAAGAAATGACAGAGGATACAAAGGTTGCGTGAGCATTCAAAGATAACTTTCTGGATTGTGAAATAAGCCGTCTCAATGCAATTGGGAAAGGTTGATTATATATAGCAAATAAAAATTGGTGTAAAATGATAAGAAACAGTGTCCAAATAATTGAAAAGCAGTCAGAGTATCGAACTAACTTTCCGCCTAAAAAAAGGTTTGCTACAAGCCGTTATTTTTCTCTCAAATTTGCTAAAATGTCAGAGCTTTAACGCTTCGCGCGGGAAGAGGGAACCCCCTCCCTGCACCAACCCCTGTTACATACAGTGCAGTATTGCATCCAAATAAATTGAAAAGCAATCATGAAAGTAAAATGACTGCTTCTTTCAATCATTATGGAACAAAATGATTTTAGTTACAAAATAAAAATGAACAAAATAATTTTGTCATGTTCATTTTGTAACAATGATTTTTGTTACAAAATGAGAATGGACAAAATAATTTTGTCATGCTAACTTTGTAACAAAAATTTGTTACAAAATGAGAACGGACAGAATAATTTTTGTTATAAAATGTAATTGGACATGTTAATTTTGTTACAGAATGGTTTTTGTAACAAAATGAAAATTTTGTCACGTTAATTTTGTAACAGATTATTTTTTGTTACAAAATGAATTGCTGTTCAATAATTTTGTGACAAAACTTAGGTTTGAGTGATTTTTGTCACAATATGAGGCAAGTTGTACAGAATAAGTCCGTGAACACTTGGCGCCCAAATATACCAGTGCACTTAATTCACATTCACTGTTTGATTAATAACTCTCTGACACCCGAGGTTATTCCAAAGTTTTGTATTTGTGTAATTTACCTCTTGAATGTATTGAATGTAAACATGAATGTATTCAATGTTTGAAAGTACATGTACATACATGTACATGGTGAAAAGTCAGTCCAAATAATAATGGGTGATCAGTTGACAATACAGTACCGAAGTGTGACGTCATCAAATTTTGATTTTTGTATTTCAGTATTTTTATGACCATATTTAGGTAGAGCATGATGGAAAACGTTCACACATCAAATTTGACATGAATCAGTTCATGGTGGCCCAAGGTATGGCTATATGAATATATCTAATTAGCCCCATTGAAGTCTGTGTTAAATTGGCCTGGTTCTAAACTGTTAAGAACCAGGCCAATTTACGCTGACTTCAATGGGGCTAATTAGGTATTCATGCGGCCATATCTCGGGGCCCAATGAGCCAATTGCCATAAAATTTGGGATCTGGATGTTTTTCACCATGTTCATTTGAGATATATATGGTATAAAAAATGTCAAAATGAAAAAATAGCTTTTTGTGTCGTCATCACTTCGGTACTCTATGTTCAGTTTAGAATTCCTTGAAAATCACTTCTCTCATTTCTACTTTGGACTTTTGGTGCAAGTTTACTTTCTATTCATCTTATTGAACATTAACACTTTTTCCTCCTACTCAGCGTTTATCATTATTCTTTTTTTATCAAATTCCTTTTAGGACAAAAGTAATTTACATTACAAATGCTTTCATTGCCATGATAAAATGTTAGGTAGTAAGACAAAAAGAATATGTATATTTTCAAGGTACATTGTAGATCTCCATATGTACATGTCGTTATGTACCTACCATCTACTACACTGTAAACATTATTGTATTGTAGAAGATTGTCTGTGACCAACTTATTAATAGAGAGCTACATGTACACTGTATACAAAGCATTAATCCTTTAATTTACACGTATATGTATCACCTGACCAATTTGCAAACAATTAAAGTTGTTAAAGATGTAATTAATTCTACCAGCATAATTTTTGGAATGCTTTTTATTAGGGTTTACAGTGTCAAGCTTCAAATCTATTTTCAGATGAGAAAGGACAGCCACCTGGGGGGCATTTCATGAAAGGACTTGTCAGATATTTTATCCGACAAATATGCTCTCAGCCAATCAGATGCAAGGATTTCAGTAGCTTATAACAGTTGTCGGATGAAATATCCGACAACTTCCTTTCATGAAACGCTCCCTGGTCTTCTGTTTTGTGTCACACAGTTTTTTATGCATTATATTTTTACTGTAAGCATATATACATTTATGCACAATGGTTGTAAAGTAATAGACCTGTTTACTAATTTTATGCATACTTCTTGGACAAAAGTTTCTCTTGACGACTAAAAAGCTTGCCAGAGGCTTGCCCGACATAGCAACATCTAATGTATGCAAAATGGATTCCATCCATAGAGATGCCATTATGCATATCAGGTGCACTAAATAGTTGGTAGCTAAGGATTCTGGAGAGAAACATGCATAAATTTAAATACAATTAGTAAACAGGCCTATTCATCAGTGAGTTACATGTAACTAATTTTCTTGTAGACCCACAAGTACATTCATGTTTTATGCATAAGATTGACTGACAGACTAATTGGATATCATTAGGACCTAATTTGCATTAGTCAAATTCTGGCATATTTAGTGTACTCATTAGATGTGGTTTGAACTATGAATTGGACTTTAAAGGAGAATTACGCTCAAAAATAAAGACGATAGTGTTCAAAGGTGTTATTTATTCCTACTTGTTAGACTATATGGCTTCGCGTCAAAATATACGAGATCGATACGAATCAAATTTTTCTGAGCAAAATTTACCATCTGCTAGCAATATGTATCGTCTGCTAGCAGCACATGGGGGCTGCCATTTTGTTTATGTGTACAAGAAGATTTTCTTAATCGAAATGCTCAATTGCCTTTTTCAAAATTAAAAACCCATTTGAGATTAAAAATATAGAATAGATATGTCAATTTATTTTTAAACTGAAGATTTCCTTATATATTTCTGTTGAAAATCGATATTCGCTTAATAGAAATCTATTTTCTCGATACTGGATGTATGGGACGGAGCAAATTAATTCAAATTTTATGGATGCTTCTTCCCTGAGCATCTATAGCGGCAAACTATGCATTCACCTGCTTTCGGATAATGGACTTGAAAAGTCAGAATGCATGCTGCATATATTATGTTCTGCTCTGTTTGGCAAACCCAAGAAAATAGATTTTGTTAAGCAAAACCAGACAATTTAAAAGTATCATTATAAAGATTTAATTTTTATAATACATGTAAACACCCACTTTATATTTTCCGTCACATATGGGATTTTAGGTAATGAAGAAAATCAATTTAGGATTTGGATTCAAAATATCTTCCTGACTGGAACATTTCTCAATGGTTCATGTACAACTCCAAATCAGCAAGAAAATGGCAGCCCCCATGTAAATGAGTAGGAGACGATACCGGGTGTTGGAATATCTTTATTTATACCCTTTTCTGATATCTTATTAGAAAATGATTTAGGCCAATAAGTAGGAATATATTACACCTTCCAATATAAGTAAATTTGTAATCAGGGCTTAATTCTCCTTTAACATCCCTTATCCTCATCACTAATTCAGTTTGGACAAAATATTAATGTACGGAAGTCACAGCAAGGAAAGAAGAGAACACATTGTTATGTATTTTTTTCTTTTTGACCCTGTCAATTTACAGGGTATTAGTTCCAAGGTAAATGTAAGCCCTACATGTAAGTTCCAAAATGAGATGGAAGGTACTCATTTTCAATCATACAATTCTTTGTCTTTCTCCATTTTATTCTAATAATCTATTAGGAATTATAATACTTTGTAGACTTGTTGTTAACACCATAAATGCTCTCCTCACAAGCACTATTATATTTTCTCAGCTTCTGTCTGAATCATTCTTTGCCAAGAGAAAAAAACTATTCTCTTTAATACACTGGTGCAATTTTTTTTCTCAGCTTCTCAGCTTTCTCCATTTTATTCTATTACAGGATAATTACAATAATACTAGTTAACACCATAAAGGCTCTCCTCACAGGCATACATAGAAATCTCTTCTTGGATAGCTCTGAATCATTCACTTAACACACATCTCTATTGCAAACCTAAATGAATAAACCCCACTGTGAATCTGTCAAGCACATCATTGTAGCTTTGTAAGTTAAGTCTATGGATTAAATCTCAAGCCTTAAAGCAACAGATTATCACCCAGTGTTGACTTCCATGTCACGCCTCCTACCCCAGACAATAGCTCAAAAGAGCAACATGAAGGGGGGGGGGGGATAACAAGAGTTTAGACAATGGAAAGGAAGTCCATCCCTTGTACATTATGACACATTCTCTGAGAATGAGATAACATTGTGTTCACATTGACTTTTCAGGAAAAGGAAACTGGAAAATTGCCATTCAATGCAAATCAATGACAACTGTTTTAATACCCTTGCGTAAATTTTCAGCAAACAAACAGAATAAAGACACAGAGGTACAAAGCTCTCAAGAATGTCCATTTTTTATCATAAAACTTACCCCTTCAAAAGGACTCTATGTAATACTGTCAAGAATGTTTTACAAAGGACAGAGGATTCTCTTCTTTTTTTAAGGACTGGGAAAGTGAATAAATATTGAGTAATGCACTGTAAGGGATAATCTCATTTGAAGAAAAGTTTCTTTTTTTTAAGAAGCAAATGGAGAAAAAAGCTATTTCAAGCTATATTTCATGGGGACAAAAACAAAGCCAATTCCCTTTTTAATATTCTGTACAAATTTAGTACATTCTGAAAGACAGCAAGGCACATGGCCTACATATATGTATATCTACAGTCAAACCTGACCACCTGTTTAGAAAGACCTCATTTTTTCCAATTAAAAAGTGTTTCTCATTGAAACAATATACATGTATGTCACAGAGTTGCCAATTTTGTGTATGATTGATTACAACTTCAAAAATTCACAACCTTCTTATACCTTAATTTTGCTCAGATTTTTATCCCTTTCTCTCATTTCTCTTCTTTTATTCAAATCAACTTAATACCAGGATGGACTTTCCATTTAAAGGAGGATGAAACTCAATAAACATTAGCTGATAATCATGTGGAAAAATTGTCAGCCTGTTCAAAATATTTTGAAAATACTCTTATTTGATTACTCAGTAAGGAGAACAATCTCTGTAAAGTTTGCAGATTCCATGCTAGATATTATCGCATGGGGGCTGCCATTTTGAAAAACTTATGTTATAGTCGTACATGTCCATTTACCTGTACACAATGGATAATTATGATGTTGCATAATGAATAGCTATTGTACAACTAAGCCACCAACGCAAAATGGCAGCCATCTTGGCACCCCCATTGTCTCGCACAGGTGATATCTAAGAGCAGTTGTAGGTCTTTCTCACTTCTTTGAAGAATTGACAAACCTTTGTCTAACCAAGCAACAAATTGAGCATGCCAAATCCAGCTTAACAAAAGAAACAGCTTAAAGGACCTACGGAATGCAAGTACATGTTGATGTTTGATGATACGTTTGTTCTGTACATCACAAAATTGATGCTGGAGCATTTCTGACATAGCATCTGCTATTGTGATTGAGAGTTTATGAGTTGGTATTGCATTAAAACATGTGATGCTATTGTGAGCAGGTGCTAAACTGAGGGATAGGTACATACCAGTGTCTATTGTTTGGCTTGTTTTTGGTGACTGATGATGTCATGTGAAGAATCAGACTCCAAAGGATTTTTTAGGGGCGGGGCTTAGCAAGTAAAATAAAATAATTACAAAAAATATATAAAATTATTGGAACACATATTCAGATCAAATGGTTGAAATTTTGTGATGTACAGAACAATACACATCATCAAAGATCAACATGTACATGTATTTGCATTCCATAGGTCCTTTAACCAAATATCTCGACACAAATAAATGTAGGTTCTATGACAGGATAAAAGTATATTCGCTTGATTGTACATGTACTGACTACAAAAATGGTTTATTATGAGTAAACCCAGTGTCATGCATTCCATCAGTGATCATGAGTGTTATTGCTAGTGTATCTTAGGTCAGTGGGTATCTCACAAGTAGAACTGCTCTGACATGACTTTGTAAAGAAAATGGCAGTCCCCCATTGGATAATGTCTAGCAAGGAATCTGCAACTCTTTGAGACACTGCTCTCATTCTACAATAATCAAATAGGAGTAATTTTAAGATATTTGCAATTAGGCTGACAATTATCTACATGATTATAGCTATAGGCTAGTAATGTTTGTTGCCTTTCATCCCCCTTTAAATACATACATGAACTGTCCATGTTTTTTCACTGTACTTTTAACGTATCATGTGTACCCATGTACATGTACCTATTCACCTACTCAGGTTTCAACAACAATATTTCTGCCAATAAATCTGAAATGCATAGAGCATGGTTGCATACCGGTATTGATGCTACAGGCAAGCAAATACATGTACATTGTACTTCCAACAGGTTAAAAGTATCAGATGACACTAGTACGTGCTACCACAGGACCATTAATATTGGCGTGCTTTAATAGCAAAAGGCATCTGTTCAATAATTTTGCTTTGTGAAATTTTGTTAAAAGGTTTTAATCATGACTTTCTTCATTTTACTAAATATCTTTCATGATATCCAACTCACGATTAATATAAACCCGTTGAGGATTTCATGAAGAACAAGATATTTGTCAAAATTGTGACTTATTTTTTTGTCATTCCTCATAGAAGTCTACAGACCTAGATCCTATTTCTCCTTTCAAGATATTCAACTTACAATTTGTATACTCACTGAGAATTTCAAGAAAAACAAGCTATTTGTCAGTACAAACTGTATTGAATTATAATACAAAATTGAAATTTTAGTTCAAATCACCTAACAAAAGTTAGAAGCATATTACACTGCAGGAGTTCAAGGGTGTGTCCACAATTTTGTTTAAAAAAAAACAAATCAGGATTTTTTTTTTTAAATATCAAATTCAGTTATTTTACTAAAAACATTCTGAAAGGAATTACATGTACGTTAAGTCCATGACCAAGTGTTCAAAAAGAAAATTCTTCATTTACAGGAGCTTCTTTTCTTTCAATTTTCTCTTTTTTAGTTAAAAATTTTTTTTAAACTTATTTTTTTTTAATTTTATACCACAACCTTTTTTTCTTCAGTTTTTGAAAGCTATTTTGTAGACTTACTAAGTTAGCTCTAACTTAGAGTTGGTCAGTCTAATTTCTAAACTCTAAAGCTTTATCTGTCAGAGCTATTAAATCAGCTCTTACAGTATAAGTTCATAACAATTGTATTTGCTTTTCTGCCTGTGTCTAAACATAACAAAAACAAAACCCTTCCTTCAAGACATCTTTTTGATCATACTTACACATATTATGTGTATCTGGATTTTCTACTGTACTATATTACACCAATAGGCTTTAATAACTGCTAATATACACTGTAATAAAGCTAATTTTATTTTGATGTTTAGTGATGTTTACATGTATGTGTACATGTATTTCTTTTTTTTCACGTATATCTCGTCTCGTCTCTTTACTGCCATATCTGTACATGTATGTATACATAATTGCATACATGTACAGTGTATTTTGTAATTCTCTTTTATTGGGGACTCTTAACAAGCTGTGCTTTCCCTTACATGTAGATTCTCCCATGATACTGCCAATTCTATTGACTAATGTAAATTTTCACTTTCGATTACACTGAAATTGTTATTGATTATGATATCTGTATTCAATATTTGAACTATGTATACTTTCAATTGTAATGTTCATGGCAGATTTTCTGCAGTATTATGAAATAAATCCACTGACTGATTGACCCGATTCATTCATTCAAATCGCTCATTCTCCAATGAGAATGAGTCCCTTCTATTTCTTGCTTGTACTTGTGCCTTGTGTTGATCACTGAGAAGGGAACAACATAAACTGGCAGTTAATGATATGACAGTCACAAAGACTCACATTTTTACAAGGCATGATTCACTCAAAATCATTTTCACAGAAAACCTGGACACAAAATGTTGCAAACTGTTGTTTACTTAAGTTTAGGCCATTAATGATGATGTACAATGTATATTCAGACGTTGTGTCTGGACAGGTCATTTTTAACAGTAATTAAACAACTTTCCATGCAAACTGTCACAAATCTTTCACAGGAGAGGTTGACAATTGTATAAATTGCAAATATTCACTTAATGTTAGATTTACTTGATGCATATTTTTCTTCAAATCTGTCGACGAAATTGACGGATTAACTTTTTGTGAAGGGTCCGAACACACAATCCCACCCCCCCCCCCCATAACTATTTTTCATTCCCATGTCCTTCTCATTGTTAAAACACCTCTTGACCATAAACATTTATCTCACAAACATTCAAATACGACTGATGAGCCAAGCCCAATCCCCAAGCCTTCTCTTCTCTCTTCTCTCTTCATTCTTCTCTTTGTCGCCCGTCAAGGCGTGCATAGCACAGTCGAACAATCAGAGATCAGAATGGGCTGCTGCAGCTCTCATCATCTGCGCTGAGCTGGGCGATGCGCCAGGAGAAAGTTTTTCAGCGTCTATAAAATTTCGAATTCTCACAAGACTAGCATCTGTAATATAATAATTTCAATTCCACTGACATCACCTGCATAAATTCTACATCTCATGCTAATCAAAATTGGTTTTACTCACTCTCAACTTCAACGTTTTCTGCCATCTCTGAGTCGTCTGCTACGCCTTGCTTTGAAAGTTCACTGCCGCTAGCTAGCCTGTAGTGTAAAAATGGAATGCGAAATTCAATGCATTGCCGTATACTGCATGCACACCCGGATGCACACACTATAATCGGCGTACACACAAGTTGGTTTTTGTTTAAATCCATCAAAGCTAGGACGCCCTCTTTCGCGAGGAGCATTACATTCGAGTAACAGAGACGCGAATGGACGGACACAAAAGATCTAGGGCCTAGGCCTATCAATAAAATCGGTATAATGTTCAAATTATGAGACGAATTGCTATTTACTCAGTTAAAAAAAGACACTTCAAATCAGTGTGGAGAAAAGAGAAGATTACATCTTCTGGGTTTTAATCAGGTTTGCTATGACAATGGTAGATCTCAGCCTGAAAACAAAATCTCGTTTAGCAGACCATTTAGGGCAAATATATTGTGTGCATCTTCTTCCTCTTCTAATCTACTATGCTTTGCTTTCCGTGAATACTATACAATCATTCTCTTTGAAGCATACGGCAATGAACTATAATTTCCCCTAAAGATTATTAGTCCCTGAATTAGCATAAGGCAAGTCATTTCTTATTTTACATTTGCATGTGCTAAATGTTATATGTTTTACTCTGGGGAATAGCACGAAAGGAATATTTTTAAGTTCAAAGCACGTTATATTTCTATATATAAAACCTCGCCCAATGCCATGGCATCTGTCCTCTCATTATGCAACCGTTCCCTTACTATTATATAGTATAGAAACCCTTCCTCCTCCTCTTTTACCTCTTTCGGCTTTTAGCTGGCAACTCGGCCCCTTTCACCCTATAGCTTTTCTTGTTTTCCCAATTAAGTTCTTCCTCTTCCTCCTGCCTCCTGCTCCCCTCTTCTCCTCGACCCCCTCCACTCGCGGTCTTCCTCCTTCTCTACTTCCTCCCCAGTACATGCCCCTTCCCCTCCTCCTTCTCCTCTACATTCGACTTATATCCTCTCAGTTTACCCCTTTCTTCATAAAATGACTATCTTCTATCCTTTTATCGTCTTCCATTCGCCTTTTTGCCCTGTATCGCGCCCTTCTTTCCAATAATGATTAGGCCAAAAAAAAAAAATTGTTGTATTGGCGTAACCCGCCCGACCCTAAAAATGTCGCCGACCCTAGGTTTTTTTTTTTTTTTTTTACTATCGATATCGCGTATCGTGCTGCCTTTGCGATCGCGATCGTGATCGAAAACCCGGAAGTGCTGCGGACAGAACTAGCTGCGTGTATTATGTATTATACTGTCGTAAAAAAAAAAAAAAAAAAAAAAAAAATCCCGACCGACCGACCCTATTTTTCAGAGACCCGTTACGCCAATACAACAATTTTTTTTTTTTGGCCTTATGCTCGTCATCCTTATAAACTCTCTCTCTCTCTCTCTTTATCATCCCTCTTTCTTACATCGAATTCAGTTGTTCTCCTCATTGGCGGATCCGGGGGGGGGGGTACTTCCGGCCCGTGCCCCCTTTTGGAAGAAAAGCATGCATTCATTTTGACCATATAGACGATCGATCCACCATTTTCTCGATTGTGCCCCCTTTTAGAATCATGACCTTTTTTTGTATTGCTTGTCAGAGAATTTTGGAGGGAAACTGGACCCCCATAACCAACCTCCCCCCCCCCCCCCCCCCCCC
Organism: Heliocidaris erythrogramma; assembly: GCA_025617745.1. NCBI lineage: Eukaryota > Metazoa > Echinodermata > Echinoidea > Camarodonta > Echinometridae > Heliocidaris > Heliocidaris erythrogramma. The sequence continues at coordinate 29,416,823 of CM046871.1, read as the reverse complement.
CCCCCCTTTTCGAGAAACTGGCGAGACAGAAAAAATGCGGGTCTAACTTTTCCAAAAGTTGACAAACCTGCATTTGTGTGCCCCCCCCCCCCCCTTATACTTAATCCTGGATCCGCCCCTCGAACTTCTCCTCACCATCTATACCATCTTGACCTCAGTCTCATGTCCTTAGTTGGATTCCTGAGTTGTATTTCTATCCTGCATTTTAAAATGCAGACGATTAAAAAAAAATATTAAAGGGATACGCCACCGGGCGGCCGTGGGGAAAGGCAGGATTGCGTAAGCCCCATTCACTCGTACACAAAGTTCGTGCGTCGAACGCGTCCGTTGGACTAAGTGGGATTTATTTCGACTGCACGAAGCCGACCGAATCTCGCACGAGAGCTCGAGCTCAGGCATGTTTGTGCGGCGACCAGTCTATCCGAGGTTTGCGCCCCGCGGGGCAACGGCATGATCAGGTATAACGATCACGGTGCCCTCTCCCGGCATTAAAACGTCCACAATCTGCGGTTAATTATCCCTTTAAGAGTACAGACACGAAGAAATTGATGTTATTTCATGATCTATACTGAGAAGTTAGGCGTATAAAACAATCAAAGGAAAGTTATGTAGGCTTTAAAGTAAACAATGAAAAAAAAATCATCAAATATTTATGTGGTAGGTCTATATATCCAGAGGAAGGGCGCGATGTTTTATTTTAAGGCTAATTCGGCATGCAGCCATGCATGCTATATAACCACGACAAAATTAATATAGTAATTTCAATATAGGCCATCAAACTGGAGTGCGGCTCATTCATATTGTTTATTATTCCATTATATTTGGGTTGAATACATGTATTTGAACAATAGAAAAGTTTTCGTAGATCATAAGTCTGGCTAGCCTCTTACCCTCTCAGAAATCGGCGAGGGCATAATTTAAGCGAGCATATCAATATCATAATTTTAGAGAGGTAGAAAATAACCATCTTACATGAATAGTCCTACTCGTACAAGGGAGGATCCATGGGGGGATTGACAGAGATTTTTTTTTAAATTTCTAAATTGTGACCCCTCCTTCATAAAATCCTGGATCCGCCCCTGACTAGTACTGCACCAAATCTTATTATATGTGAAGTGAAAACGCGTGATTTTTCACATATAGGCCTATTAGTTGTTTCTACATTTCTACTATATCATACAAATGGGGAATATAACCACCATAGAATAAGCGATGAAGATGACTGTGAAGATTTTATTCTTTATAAAATTTCTGATTTGATGCCAACCGTCTCCTTACTTTTCCTTCCGTCGAACTAGTCATGCACTTTTAAATTAGCAAACATATGATTTACACCAAGATCTTGAAATTGAGCATAAATCTTTTCAATTTGTCTCTGCAATCCCCCCCCCCCCTTAGTATCACTCTCTCTCTCTCTCTTACCTCTCATCTGTTTTTCTCCCCCTTCTTCTTCTTCTTCTTCTTCTTCTTCTTCTTCTTCTTCTTCTTTTTTTTTTTTTTTTTGGGGGGGGGGGGGGGGGCATCCCATCCCCTTCTCCACCACCTGTGCTTCTGATACCACGTCTCCCCCCCCCCCCCCCCCGCGCAGTGCAGCCCCTTGCCAAATTTATAAGTTTTCTTTCTTCATTTGTCTGCTTATCTTTTAACGACACCCTATTAATTTTTGGAAGAAAAAGCAAATAACGAATAGGCTAACTTAGGCCTAACTTAGGCCTACCGAGTTTCAAAAGCGTACTAGTAATTTCCTTTAACTTTAAGAATGCCAAAAAATAAGGGCGGTGGTGGAGGAGGTGGAAAAGGAGGAGCAAAGCCAAAGGCGAAAGGAAAAGGTGAGAATGATGAGCAAACTGGTAATTCTGAAGTAATTTTTGCTTCGACATATTATTAGGCCTATGCCCCACATGTGCATTTTCTTGTTGCCTGTTGGTTTATCACCGAAGTAGATTTTGTCACGGCTCACGATCATGACGATCATGCTTCTTGAGTGCAGTCCAACCTCTGGTGTATGTATTCTCGGAATTATATGTATGGGGCCCCATGGGGGGGGGGGGGGGGGGCTGCGACAGTGATGGCTACAGTCAAACTCTCAGTTCCAGAGTTGAATTTATAATTTATTCTTTTAATTTTATTATTGACTTGTAATTGTAGGCCTATTTCATGACAATTGACATAATTCATGCCTGGTGTCGGTATTTGTATTTGTAATGTAAATCAAATGCTGATTTTGAGTGAGTGCCTGTTTTTGTGCAGTGGTGTTTGAAAGTGTTGAGGTGTATGACTGTGTCCGAGTGTACACACGAAGTATAGTAATGTCGTTATTTCAGGCTATGAGTGCTTTGAGTCTTTGTAACGAATCATGAAGATTTAGGAATTGATAATGGTCATCTGGTCATTCAAATGACGATGATCAGGATGATAATTTTATAAACTTGAATTAAAGACAAAAACTTCTTGAACAAGAATGTTTTGTATTATGCTGTAGATCTGGCCAAGGTCTAACAACATATCTAATTTAGACTTGAAGAGCTTGAGGTGTAGTCTAGATCTAAAATTAACTTTTACTATCCTCCAAAAGATGCTACAATTAGAGGTGTTTAATTGGGAGGTGTCATTCCAATTTGGCTTCTCCCTATCAGACCTTAGCAGTTTTGGAAATTTCATTTTTGCCTGATAATGAGCAAATCTTTTGCATTAGATGAAAGTCTATAAGATTATATTTTGCTTATTTTTAATTTTTTTTTTACAAATGTTTTATTCAAATCTTCTGCATTTAAAAGTTTGTCTTTTCACTTGTTGTAGGTGGAGCCTCAGGAGATGATGATAGTGGTGGAGGAAAACAGAAGAAAGGAGGAACTACTGTTAAGGTCAGAAAATTTTCAATTAAAAAAACACAACAAAGATCTTTCCCTATTCTGCTATTAAACTTGATAATTGGAAACATCCTTTTGGTCATACTTTGTTCACTATGAGGTACGCAACCATTTCAAGTAAATATTCCAACCCACTTTCATTAAATATTCAAACAAATATTATTGAACATCTATATCTAATTGCCATTCAAAAAGAGTATAAAAAAACAAATAAAAAATCTTGACATGCAGTAGTGATTTTGATTTACTGTTCTTTCTTTTATATCTCTTGTTTTTGCTATTCTTTTTCTTTCTTCAATCTCATTTTAAGGCATTTACTACATGTATTACTGTGAGGTTGAATAGATTTCCCATTTCTCACTCATTCCATTTCTTATTCTTTGTCTACATTACATGACCTCAATTGTTTTAATTTCTGCTACAATTTTCTGCTTTCCGTACTACTTCTACTACAGGTTAGACACATTTTGTGTGAGAAGCATTCCAAGGCCATGGAAGCTATGGAGAAGATAAAGGCCGGTGAGAGATTTAATTCAGTCGCAGAGAAATACAGTGAAGACAAAGCAAGGCAAGGGGTATGTATAGAGATTAGTTGGGCATAAATGGGATTAAAGGGAAAGTCCACCTTGATATTAATTTGGTTTAAAAGAAGCAGAAAAAACCCCAAAACAGATCAATGAAAGTTTGAGGAGAATCCAATAAGAAATAAGAAAGTTATGAATTTTTGAAGTTGTAATCAGTCAAACACAAATTGGCCACTCTGTGACGTTTCTTGTGAGATCCTCTCCCATTTGCTCTGTAAACAAAAAAAAAATCATAAATATTAACTTTTTTTCTGATGAGGGAATAGATTTGTATCATACAGTTTTTTGTAAAAGCATACTATATTAAGTGAACTGATTATATTTAGGGTGCATGTATGATAAAATACTTTCTTTAGACAAAATGGAATTTATGATATTATCAGTACATTCATTTATCCGTTTCTTTAATTCTTCTGCTTCTTTTCAAACCAAGTTGATATCAGGCTGGAGTTCCCCTTTAACAGGGGTGTATCCATTTGGTTTTAATTTTTGTATCCTGTCATAACAGTCAAGAAATACAGTTGAGTACAAAAGCCTATAGTTAAGTCTTTATTTAGAGTTGTTGCAATCATAGTGTGCAATTTTTATCTATTTATATTTTATTTTCTTTGAAGCAGAGTTTTGTATTGCTTTTTTGTTGAACAAATTTCTTAGGGAGTTGGCCAGGACTGGAATGGGATTGGAATCTACTTTTGAAGAATTTACAGATAATACATGTAGTAATCAATTGCATTTTGATAGCTTGTAATACATTTTTTCTTAGTGCTTTGCACCGCACAGGTGCATACAGTGTGCAGTGATTTGAATTCCTTTCTTTGATCTTTGACCTTTGACCTCAGGGTGACCTTGGCTGGATGACGAGAGGTTCCATGGTAGGACCGTTCCAAGACGCAGCATTTGCTCTCCAGCCTAGCACTACCGATAAGCCCGTCTACACAGACCCTCCCGTCAAGACAAAGTTTGGTTACCATATCATTATGATTGAGGGAAAGAAATAACACAAGGCCTCATGCCGTAGGGCACTACAGTATGTCTTCTCTGTATATAGTTAGGGATCGTTATAATACAAAAAATTAAGGGCATCTTCTTTTGAGGGGCTTTGTGTATCGACACTTTCTGTGCCATGGGTGGCAAATTCCGCATAAGAATGCAAGTGTTGGTCAATTTGTTTGGACCAAGAACTGCTTTGTATTTATCCTGATAACAAATTGTATCCCTGAAATAGTGAAAAATTGCTCTTGATAATATTCATTTTAAGACATGTTTTAATCCATGAAGAACATTGAATAGGACTGTGTAAGGCTTATAAAGCAACAATTTTTACAAACGTCCTAGATTTGTCTATGAGATTCGAATACATTTTATTAATTTCTTCGATTTTGACCCACAAGTTTATGTGTGTATGAAATTTAAAGGCCAAGTCCACCCTAACAAAAAGTTGATTTGAATAAATAGAGAAAATCCAACAAGCATAACACTGAAAATTTCATCAAAATAGGATGTAAAGTAATAAAGTTATGGTATTTTAAAGTTTCGCTTAATTTCGCAAAACAGTTATATGCACATCCTGCTCAGTATGCAAATGAGGGAACCAGTGACGTCACCCACTCACTATTTCTTTTGTATTTTATTACATGAAATACGAAATATTTTAATTTTTCCTTGTTATAATGTGAAACAAAGTTTGATTCCTCGCTGAACATGTGTAATTGCCATTGTTGCAACCTATACACAATTCAATGAGAGCTTCTTAATTGTGAAATCTGCAGAAATTAAAATATTCTATATTTCACATAATAAAATACAAAAGAAAAAGTGAGTGGGTGACGTCACTGGTTCCCTCATTTGCATACTGAGCAGGATGTACATATAACTGTTTTGCGAAATTAAGCGAAACTTTAAAATAACTTAACTTTCTTATTTTACATCCTATTTTGATGAAATTTTCAGTGTTATGCTTGTTGGATTTTTCTCTATTTATTCAAATCAACTTTTTGTTAGGGTAGACTTGGCCTTTAAGAAACACAAAATATTTTTATTACATCATCAAAAGTTCCAGTTCAAAATTCTTTTATTTTCAAATGTATATTCAAAGTTTTACAAAATGTATTTTAAATTCATTTCACAAGTAGTTAATGTGTTTTATTTTCAACTTGTCTGTGAATTTAAAGCTGGATTATCTCGACGATGTTGGTAAAATTCAGTTCCTCCGTAAGACATTGACAAACCTCCACTGCGATTATTGTGATGAATTCAATTGTTGGAATTGTACATGTACATGTATGTAAAATCAAGCAGGCAGCTCTATTGTCTTTGCCCAGGCAGGTCCAAGCTATTTTGTCCCACACATTACCAACCACATTTGAGATTTTACCATATCAGGGGGGTGTTTCATAAAGCCGTTTGTAAAGTTACGCATGACTTTACAAATGATTTAAATATGACAAGCCAAATGGGATGCTCAATCGTTTTTAACTGCATCAACTAAGGTTGATCTGTGCAGATGCAGATTAGCATTCTTATTATAACACACATTTTTCAATGCAAAGTATATAAGTATATTTTTTGCCATAATTCATTTGAGGTTATTGGAAATACAGTCATACTTTGTTAAAACATCATTAAAAACTTTGGGCATCCTATCTGGCACTTCATATTCAAGTCGTTCGTAAAGTCATGCGTAACTTTACGAAGAGCTTTATGAAACACCCCTCTGATGATTGTATCGAGTTGATAGCCCTCCTAGAGCTTGATCAAACCTAATATGAGGGAATATGAAACTTTTGATGTTGATTTATGTTCATAATTCTGTAATAGTTGGTAATATACAATATGTGACACAAAAAGACCAAATAGCTTGGACTTGCCCATTCATGAAATGTAAAATGTGTGTAAAGGATGGAGAAAGAAAGTTCTAAAAGAAAATGTCAGCTTATAGTGTATCAAGGTGTTACATGTAGGCCAATGATTGTGAACAGATATAAAGTAGAGGAGAGAGAGGAGGAAGAGAAGAAAAAGAAGAGAGAGAGAAGAGGAAGAGAACGAGAGCGAGAGAGGAAGACGGGGGCTAATCTGCACAGAAACGGAGCCGAGGGGAAGAGAGGCAAGAGGGGAAGAGAGAGAGTGTGTGTGGGGGGAGGGGGGGGGGGGGGCTATAGGTACAGAAACAGATAGATTGGGCTAATGGGAAGAGAGGCGAGAGAGAGAGAGGAACAGAAGGTGATAAATCTTTCAAAAACAATATACCATACACGCCTTTGTGAATCAAGCACAACCGAGAAAGATAAATACTCGGTAACACAAGGATTTCAAAGTCACTTTTAGTTAGTCCTTTAATGATACAACATATATAATTAATGTACATCAACATTTGTAAAATGATTCATTCATCTCTTCAGTCATAATCAATGTGTAATAATATTTATAATATGCATTTTACAATTCATAATTCCATGACCTTCCACCGCTATGGGGGTAGGGGGGTCTATAATGTACAACAGCGAGATATACAACAAGCTATTATTCCTTGAAATTAGAAAAATAAAAACACAAGTCTTCATAATTTCACTCTATTTACACACACGCTCCCATCAACATGAAAAGTTCTAGTAGATCTTTTTTTGGATTGCGTCGAGATGCCCAGATAAGTCGCATGCTTTTAACCAAAACAGAGTCTGTCTTTAAAAATTGTATCTGTTTTACATTATTGGAGATTTTGCCAATATCTAACTTTTTGAGAACTTCTACATCTCCTAAACACTTCTAAGGATAGGTGAGAAGCAAAAAGGAGCAAAAGAATGTTATATAAATCTTGCAATGTCCATTTGCTTCTCATAAAGCTGCATTAATACAAATTCGCAAGTCGTTTTCATTCCACTCTCTCCTTCACTGTACGTGCAGTAAACACTATCCGTCAACAGGCTCTTGTGTGTAATTGCAATATATCTTAGAATAAAGAATAACAATCAAAACTGCAAGGGATGACTTTAGATGCATATTAATGCAAAACATGATACAGAGTCTGATCGGTTAGTCACGGACGGACATTTGACAAAATTTTGAATGTTTGAAAGCCTGCAGAAAATAAGTATTTAATTGAAGAGAGCTACATGTATTTTATGTTTCATTGTGAAGGGCATCACTGAAGGAGTTGAAATTTGATAAAATTTGGGTTCCATGGTCGCCTACTAAAATTATAATCCATAAAATATTCAATGTCACAGACAGACAAAATGCCTGCTCTTAAAGACCTCAGCCTGACCCAAAACAACCATATTTTGACGTAAAGCTTAGTAAACAAAGAATATAATTACCCTGGTTATTCATATATTTTCGTCTCCGTTTATCCATAAAAAATAAAAAAGTTAATTTTTTTGGTCCGCCCCCTCCCTATGGCGTAACACTGCAGGGGGTCGCTAGACGTGTGACGACATGTCATGTACACAGCTCCGAGTGCGTTTACACGATATGTCGTCATCAAATTTTCACCCCCGCGCAAAGTAGCGTTCCTCAGAGACGGGGCCCAAACCACCGGGGCTCAACATTCGGGACGCTGTTACTCATTCCACAGGAAACGGAATCTCATGAAGTTGGTTTCAATTTGTTCAGAAAATATATAGCTCCCCGTGGATGAATAAAGGGTATATTTCAAAATTCGGTGAGGCTGAGGTCTTTAACCGATCAGGCTCTTAACCGATCAGGCTCTACAGTGAAACTGTGGACTGAACTCCTACATGTCGTATCTCAAATCCTGTGATATAATGAAATGAAATTTCTTCCAATCCTTTATATGCTTGCAATGTTACTTACAATTCTTGCTTTCAGAATTGATCAAAGATAATAGAAATCAACAACCATATTGCTATAGCACACACAAAATAGTTCATATATCCTATGGGAAAATTTATGACACTTGCTTTTAATCTTAGCAAACATTATATTTATATAGCTCTCACATCTTTCAGCACACATCTCTTGACAATATATCTCTTGACAATATACCTCTTTCATGGGTGAAAAAATACTACAGTATTATTCATGCAATGATCTTCACTCTTTAAAAAAGATTTTTGGCAGTTGAAACACCCTCTATTCCTAAATATTCTGAGAAGTTTTTGTTATACAAGTATATTTCCATCTTATTGTTTTTTTTCTGCATTTAATACCATCAAAGGTCTTGTTATAATAGGCAAAACCAGTTAAAGTAACACTGAAATTTACAATGAGAATGCCTCCCAGATAGATAAAAGAAAGATATCTCTAATAGCATAGGCCTACACATGACTGAGCTGATACAGCTTGTCTTCATCGAAAACCTTGTCATTATCAAGTCCTGTTACAATGTAGTAAGATGCAGGCCAGGGTCTGTGGTTTCTGGGCTGAAGATATAATAGAATATAGTTCATATACATGTAATCTACACGGCACTTTCCTAAGTTACTTAGAAAATAGGATAGCAATATAGTGGTATACATGTATATGCAAGGGGATTCAACGTGCTATAAAACTTTTTACATTGTAAATGTACAACACCAATCTTGTCTACTCCACACGCAGTGAGACATTTATTGGCAAACTGGGAATCGACAAAAATAGTTTCAGCATGGAAGACAACTGCATCAGAAATTTAAAAAATAATTCAACTTAGAACCTCAAATCTAGCAACAACAAAAAAATGCTTTTAAAATTTGTCTTACACACCACAGTTATGCCTAAATATTGGGTAAAATTACACCAATGCCAATAAGAAAATATTTATTCACTATTTAATATACTGTCATGCATGAGACAAAATTAATTCAGTGGTACCAAAGATGATCAATTTTGTCTCAGTAGCTCTGCATGACATTTTAGGTTCTGAGTTATCCCAGAAAATGTTTTGATATAATCAAAATAGTCCACTAGCGCACTAAGCATTTTCTCACCAAATCTGCCACAAATGCTATTCCATACCCCCTTTCATTCAAATTGAAATTTGTTTTTCGATTTAAATAGATATTGGATATCTATGTGTTGGTATAATTTCCATATTCTCTTAACACACACTTTAAGGAAAATCATTGAAAACAATGAAAAGGAAAAAAAAATGGATAGAAGAAAAAAAGAATGTCTTTATGTCACAACTTATAAAGAAATAACCAATCGTTCATACCAGAATTACAGAGAAAATTAAGTACATGTAAATATCAATCATGGACAATGGATAGAAGATATATTGAAAGAAAAATGTTAATATTGAATGAATATAAATGGCATAAATGAAAGCTTGGGATGATATTACATCATACATAAATGATATAAAATATTTCAATTATGAGCACTACAAATATGAAAGTAGTACAAAACAAAAGCAAACTATTGTATAAAACAGATCACTACAAATAAGCCATATTTATTCTTTCTCATGAAGAATTAAAAAAAAGGCTATCAGATGTTTAACCTGTCGGATTCGATTTGGTTTTAATTCAACACCCATTTCTCTTAGACTTAATCTGAAATTATTTCAGGGGAGCGCACGTTTCAGCAAGTGTTTTTTGTCAGTGATTTTTACCAACAAATTTGCTCTCAGCCAATCAGATGCAAGGATTTCAGTAGCTTATAACAGTTGTCGGTAAAAATCACCACCGACAAAACACTTGACGAAACGCTCCCCTGGTTTTAGCATTCTGCAGGTCTATATAGCCTCCAAGTACAGAAGTGAGGGAACAAACAAATAAAACAGGAGAGAGAGAGAGAGAGAGAGAGAGAAAGATGCGTGTATATTCATCTGCTGAGAGTAAGAATTGTGTTTACTACTCGCATCCTTTTACCCTTCTGCGACATCGCTCCATATTTTGTGGTTTGCACAGACTGTGTCCATTTTTGTGGCATGAAAATACTGCGTTTTGATTTTAAAAATTTTAAAAAGGAGAATAAGCTTTAAAATCCTTACATTGACAAAACATTGAGAGGTTCAATATCATTGTTTTTAAAAAATAAAAATTGGCCATATTTTCAATTTTTCGAGAAAGGTCCCTAACCATGTATATTGTTTTCAAAGACATTGCATTTTATTAGAACCATGTAGCATAAAAAGAAAAATATTATTGTTGCCAATTTAAAGAACGAATTGTGATCAATTTAGCCCTTAAGTGATTACTGTCATAGAGAGCTTACTCTTTTTTGCTCTGAACAGGGAAAATTCCCTGCTCTGGGGAGCTTTTCATCAAGTGTTTTGTCAGTGATTTTTACTGACAACTGTTATAAGCTACTGAAATCCTTTCATCTGATTGGCTGAGAGCAAATTTGTTGGTAAAAATCACTGACGAGACACTCGATGAAACGCTCCCCTGAAGATAGGCATCCAAGGGCTGAAGTAATACAAGGATCGGGAGTAGAAGGATGCTTACAGAAGGTCACTAGCACACAGGGAATTAAACCAAGGACCTTCTTGTTCTAACACACCCTAGGGCCATTGCACTTTCTAAATATAATCTCATGTACATTTTGCATGTTGAGATGCAGAAGGGCATTAACTCTTTGTACAAGGGATCCGACTACACATCCTTCTGTCTCTAATTTAAAGGAGAAAGGATAAATATGGCTCATCAATTTGAGATTGTTCCCTAATTATTGCTGTTTCATCATAGGTTAAATGATATCAACTATTCTGCAAAAATAAAGCTTTAGAATTCATACACACACAAAATAAAATTCATGTACATCACCTTTATACACTTCTCAAATAACTTGATATGGTGCCAATTTACACACATGTACAAACTGATGTGCAATCACTGATCCAGTTAATCAAGTTTCAGGTTATTCAAAATTGTTGCTGCAGTAATTATAAGATTTACAAAAATAACACACATTTCAGTAATGGCAGGGGTGATGAATAAGCCAGCCTATATAAGAAATTGCAAGGAAACCAACGTGAGCTCGAGGCAGCGTATCACAAAACCGTCACAAGTCTGAATTCGCCGACATTCCATTGTAAAGCATGTCATAAAATTAAGACACGTTGCAGAGAGATGTTGACGAACTTCGACCTATGACGGTTTGTGAATGGCTGCCCAAAAAATGAAATATGATGTCTAATACCTACATGTATCCATCTCATTTCTACTCAACAGACGTATCGGCATTATTTGTCTTCAAAAATGGAGGCAAATCCCAAACTTCAGTCTACTTTCTAGCAAGCAAAAATTTGACCCACTGAGATGAGAATAGAGTAGATAATAGACAGTTTCTCATGCAGCATTTCATTCCTATCAAAACATTGAATCATTTCTTGCCGATCAAAAACAACAATTTTTTTTTATCAAAGTCATGATGAAGACAGTTTACAATTGTATCTTCAACTATGCATCTTATGTAATAAATACTTTTTTTTCTTTTTTACAAATATATGCATTTTTTATTATGAATATAGAGATTGTACATGTATATTAAAAGCTAGTGATTAAATTGTCTGATCCAAATGACATGGACAAGAAATAAGTAGAACCGAGAAATATATTTGAACCTAATAAAAGTACATGTATCTCTCCCTCCACAGTGAATTGCAATTCAAGCTGATTTTCTACAAATTAATGTAATGACATCAGAAAATTCCTAATACTGGTTGATTAACTCTCACAAGAAAGCATATGACTTGTAATCTTTTTGGTCAATAAAGAAGTTGAATGAGAGCAAAGAAATGGAAAATTCATGGGCTTGAAGCTGTGTTATTATTATCATTACCATTGTATGTTATAAACTCAAAGCATATGAGTTATTTAATATCTAAATTAACCTTTTGAGTTTCTATTGAACCGATGAGCTGACTTATTTATGGTTCAAGCTATACTGGTACTCAAATATGGGGAAAACGGGTGTATTTTCCCCAGGTGCAATACATGTACAACTGAAGTAGTCACCATTAACCTCCAAATGGCCCTTAAAAATTCATTTTAAAGACAATTCTTGTTTTTTTTATATGTAAAAATTTGGAAAGAGCCCTCATGCACGAAAAAAAAAAAAACTATTGTGGGTTAGGCTACAAAAACTTCATTTTCACAAAGTGTCGAATTAGAGTATGTACTTGAAGACTAAGGTGTCTGTCATATTAAGCATTCTCTCAACTACACAGACACAAACTGGAGTTTAAGGAGTCATAGGGGTGCAATTAACAAGTGGTGGTGGAGGGGGGGGGGGGGGGGGGAGGGGTAAGAGGGAGAGATAGATGTGGGGTCAATTATGCCAGTAGCGTACGATGGCCTGTCGGACCCAAGTCATTTCCGGACTCGAGGCGTGGCTCTCCGTGAGACTGTTCACTGCTGACTCGGACCGACAGCTTCCAGGGCTGATGGGGCTGAGAGGGGGCGGTCGGATACCCCCGATGGAGTCTGGCTCAGGACTGGAAGCGGATCGGTTGGACACCACGGAGGAGCTACGACTCACCCCGCAGAAGCACTTCTTGCCCGATGCGGGCAGCGTGTTGCCTAGGAGACGGAGGAGAGCCTCGTACTGGTGGCGCTGTTTACGGCCGTCTTCCCCGAGAGACTCTTTGCTTATGAGTGTGCTGTTGTTGTTCTGCTGTAAGTCTATAGACATTTTAAAAATGCAAAAAACAAAGGGGTTGATGAAAACCTTCACAAAAATCAATAAAATCATAAAAATAGGGAGACATATATTACAATACAATACAATACTGACACATTTACAAATGATCATAAACATATATCCATAGACACCACACTTTACTAACTAAATGTAACAGCGTTAAGACAAATCAAAACTAGGTGCTTCATGGATACACACAAAAAAATATTGAGGAAATCTTCATGATATGCATTTATACTTAAATTGACAATGCAAATGGAAATGTACATGTGTCTAAATGTCTCTAAGAAATCTGTGGGCAGCACAAAGCACTCTGAATTTACATTGTACCTTTTAGGCATGTAATCAGACAGTGTGGATATTTTGAAATATTTCATCCATTTTCACTGGAAATGCATTAATGCCAATGAAGCAAATAACAATGCTGTCTTGAAATTCTTGAAAAAATAAGCAAAATTGGAAAAAAAATAATGATTCTGAGCAGTGCTTTTTCAAGAAAAGAGCAAAATCTACTTGCGAAAGATAGAGAAAGAGCAACCAGACAACTGAAACAAGAAGACCACTTGATCAACACCACATCAAAAACTCATCTGAAAATAGAGAAGCACCAATGACATACAAATAAAATGAAATAGGCATAAGCAGTGGTAGATCCAGTGACGGGAGGAGGGGGGGGGGGGCATGGAAGGCACATGTCCCCCCCCCCCCCAGCAAAATCAAATCTGATTCACCTTTAGTGCTTACACACAAATTGCGGCCCAAAAATTGTGATTTCGTGCCCCCCAGCTCCAAATTCAGACCCCAAATTGAACCTAAAAAGCTTGTCAGAGATTTGTCAGACTTGCCAGCCCTCTTTAAAAGAATCCTGGATCCACCACTGGGAAGTGATAATTATTTAAAAAGAACAAAATACCAGGCCAGGTCAAATGTTTAAATGGTCATTCTTGTACATCCGTAACGTATGATTGAGTTTATCTTCTGTCGAGTTCCACAATAATAATTTTTTTTTTTCTCGAAATAATGAAGTGCAAGTGAAAGTGAGGATTGGGAATGACCTTTAATGAACTTTGACCTGGCCTGGGTCATCACAATGAGCAGGGTTTACAACAAGGGTGCATCGAGGGAACCACTGAAATTTTTAATTTAATTTAATTTTTTTTTACTCATGGCTAGAAATAAGAGGCAGGAAAGGGATATTGCAGCACTACTAAATTACTATATCCTATCTCTAGTTAAGTTGAAAGAAATATTTGTTTTTCAGTACTAAACCTACACAGGAAAGGGAATATTAGGACTTTCTCCTCATTTAATAAACATTGCTCCCCCCTTTTTGGTATTTTCAAAATTCCTATTACAGTTAATATTATGATTATTCCATGCTATGAAGTATATCATTTTGATGCATTTGGTAATGAAGAGTTTGTTAAAAGTAGTGGCATGCTTCTTGCAGATATCTATCAATGGTTCATTGAAAGCGAGATTGAAAGAGGGAGAGAGAGAGAGAAAGAGAGGGAGGGTGGCGGGAAGGAGGGAGGGAGGGAGAGAGAAAAGAAAGAGAGAACAGACAGGGCGGTATAAACATATCTATATAATTTTAATTAAGATGTAAAAGGTCCCACATATGACATATGTCATAAAGAATAAGTTCTATAATAGGGAATTGGCTAGGTAAACCATTAGAAAATTTTTGTAAACAGCACCCAAATACTCACAATCTACAATTAGTGCAACAATCTAAAAGCTTTATGCACAACTTCGTCAGAAAAGAGCCTCATATTTCATGAAATTGCCCGAAAGTAAAAAACTTGTCAAATCTCCAAATCGAATCCTACCAAAGGATGGAAGCGTTTCCATGACAATCAAAGATTAAAGAACCATGCACATGGCATGTGCCCAAATCCAAAGAAGGCACAGAATTGTAGAAAATACAATAAATGGTGCATCATATAAAACCCCAGTATTGCAACAATAAAAATGCAGTGGAAGATCAATATTATCCAGCAATTTGGCCCAAAATTAATTTTGAATAGATCAAACCCACCATAATGATATGGAGGCGAAAGAGAATGAAAAAAAAACAGAGATTAATTGATTAAAAAAAGAGACAAGGTTAAAACAAAATTAAACACAAATGAAATGCAAGCAAATTGGTGAAATGATAAAAATTCAACATGCTTGTGCATACATACACATACACAATGTAATGTGAACTGTAGAACGTTAAAGGATTGTTAGTGACCAATATTAGAAAATGGAAGGACAATTTTTTTTATATATACATGCATAAAGTTGTATAATCGGATATATCAAACATTAAATATTCAATACTAAATAAAATGCATACATCATACTGGATCAAATAATAATCAGAACATATATATACACAACAATTTTACTGTATACTGAACCATAATCCATATCTTTGCTGGGATGATATAACATCTAACTCTACATGTATTTCTGGGAATTCCCCACCCCCCCCCCACCCCCCAATTCAAACCTCATACCCTCTTCTGAGAACAGGAAGGGCATTAATTCTGTGTTAAAAGATTAGTGTCTTTCTGGCTCTAAGCAAACAATAAGGCATGTCAACCTGTACATATCACCTATTGAGAGCCAGAAGGGCGTTAACTCTGTTTAGAATTATGTGAGTTAACGCCTTTCTGGCCCCAAACAGACGATGTGTCAACCTGTACAAAATGTCTGTTAGGAGCCAGAAGGGCGTTAACCCTGTTTCAAAGTATGTGAGTTAATGCCCTTTAGGCTCCAAACAGACACTGATAACCCGCTGAATACTATCAAAGCCAGAGACAACTTTAGCAGGAGTCTATGGAAAATCAACATCAAATTGTATCCAACCGTTTAAGGCAGGCTGCCATTTTCCCTTAAAATTCCAGCATTTTTGTGTCTAGAAACTCAGTATGAGGCACATTATAAACATGTTTTATTATTGTTATTAATATTGCACCCCAACAAGGATATACATACACAAATCTTGTACAATTTGATCTCTAGAATGAATATAGATGCGATGACCATGCACAGAATTAGTAGCATTCCCATGTCAGTTAAGAATGTTCAATACACGTTAGTGTTGCCCTATGTGATAATCCCAAGTATTAGCATTCTAAAAAGAATGTTTTAAGATTATTCCCAGGAGATTAACTTTGATAATTAGGATATAGAAAGTACCCATTCTCTAAATCCTTAACCAAAAATGTTTTTCCCTTTCAAAATTAAACAAATAGTTCATATATCTAATCAAATACTCGTACTTTGGCCCTTTCCCTAACCTTCATAGAAAACACATAGCCCATGACTACGGCTTTATGACTACAAAATTTTTATTGGACTGGAAATTATGCTCAAGGAAGGTGTATGAAAAAGCGATTTCTCCTGAATCTACTTTTTTTTCATGAAAACAGTAAAATATTCAAAAATAGGACAATTTTTGAGCTTTTTGGCATGGTCCATGGTAGTCCAAGGGCTAACCCATCGACTACTAAATTTTATCATTCTCATAGGCTTTCTACAGGAACCACCCAGTTCCGGTAGGCAATGGGTTAACATCGATGCATCCTGGTTGAACCCCTGACTCACTCATTCTAATCCACCTGTTCAGGTCCTCTATGTCTATGAGTCTTGACTCCTGTTCCCTCTTGTAGGAGTCCCGTGCCAGCAGGCACTGCACCAGCTCCTCATTCAGCCCTACAGAGTAAAAATGAAAAAGACACATTATGGCTGTGTGTGGAGAACATTGATGATGATGATGATGATGATGATGATTTCTCATTACAGATATAGTGAAGTTCCGGTCATAAGATTGAATTGTGAAAGAAATTGTCTCAAAGCAATTCCCATTGCTCAATTCTTTGAGCCATACCACTTCCTCTAATAATTGGCACATATCTGCACGAGGTAAACCCTGGTTTATACTACGGAAGGAGGACTTACTCTCAATTTGTGAGTGAAGATCATTGAGGATTATCTGGAGTTTGCTTACAGACATCCTGCTCAAGGTTTTATACTGGAACCGTTTCCCAAGCAGACTGATGGGTAGATCACCTAAACCTGATAAATGACACTGTAAAGAAAGGAGGAAAGATAGAGGATGGGTTCGGCTTCAGGAAATCAAACTTTCTTAAACAAAATGGCATCAAATAATCTCGCAAAATATCAAATGGAACCAACTACAAATGTGGTGTTAGCATTGATCAACAAAATACAGAACCAATTAATATCAACTACATTTGTAGCTATCGCACTCACATATAAACCTAATAAATGGCACTGTACAGGAAAAGGAAAGATAGAAGATGGAATTAGGCTTCAGGAAATCAGAACTAACTGGCACTTTCCTGGAGTAAAAAAACATCAAATAAGGCCATACAACTTCACATGGAACCAAATACAAATGCCAGATTGGCATAAATTGACACCATTGAGTAGAGAAATAATATACATCAATATTAAACCATTAAAAAAAAAATCGTCACCGACACCATTCAGTAAACAAAAGACATATTAATTATAAAAATTATCCACACAAGCTCCCTTTGAAACAATTTGGAACCCAAGGTGATAGCCAAGTGTTTTGGACTCCTTCGAAGCAAGGTTCTGAAGGCAAGATGTCATAGCCCAGTGAGAGTGAAAGGCACCCACTAGCAGCCCCAAAACACCATCACTTTAACGAACTACCTAAACTAACCCAATTACCCCAATGACAACTATGTACACGTAAGAGCTCTTAGGGAGTTGTGTAAAGGGGGGGGGGGGGTAGTCTAGGGGAAGGTAATAAATTGTCCCTGAATCATTCCTACCAGGTCCGATGAGGGTGAGGCCTTTCTCTGTTGCCTCTCCAGCTCCATCTGCAGTTTAGCCAGTGGTTCAGCCTTGGCCCAGGCTATCCTGGCCTCTTCCTGGAGCTGAGCTTTCTTGGATTCAAAGTCTTCAATATCTTCAAATGTTACTGATGGAGCCTGAAAATAGAGAGAGAGATATGGAAAAGACTGTTTGAGCAGAGAGCATTGGAAGAAAATCCACCAGAGTTTACCTCCAGTCCACAGAACACTCTTGGTGCTGTACACCCCCCCCCAAAAAAAAAAATATATATAATAATAAATAGTTTATAGATCAAATACACAAAAGCTTAACTTTCAAGTCATAAACAGGTAGCGTATCTAGAACTTCTAAGAGACAATTGTTTGTTAATTCAGTAACCAAATTTTTCACTTCCGACTCATTCAGTCGACCTGTGCTCAATAATTGATTTGGGATGTCCCGGGCAGTAAAACAACTGCCAACATGTGTAATGATATCAAGCTACATGTATGCTTATTATCACTATAATACATACCGTACAGTCAAACCTGTCTATAAAGGCCTCCAAATGTACAGAAAATAGTCGCCACCGTATACAGATGACCTTTCTACACAGGTTTTACAACACATATTTCTCACAAGTTCTTAGATGTTCACCATAGACAGGTGGCCATTAAAGAAAGGTGGCCACTGTAACAGATTTGACTGTATATGTACCTTTGGAGAAGCTGCACTGCTGGTACTACTTGCGCTGCACTCTCTGCTGAACAGGTACCGACTGTCTCTATTGCCCACAATAGGTCCAGGGATAGCGCTGGTAGATGCCATGGCAACGACCTTTGACCCTTCATCATCATCCGAGTCTAGATTCTCGTTGACGAAGCATATCTGGAGGTTCATGCCGCCCTGGAGGCGGGCTGAGAGCTTGTCACGTCCCTTGCCGTAAATGTCGCCCTCCGCTTCCTCGTCTGCGCCCATGGCAAGCTTACGGAGTATCTCCTGGCGGGAATTCTTCTGTGTCTGATAGTATGGATAGATGGAACAAACTATTTTTTTCATCAATTTCTTAAAGGCAGGCACTGGTAAGATACAGTAGATTTTAATCTCAAAGATATAATTTCACACTGGTCAAGAGTTGAAAGAAAAAATGTTCAGTGGTTATCACTTCATAGTAAACTTAGATCTCCACTTCCTTTTCTAAATTACTCATGTTATTTTAAAATCAAAATAGTCATTGACCTACACTGTGTAAGACTTCCTTAATTTACACAAATATAAGTTTCAATTGACTGTTTACAAGCAGTTTCTTGCAGTCCACTAAATTATTAAACTAACACCAGATGCTTTGACCTCATCTTAAATTTTGTTGAACATAAAACATAAAGCAATTAATTGCATTTTCTATCATAGTATTTTTGCTTCACTATGAAATGTTTAAATAAGAAATAAAATGGAACAATAAGAGAGTATACAGTCTTTAATGGCCCTAACACATGAGGAATGCAAAATGCATTAATAGTAATAGTTCAGTCTTAATACAAAGGGCTCATACAGACATTTTGTAGAATGTATACATGAAAACAGAGACATCGATTGTCCTTTCATGTACATGTATATAGTATGTGTCCTATACTTACCATTGTATAAGATAAATGTACTACGGCAGAATTAAGTTATATTATCGCGAAAATCTTGACAGAGAGCAATCACAATGGAGTTATTACAAGAGTGATTATTACAAGAGTGATTCACATCCTATGTGTAAGTATTATTCCTCGTATAGCACCCACTTGAATTAGTAGCAGACTGACAGGAATACCACTAGCATGCTCGACCTAAAAGTACTTCCTTCCTAAACTATAAAACAACTTTGTGACTTTCATAGAAACTTCTGAACAACAAATGTTGAATAGCAGAAGGACCTTCCAAATCTGCTGACTTTCATACAATTGTGTGGATTTATTTTACTTAAAGACTGTTCAATCGTGCAGAAGGCACAATTCTGTAAAAGTGACTCTAAATCCCATAATAGCAGAAGTTTTACACTTTATATGCAATGATCACCCTAATTTGTTGACGTCTATCTCTACTTTTGTGACCGGAAAATAACAGAACTACAAACGTTGGAGATCATCTAATAACAAAGACTTACAGATTATATGTCACATCTCTCTTTGGTTTAATTCAACATGTCCTTTTTTTATACCTTGTTACACTCTCAAATCTTTAATCTGTCTCTCTCAATTTCTCTATCTAACAGGATAGCCTATGTCACTTTGAAACTCTGCAATGTTACTGTTTTAAGTTTTAGTTCCAAATCACAATTTTACAACATTGTTATGAACGATGCAGTTATCAAAAACAAGAATAAAAACAATTCAATAGTAGAAATGCAGTTCAAGGATAAAAATTGCAGTATATTAATAGATAAAAAAAATACTAGACAGGATAAAATTCATTAAAAGTAGGTTAATAATACACACCTGCTTAGCACTTTGTTGCTGCTCCTCTTCCTTTTCCATTTTTGCAAGGTGTTTCTCCAACGAGTCCCAATCCAAAACGGGCAAGGCAGTATCTAGGCCAGCCAAACTCTTACATACCCCACCTCTAGCGGGCGCCCCACCCTCCCTAATCGACCTCTTCCCGAGGGAAGGGTCAGAGTTTGTACAAGGTGCGGCGGTGGTGGAGGAGGTGCTCGTGACGAGAGTCTGTGTGTTCGTGCCCCGATTGCATGTTGTGGTCGTTGCGATTGTTGCGGTTGCACTGTGCGAGGGGCTGCACTGACTGTGAGTCAGTGTCGTGGAGCTGCAGTGCAGAGAGGAAGTTGTTGAATGTGTCACTCGATTAGATTCAATGAGGGTGGCTTCCCTTACTCTGTTTGTGCTACTTTGCTCCCCTACAGCCAATTGAACATTGCTGGATGGGGTCTGGTTGTCCATATAAGCCGTGCCTAACTTGGTCTTGAGTTTGGCCAGCGCCTCGGTGAGTTCTGTCTCCTCCATGAGGCAGGAAGAAGCGTTTGCGTTGAAATCATTCGTGTTTTTATTCTGGTCAAACGACTCAATGTGAGGGGAGCCCTCTGTAGTCCTCATTTCACTGGGGCTGGGAGTTTCTTTCCCACCTATATTCCTGGACAAAGACACCACGGGTCGCTTCCCGATGTGTTCGTTCCCGTCCCCACCCTCTCCCTCCGGCGAGGTCACACAACTGGAACTTGCATAATAATCGCTTTCCTCGTTCTGCGAGTCAAAGTCGAGTGAGTCCTCCATGATTCTTTCCTCCATGGCTGCAAGCTCCTCCGCGAGACTCAGGCGGTTGATACCCTGTCGTCTTCGACTGGGTGTTTCAGGTGATGTCTCATAGCAGGCTTTGTCGTCTAGCTCGACGCTGCTTCCCAGGTCATGCAGCATGGCGATCCCCTTCTTGGTCCCTCCCACTGCTGTCATGGCGACGGGTTCTGACTGGCTCTCACCACCTGCGGACAAATCAAGAATAAATAAAGTGACCTCTATGTCCTGTGGTTGACCATTGATCTGTTTGGGTGTTCTATTTTCTAGTGGGCAAGGTAAACACCAAATAGTAAAAATATTCTCTTTAAATAGAATAATATTAGACAAACATATCAGGATAAGATAGGATATGATACAAAATAATAGAATAAAAAAGAACAGAACAGACCAGAAAAAGATGTAGAAATACAAGCAGAAGTGAATATAAAAATGTAAAAAGTTCAGAGAAATATAGATGAAAAAGAAAAAAAAATATAGAAAAAAAATATGAACATTGAAATAGAACAAGAAATATAACAGAAAGAAAAAAAAATAATTCAGCAATCTGAAATATCTTTAAAAATTAAAACATCATAGAACAGAATACAAAAGAAACCCCCAAAACAAGGATTTATAATTTATCTAAAAAATATATTTCTACTATACTCAGAAATATATAGAACAATAAGCATTGGTGAAGGTGAGACAAATTTGTGCTTGTCAGCTCATATTAACTTTTTTTAGAACTAAAACTACATGAAAATCATTTACTGTACACATCAATTAAAGGGGAAAAATCCACCCTGGGATAAAGTTGATTTGAATAAAAGAAGAAAAATGAGAGATACAGATTAGTGAAAGTTTTGAGCAAAATCCAATAAATTGGCAAATCCGTCACGTATCTTGCGAGCTCCTCACCCATTTGCTCAGTACAGAAAAACCCCATAAATTTTCATTTTCTAAGTTTTTGATGTGTAAAAACATATGAGCAATGATTATATCTAAGGTGCAATATAAGATTGAATATTTTCTTTAGAGAAAATGGAAATTAATGACTGTTGGGGTACAGGGCAAATGGGAGAGGAGCTTGCAAGATACGTCACAGAGTTGCAAATTTGTCTTCGATTCATTACAAATTACAAAAATTCATAACTTTCTTATTTCTAATCGTATTTTGCTCAACCTTCACTGATCCGGTTCTTTAATTTTTCTGCTTCTTCTAAAATCAACTTGTAATCAGGGTGGACAGTTTCCCCTTTAAATCTTGTTAAATATTACAATGTAATATGTGTATAAATTAATGACCTGTTGCTAGTTTTGCAGCAGTTGGCAGAGAAATAATCACACGAAAAATAAATAGCTGAAAGTTAAAAAGTGAAAAGTTGTGAAATGCACAAGCACAAAGACATCCCAGCTACAAAATATATACAATTCTTTGTCTGCATATAGATGTAACTATTAATGTCGACACATCAAGAATCGTTGAGATTACACGATGCATACACTGTACGTCAACCATCCCTGTCATATATCATCACAGTAGCGAAATCACTCATATTGTCCCCAAATTAATTGGATCTACTTCTCGCAAAAGTTGATTAATCCGGACAAAAATCAATTTCAATTTCAAGTTGTGATCATTACTGTCAACCCCGGCCAGGGACAGCACAGCTTGGATAAATCTGCTTTGTTTTTTCTGTGCCATGTCCCGAGGCGAGCTATTGACGAAACGAGGGGTGACTTCCGGCAAAATCGATGCAGATATGTTATTGAATATATTCCTTTATTTTCGTCCAGAGCCGATCATGATGTCAGCAATATTTGATACCGATGTATATGGTTTGACAAAATGAAATATCGAGACTGTTCGGAGACCAAGGTTATCCCAGGAGGCAGAAATACAAACAAGCAGTTTCAATTTACCACTTTCTAGGTGAAATTTAATCATGCATGCACGTGTTTGATTTTCATGAGGCACATACTTCACATATCACATTGCTGGCATCTGCTCAGAATCTGTAGAAAAGTATTGAATTTTTTCACATCCATATTTTTTAAAAAGTGAGAGAAATACTGCAAAGACCCAGTAACAGAATGGTGATTTTGTTTCCGTGAGCTACAACGATCTGGTTTACTGTTTGGTTTATCTCCTTACTGTCTTCTGGCAAAAATTTGAGGGCCTAGGGAATAAAATTTCATTCTGTTTTTGTCTATTCTGCATGCTGCTATATATATCTGTTGAGAGCCAGAAGGGCGTTAACACTGTGTTGAAGTATCTAAACGCCCTTCTAGCTCCAAACAGATGATGTATTCCGTTTATGTAGCAGGCCAACTAAATTAACATTTTCCAGAATTAAATCAGTTATCACCCATGGATAATTTTTTTAATGTTGGGTTGCTTATGAGGAGGTATTAATTGTCCTGATCCAGAAGATAATAATTCTCAGTTAGATGGCATTTTTCACTTTAGGCATACCATACCTGAAGAGGACGAGTCTTGTCGCTGAGTTTCTTTCTCTCCCTCCACGCTTTGGTTTGTCTCCCTCTGTAGGTCAGGCTGTAAAGAAGTTATATCACTCTCACTGGGTAGTCGGTGGTTACCATTGACGTCATTTGATAAACCATCATCGTTGTCGTCATCGTCCCCTACATCATCCTCTCCACCGTCGACATCGTTATCATGATTATCATCTGAATCATCATCATCATCGCTTTCAGAGAATGATTCTTGAATTCTTGAGATGCGATCTTTCCTGCGTTTATAGTTTCTCCATGCACGTTGAATTCTAGAAAAAAATAAAATCAACAATATTTAAAGCTTATGTACAGTTTTGGTAGCATAAAGGACATTGTAAAGAAACATGTTAAACGTAGTCTCATGTTGTTTTCCATGTATCAAAAGATGTTTGTACGTGATCATTATTTTCGTATTCCATCAATGATTTCTGGTGAACTTTGCTGTAAATATATGTAAGGAACAATAGATCACGGCAATATACTGCCCTACAATAGGACCTTTCCATCCCGACGGTTCCCAGCACAACAATCTCGAGGCTTCGCATAGCATGTGTGTCACTGTGTAGGTTTTGAACGCGTGTATGGTGTATAGTGCACGCTGAAATTGTTGGAGTTTATATCCCTGACCCGGCACCTAAATTATCTTTTGCCTCTCATTTGTTTAATTATATATAATATGCCACTTTAGGATGTGAAATATGTACAGCATCTTTGTATTGCTAGTTATCTTGCTATTTGTCAACAAAAATCCAATAAATCCGAGGAAAAGTTTTTGAGAGCTTTTATACCAAAACTAAACATTATACCTTTAATGGTTTTGAGTCTATCATTGGTTTACATGTATTTCTACTTCAAACACTGAAGTCAAACAAGATAAGAGGACTTTGAAAAAAATAAGAACCACCATTTTTATGCTCTTTTACAAAATTACATTATTTAATCTGTCATTGTCACTGACATTGTCTTAAACAACAAGGAATTTCAAACATGTTATTTACGAGTATCCTGTAAGATTACTTCTTTAAGTTATTACATAACAAAAAATAAATAAAACATGACAAAACAATCTCTTATCAAAAGCAATATTTTTAACACTCACACACAAAAAAATAAATCATGGCTTGAGCCAAGCCTAAATCAGTTCACAGGAACATTTACAGTATACATCCATTGTAGGTTTAATCTAAACTCTAAAGCATACAGAGTTCACACAGCGCATTATGATTGTAAAGTGTCTAGGCCTGAAAACTCAAAAAAATTACAATAACTATTCACGGGTCTAGTCTGTCCAAGACACTGTACATGTATAAACGTTTCAATTTTTGAAACTGTTGAACATCCTTTGATATCAACAAGATTAAAATAGGAAGCAGACGTTTTAATGTTAATATTGTGTATGTACTGTGATTTTTATGTATTTGGAATTCTTTTTAGCCAGAGCTCATTTCTTAGTTTTCCAGGGCTAAATCGCTCTCCACTCCTGTGAACCTCTTTCACCGTCTTTAAACCCTTCGTGCTTCCGAATTCTCTTACACCCCATTGGTTCAATATATAGAAACCATTCCATTCAAGCATGCAATGGAAAGAAGGACCTTTTAATGTCTGTTTTCCACTCTTGAGGAAGTCATCAGATTGAGTTTCCAAGAAGGGTAGCTGGTCACACACCATTAATGTCAGATTGTTAGTAATTCCTCTCAAGATGTATGCACCCACAGACCTCTGATGGCTCATAAATTAGTGGATGCATTATTATACTGTCCTCCTTCATTACCGCATGTGCCACGATGACGCTTTCTACCATGGACCTATACCACTGGATAGCCAACTTCTGCCCTCCTACATGTACGTCATGTGATAATGCAAGCTACCACAGACCTATCCATAAACAAATGTCCCTTGACGACACTTTCTACCATAGAAGTAAACACGTCTACAGGTCAATAACTACATGCAGATAGCCAACTACAGTTCTTCAATGCTTCATGATGATATGCTACCACCATAACCAAATGTCCCATGATGATCGACACTCTCTAGCATCAACCGATATAACTTAATAGCCAAATTCAGCAACTCTATGCTTTATAATGGTGAACGTTTCCATAGAATGCATGTCTTTGGCAAGATACCCAGCATTAATTTGCCTCTCTTCACAACCGAATATCCCATAATGATGCTCTCTACTGCAGACCTCAAGAACGAGACAGCCAGCTTCTGCCTCTCTATGTATGCTTCAAGATGCCGCATATTGCTACCATAAGCCTACATGCCTTTCACCACATACGTGTAACCATTATTCTCTTCATATCTCTGGATGCTTTTTCTCATAAATACACCATTCTCATCAATAACCCCAATTCAAAGTTCTGCCCTTCTTCATGAATAGAATGAGAGGCTTTTCATAATGATACATTTTTCCTTCACTTCCATGCACATTTTCTGAAGACCCATTTCTCTAGTATTCATGCTTTTGCCCAAAGTAAACTGACACTAAAGTTTGTTTAAAGGTCTTCCTAAAAATTCACAGACCTAAGCTTTTAGCGCACATGCCATCATGTTCAGTATGTTTTTTCCGACTCCCATTATTTTTGTTTGGACAGGGCAAATATTTCTGCTTCCTATGTAAAGGAATGAACGGCCAATAAGCCGAGGAGTTCTTCTAGACGGAGTGGTTACTTCAGTTGAAGCTCCTGGATTCTTACCGCAAGTCTCGAGGGACGCTATTCATTATTCTACTTGTATGACGCACCTGAAGGATATGTGAGGTCCACATTGGGGGCCGGGAATGCAGTAGGAGCGTGTTAGGTATAGAGTAAATGTACGATACTTTAGCATGCATAAGGGCCACATTATTACTAGAAAGTGGAGAAAATAGTGCCTGCAAGAACTATATTATAGGATAGTATAGTATAGAATATTATAGTATAGTATAATACATAGCATAGTATAGTATTTATTGCATGATGAACCCGAAGGATATGTGAGGTCTACATGGGGAATGCTGTGCTAGATGGAGAGTATGATTCCTTCAACATGCATAAAGGCTGCATTATTACCATAGTATAGTATAGTATAGTATAGTAAGTATAGTATAGTATAGTAACTATAGTGTAGTACAGTATAGTAAAGTATAGTATAGAATATTATAACAGGGTACAGTACAGTACAGTACAGTATAGTACTGACTGTAACCTATCGAAAATTTCTCCTATCAACAACTTTCCAATCTGAGTAAAACTGTCAGACATACCCACAAACCAGGTATTAGCAAGTCATCACCAGGTATTAGCAAGTCATTACTAAGTATGAATACGATGCACAATATTTCTTAAGCATGAAGAGAAAACAGCAAAAACAGTGTGAATTTTACATTCATCTTTGCCCATTTTGAGGATCAAATTTTAACAACTCACAAATCAAAGGAACTTGACAGATATTCCCCTATCAACATTGGTCAGCACTTTAATGATGTAATATTAGACTACCGTATCACAGTATGTTTCTTTAGCATGCATAAGGACTGCATTATTTCCAGAAACTGTGTCCTACGAGAACATAATTTGCATTCACCTGTGCCCATTTCTAAATTTCTGCAAATCTTCAACACCAAATATCAACAACTTCACAGCTCAAAAACCTGTCAGATACCCCCCCCCCCACCCCACATCACCATCACCAGGTTATGCAAGCACAGGCATGGGACATACGACTCTTTCTTTTTCTCCACCCAAACCCTAAATGCACCTCATTGAGAGGCACAGCAGTCGTCGGATCTGATGCAAATCACCTGCAAAGAGGGGAAAGAGGAACGTGTAAGGTAAGGAGAGGTGATTCACCAAGCCTCTCTACCTGTCCTAAGAAAGGTGAGAAGAGAGAGAGGGAGAGAGAGAGAGTGAGAGTGGGAAGGAGGAAGAGGGAGGGAGGGAGGGAGATTGATAAAGTGAGAGAGGAGAGAGAGAGAGAGAGAGAGAGAGAGGGGAATGTCTTGTGTTTCAAGGGCCTCTTCTCCGACACCTACCTGTCTTACATAAGGTTAGGTAAAAAAGATAGTGTGAGAGAGAAAGGGAGAGAGAGATGTAGAGGGGAGAGAGAGATGTAGAGGGGAGAGAGGGAGAGAGAGGGGAGAGAAGAGAGAAGAGAGGGAGAGAGAGGGAGAGAGAGGGAGAGAGAGGGAGAGAGAGGGAGAGAGAGAAAGAGAAAGATGTCTTGTGTTTCAAAGGCCTCTTCTCTAACAAACCTTCACGTACCCTATGGGCTTATTTCACTTCACGATGACAAACAGGACTGAATTTTCATGCCCCTTTATCAGGGGGCCCTGCTAACAACTACACCCCCTCATCACATCCAATGTCTGTCTGCCTGGAGGCAAAATTCAAGAGCAAAAAAGGAAGAAGTCTGAACTCATTCGCTCACGTAAGAATCCAACATGCAGGTAATTTGTGAAATTCCGCTAATCGCCTCAGGATTCCCTGTTAGCCTCCATGAAATTGCAATCCTAAATAATATACAAGATAAATGAGCAGAAAGAGCAATGCACAATCTGTACCCATTTCTGTTATGTTGCAATATCTCATTTGACGTCATGAATTTTCCAAAAGGAAAATAAGCATTGAAATCTTAAGTTGGCAACACATTGCAGCATTCCAAGTTGCTGATTTAAAGCACAAATTGACAATTTTCAACTTTACAACATAGTTCCTGTCCATATATTTTCTTGTCAGATACAATTTTTTTTTTCAGAGTGAATAAATAAAAGAAAAATATACTAGTATTGCCAATTTAAAGAAGAAAAGCTGATCCATTTTGCCTTTTAAAATGCTTCACCTGAATAGGTTAACAGCCTGGAAGAGGTGCCCAATTCTTGATGCACAATTGCATGCCTCCTACCAGGGAGGTGCTTCTACCACCTGCCAGTAATTGTAGCATGACATGTCTCCTGGACACCCCTCCAGGAGGATTGGACAGCGAGGTCAATCCTCTAGTACTTCAGCAACTACATACCCTTTCATTGAGCTTTACCAGGTAAAACGTGGCCACTATGGACCAAGATCAAGTTTCTTGCACCATCATCACAAAAATGATGCACACCTGAATGCCTTTCCCAGCTGCCCCTAATTGTAGCTTGACAAATCTCCTGGACACCCCCTGCCTTCCAGGAGGATTAGACACTGAGTACAGGTTAACTCCAGGACTTCAGCCACTCTGCCCCTTGCTTGAGCTTCAACCAGGTAAACTAGGCCACTAATGGATCAAATTCAAGTTTATTCTACCCCCTGAAAACTTTATAGACACTTGTAGCGTCCCCCGAAACTTCTGATAATTGTAGTGTGATATGTGTCCATGTAATCCCTTCAGGATGTTTGGCCAGAGAGTACAGGTCACTCCGCCCCTTCATTGAGCTTCAACATGTTTAAGCCACTATGGATCAAGCATAGCTATCCTATGCATTGTGATTCAAGCCCAAATATCTTAAAAAACCATGTGAAATTGCTGAAATGATGTTATGATAGTTACAATTTCTGTTTTAATTTGATAGGCTGCTGACTAAAATGCTATCATGGATGACTGAGAACTGGCCATTTTTAAAAAGCATGTCAAAATCATCTTTGCCCAAGTTTGGACTGAATGATGTTCGGGAAGTACTTTTATTATTTGTGAGTGCATTCAACTGCAATGGAGACAATTCAACCATCCTTAGGTTGACCATTCTTTTCATTCAAAACTGGGCAGATCGAGGCAAATTTGACATGAATCAAGAAAAGTGTTACTCTACAGCTTCCAAGGTTGGATTTCATTGATCAAGGTGTCAAATTAAAGAAAAAACATGATAGCCTGCAATGTGACTTGTGAGTATCTTTGATTAATCTACACATACTGATCGCAACGAAACCTAGGGTTGAATTTGGGTTTCCTTTTCAATCACTCACACTGTACTCCATGAGTATTCTACGTCATGCTACTCGTATATATTCAGTAATGATGGCCTATCTAATATTCTCCATGATACATGTGTATCACTGTAAGATATAAAGGCATGCCTACAAACACCAGACTTGTAAGGGAAATCTAAGCATTTAATTTCTGTTACATGTAGATTAATGGCATGTGGGGATGAATAAAAGTAGCTGCACACGACAAAAGTCCTGCAAGTACTCTGATTCTGTGTGTTATAAGATACAGAATTGTGAAGCACACTACTGTAAAAGTGGTTTCTTTCGCGGTGGTTTTATTTTCGCGCTTTTCGCGTGTTGAGATTGAACCGCGAATTTAACATCACGCGAAAATGTTTTTAAAAGTCGCGCGAAATTAACCACGCTAGGAAATGTTTTGAACTCGCCGCTCGCAAAGCTTACGGCTTCTTACACGCTGTAGCTGTACACATACAACGCTATTGCACACACACGAAGATTCCGCGCATTGCCACATGCCACACACAGCCACGCACAGCTAGGGGTACACAGCGATACCGCGCAATGTAGGTCAACTCCTGTGTGGTCATTGTACTGGAGTATGTTGGTGTTGTTACTAGTAAAACAAAAGAATTCATTCATGTGCAAAAAAACAGTTTTTGAATTCACAGATTTTGCCGAC
This sequence comes from Heliocidaris erythrogramma, assembly GCA_025617745.1. Lineage (NCBI taxonomy): Eukaryota > Metazoa > Echinodermata > Echinoidea > Camarodonta > Echinometridae > Heliocidaris > Heliocidaris erythrogramma. The sequence goes on along the minus strand of CM046871.1, from coordinate 29,386,586 downwards.
CGCGAATTTAAACACACGCGAAAAAGTCGGCACCGATGGAAACCGCGAAAGTATCTGTACGCGAAAGAAACCACTTTTACAGTACGCTTAAATGTCATTTCACGATGGCACTGCATTGTTTGAGGCAGCGTACCGCATCATATATGGGAATGAGGGTTAGGTGCCAAGTGTAAACAGAGCCCTGATATTGTTGATTGAGCACTGTGTGAACAGCTACCGGATAGACTGACAGCCAGCTGTCCCATGGGAAATAAAGCGACTGGACATGATCCTCACACTTTGGATACACTAACGCAGCAATTTATCACAAACCCATCGCCTTGCAAGACTATACTCTCTCCATCTCCCCTTCACCTATAGAGCTCTCTCTCTCTCTCTCTTATACACTTCAGATACATCATTCCCTTACACAACTAAAATATACATTATCCCTCTTCTCTCCTTCTTTCTCTCTCTCTTATACACTTCAGATACATCATTCCCTTACACAACTAAAATATACATTATCCCTCTTCTCTCCTTCTTTCTCTCTCTCTCTCTCACTCTCTCTTGTCTCTTTCTCAACACTGGATAAAAATCAATTTATCAGAAACATACTCCAATACCTGACAGGAATCTCTATAAACCTCTCCTTTTCTTCTATTATCTCTCTCTCTCTCTCTCTTATACACTTTACATGTATACACATCAATTCATCACAAACACATTCTCTTGAATACACAACTACAATCTTTCTCTCCTCTTTATTCCTTTTTTTCTCTCGCCCCCACCTCTCCCCTTCGTCTCATACACTTTGGCTATTATCACAAACCTATTCCCTTACAGCACTAGACTCTCTCTCTTTCTCTCTCTCTCTCTCTCTCTCTCTCTCTATCTCTTTCTATTTTCATCCACCAAATATCAAATGTTATTTTCTATAATTTATTCATATATTTATTCAACTGCTCTTGCCAGCCATATCACACTTGCTGTCTTTCTATTTTTACTGAAGAGGGTGGGAGAGTGCAGTATATTCCCCCACGCCCTTTGGATGAAAATATAAAATGAAAACACTGATTCCGTTAATTTCATTTACATACGTGGACATGTCATGAGGTAACAGTTTCACATCTTATGCTGACAGCATACAACACTTTCAACCACACATGGCATTCAAACACGGTCTAATGATTTCACAGAATGTTTAACAAGGCTTGAAAAAATTCTTCTGAAGCTCTCTCTCATCACTTTCCATCTTTCCAAAATACTCCCTTCCAAGAGTTAAAAGTTTTAAGAGAGTTGGAAGGAGAAGGGGGAGGGGGCAATGGGGGTAGACTGGACATATATACGATTGTATTCTGATCTAACAAAACTCATCAAAACATTGTCACACACAATATAAAAATCCCATTTCATAGAGATACAGAGAGAGAGAGAGGGGGGGGGGGGTGATCACTAGGAACATAAAACAAGTCATTGAGAAATACATTAGAAGATAGAGTAGTAAATAGAGAGTATTATGAAGAAAGGGAGACATGTATGTAGATAAAGAGAGAGAGAGAGAGAAAATAGGAAAAAGCCATATAACAGAATAGAATGCAAAAGAGAATGGGAGAAAGAAAGAAAGTGATTAAAAAAGGAGAAGAAAGTGATGCAGGTTCGCACATCCCACTCCCCTCCTCTCTCTCTCTCTCTCTCTCTCTCTCTTCTCTCTTAGAACTGTGTTTTCTTGTAATTGATTGTCTCTCTGAAACCAGGTCAAGCTTCTTGGAGAGGACCTCTTTAAGGGTAGCTAAATTGAGATGGCAATACCGCACTGCACAATTACACACCAAGATTCACAAAGACTAGTCTCGGTTCACTCCATGCAGAAGCAAGAGTTGTACCGACTGCTAAGGGCCCAAAGTGCATTAACTCTATGTAAAATGATATGAGTTTAGGTCCTTCTGCATCTCAGATGAGGATATTTACATTCAACAATGTGACAGTTATGAAACTGACATGTTTTACATATTTGGAATAAACATCTTCCCCAACTCTTAAAACTGTTACATAAACTTTTGAAAGCAAATGAAAAAGAATATACACTAATGCCCTTTCACACGTTTAGAACAAGCATCTCATCAAATTCATAAAAATGTTACAAAAACTACTGGAAGCCAGTGAAAAGGCAATTATTTTGTCAAATGCTAATTAATCCTGATTTGTCACTGTATGAGATCTCTGAAGGCCATTTTGCATTTTCGTAAAAGCAAGTAACATTCTCCCTGAATTCTACAAATTTTTTATACTGTTTGAATTAGATTCAAAGGAGCTACAAACCATTAATACCATGACAACTGATCCTTAACAAAAGCTCATAAAAGTAATAACAACCAAGAGCCATACAACCCGCTTACTCCCGAGACTGAAACAGAGTTTCCCCCCTCACAGCCCTTTGTCATGCAAGCCCTTAATGTCATCCCCTAAAGAGATCATGGCTGGTTAAATTTCATGTCAAGTAAATGATTTCTGCCAAAAGAATTTGATACAATATGCATAACAGCTGAGTAATAAGCACAGAAACCAGAAATAAAGAAAGCCAGAAAGAAAGGAAGAAAGAAAGAAAGAAAGAAAGGAAGAAAGAATGGAAGAAAGAAGGAAAGAAGGAAAGAATGGAAGAAAGAAGGAAATAAATGAAGGAAGGAAAGAAAGAAAAGAAAGGAAGGAAGGAATGAAGGAAGGAGAAAGGAAGGAAGAAAGAAAGAAAGAAAAAAAAGAAAGAAAATAAAGAAAGAAAGGAAAAAAGAATGGAAGAAAGAAGGAAGGAAAGGAAGGAAGGAAGGAAGGAGAAAGAAAGAAAAAAAAGAAAGAAAAGGAAGAAAGACATTTAAAAAAAAAGGAAAGAAAGAAAGACTGATTTTCAACTTTTTGCTGAACATTTAAATATCTACGCCATGAGGGGCAAATCCAGTCTACAATTTGAGCATTAACCATTTATTTAGACTAAGAAGAGCTACTTCTTTCATACAAAAAACAGAACCAATCACCTACATCGTAAAGTTTAAAATCCTGGGGGGTGTTTCATAAAGCTGTTCGTAAGTTACGCATGACTTTACGCACGACTGGTGATCAGTTCTTGTGCTAAATGATTGAGAATCTGATTAGTATAGCACCCAAGAACATGTTCCAGTCGTTCGTAAAGTCATTCGTAACTTTACGAACAGCTTTATGAAACGCACCCCCCAGGGAATATAATTTATATTAATATTATCACTGATACAAAGCATTTGAAGTCTAACTTTCATCCCTGAAAGTTCATTTATCACAACTTTATACAAAAGGTGGTGGCCCCAAAGGGATTAAGTGAGAGAGAAAGTGTCAGTTGGCCTAGATCCCTGACACCCATTAAAACTAAATTGGAAGTAAAGAGGTCGACTTTAAAGAAGTCTGGTTAAAGACACCTTGTAACAACAACTAGCTAGATGCTTGGACAGAAAGGTGTTGATAAGAAGTTAATCTAGACTCATTAAAGGGAAGTGTTGCAGTTTTGAGATGCACAGAACTTTCGGTCTTTCCCCTCTTTTTTCTTCTTGTAAATGAACATTTTCTTTCCTCTCTCTCTCTCTATTTACATTTTTATATTTTGCTTTTACTTTTTCTTGCCTGTCTTTCTTTTTATCTACTTTTCCTTCTTTCTTTCTTTTTACTTTCTTCTTTTCTCTCTTTTCAATCTTCCTTCCATTCTTCTTCTATCTTTCTCTTCCTTTTCATCAACATTTTCTATATCTCATAAACATTTCAGTATTCTCAGCACAAGTAACATATCGTCTGTTGAGAGCCAGAAGGGCGTTAACTGTGTGTTAAAGTATATGAATTAATGCCCTTCTGGCTCCAAACAGACGATATCATCTGTTGAGAGCCAGAAGTTAGTTTATCAACTCTGTATAAAAGGATATGCGTTAATACTCATCTGGCTTTCCATATAGGCAATATACAAATCAAATAACATTCCAGGGGAGCGTTTCATGAAGCGTTGTGTCAGTGATTTTTACCGACAACTGTTATAAGCTACTGAAATCCTTGCATCTGATTGGCTGAGAGCAAATTAGTCGGTAAAAATCACAGACAAAACACTTGATGAAACGCTCCCCGGGTTTGTGGTTTGTGATAAACATTGAATTATTAGAAATTTGCAAAAGAAATAAAAAATTTAAAAATGTATAATTACATTGTATTTGCACTCAGCATGTAAATACATTTGAGAAAGTTTTATTTTGTTTGCCTAAAAAGGACAAGGATAAATGAAGAAAACAAGAGGTGACTTACGTTATTATCCTCGATTCGTATCTTTGTAGCCGATTTCTCCTCACACATATGTTGTCTTCAAATTCTACCTCCAATCTGTGGCTGTACAAAAACAAAAACAGATAAAACGAAGTACGTAAGCATTGAGAAAAATATCATCAATCATTAAACATTTAGTACACAAAAACAAAATAATGGTTCAAGGTCACAGAGCTCAATAATACATCACTTAAGCTGCATTGCCTACATGTATTAGCGGGCTGCCCTTTATTTGACAAACTATTCGCTGATAGTAAATATGTTTTATTTTTGCCACCATTAGAGTACTTGGAGAGGAAGGAGAGAGATATGAAAAGGGAGAGAGATATGAAAAGATAGAGAGAGAGAGAGAGAGAAAGGAGAGAGAAAGAGAGAGCGAGAGAAGAGAGCGAGAGAAGAGAGGGAAAGAAAGAGGGAAAGAAAGAAAGAAGTGAGAGCAAATTAATAAAGGAGAAAGAGAAAAGGAAATCAATAAATTGACAGATAAAAAGAGAGAAGGGGGTTGGGATAGTTTGATATAGTTGATTTTGATGGATGCTGCAGCTTTACCAGATTACTGCCTAGTTTACATGAGTTACCTCTAATTTAAAAGTAGTATCTCAAATCAGACCAATAATTCTATCCTCCCCGCTCCAGATTCATTCCAGCATGATTCCATTAACGGTTCTGAAAGTAAATCTTGTTTTGCAAGTCATTATATTACCTAACAAAATATTCCTTACGATTGAGCTTACTCAGAATTGTGAAAATTAGATACAAAAATATTTTTTCTATATTATAGCTCTGTTATATGATATAAATAAGTATAAATAAGTCTGCAACAGAAGACTAGAAACGAGGCAGTTGCTAAGCGCACTGGGAAGATGCCAACTGACAAGTACATTTCACTTGCATGCTGTGCCGAGCTGAAATGTCTGGGATTCTTAGAATTCATCCCATGTTCATTTCAGACAGGAAATGAACTACTTGAAGACATGAGTTATTACAAGATCAAATACAGACAAACAATTGTTTGTACAATGCATTACATGAGCACACAGGATATTGGCAAAAATGTTTACAATCTTCTTATTTAACTTCACAAGAAAATAGACAAAACCAACCCAAATCCAAACATGATACTAGCCAAGAATGGACTCCTCAAAATACAATTAAATTACTTTAAAAGCTCCAAGCTGTCGGGTGTATTTAACTTTCATTAATTTCTTGGGTGATCCCGTTTCGCTGCATAAAATGCCACAAAACAACTGAATAATTTACAATTTGGCTTTGCCAAAGTCTCTTGCTGATAAAATGACCATGGTTGACAAAATTCATAAAAAAAGTGTCTGGTATTGCAGACCTGTGTGATAAAACAGAAGAGCGCAAATACAGTAAAATACTGAAATAATGGTAATGTTCGACAAACAAAGAAAATGTAATTTTAAAAGACATGAACATTTTGAAAATATATTTATTTGAAAATGTGCTATTGACATTGTATGTGATAAAAACTTTAAAAATCATGAGCTTGAGGAAAATAACAGAAAATTTCCTTTTTTATAAAAGTGAATATTCTGAGATATGACCAATCATCCTCCTAAAATTTTGTACTGTATATTTATACCTAAGATGAGAAAGGGAAGATTAGGGACAGATATAATTTATGATTTGTCCAACTCTGAAAGGTAGTTTATCAAACTAAAGGTGATTTATCAATCCAAACATTGTCTTTGGCAATAAACTTCACGTCACAGTCTCATCGCTCTTGTGATTCATAGATTGCATTGTTATGAAATATAGGGAATCTGGGATCAATTCTTCGTACTAATGGCCCTTTATCATTGTCAAAAAAACATTTGTAGACAGGAGATAATGTCCCACGTAAAAGTGATCGATAGTCATCATGATGACGTAGATAGATGGAGATAGAGAATTATGTCTGTCCATATAACAGTTGGCAAACAGTCATGTTTATGTAAGTTTCTTCCAACAGAATCCTGCATTAAAAAAAAAACAACTTGATAACAGCTTTACAAAGGGAGACTCCACTTTGCAACAAAGATTGTTGCTATGCTTGACAAGCCTCAGGCAAGAATTTTGGCAACATTGTACAAGAGAATTTGAATGAATTTGTAATATGTAATCTAATAGGTTGGAATCTTAATGTTGGCAGTGTCAATCTTTTAAAGAAGTGTCAAAGCGTGCAATGATCTTCAAAATCAGTGCATGACATATTTTTGCTATTCACATGCTGATCTCAATTTTAATACTGCCTTTTGAAATAAATACCAGCCTATTAAAGAGAGTCTGCGTTCCATCTCTGATAACAATGTCTGTTTATCCTGTTTCATGACACCAGTCAGAAAGCAGATAGCATACAATTGTTACTATGTCAGGTAATGCTCAGAAAAGCTATCACGCTGCCGTTACCAAGAACTGACATCGATTTCAAAATAGAATAATCCTACGGAATAATTTTAGGTATTAATTTTAGGGTATGAAAACAGGAAAAACAAGTTGTGTGGAAAATAACTAGCACAAAGTATGCCCTCCTAATCTCTAGCACTTCCTACTGCTTTTCGATTCAATTCTATATGTATAGCCAGCTAAATATCTTCTAGAACTAGTAGAACTTGAGAACCATCAAGAGATTTGAATAATCAAATTTTGTCTGCTTTTTCTTCACTACCTTTTATTTTCCTTCATCTGATTATGGGGTATGCATGGGTGTACGTAATCTCTTTTATGGCATGTGTTTATTTAGGAGAGAGAGGAGCTTGTGATCCAACATACTTTCTAACCACAAGAATTGATCAATCTACCAGAATACATACACCCCCTTAAAAATACAAAAACAACAAAAACCAGTGATTGGTTTTAAATTGAATCTTGGGCGATCTTCTATCTACTTCGCTGAATAAAATGGAGATTATTATTAGCCACGGACTACGTAATGCTCAAACCGTTATCTACAGGAAGTTGGTAAGGGTAGAGAGAGCTGATACAGATTTGAGAGTCAAATTGGCACCTTTCAAAGTACTTTTTAGAGTGTAAAAGCACTTTCAACATTTGAATAAGAGCTGCATTGCATAAGTGAAAGCATGTTAAAGGTATACTCCTAAGTTCCAGGAAAGGCCCGTTTTGAGAAGAAGTGGTAAATTGCTTTAACTTTGTTCAAAGCTTTAAAAAAACATGCATTTTCAGTAATATTATATGAGGGCATTTCAAAAGCAATCCTTTTTATGTGCCATTGTTAATTTTATATTCTTTCAAATAGGAATAAAAAGATTGAGAAAAAATCTCAAAAACTATTTTTCACATTTTTTCCGGAACTCTATCTTTTCTTAATAAAACATACTGGACATATTATGATACATGTCTTTCAGATGCATTCAACTGATCATCAAATTCCCCACAAGCACTAAACACGTGCCCAGGTGAAAAGTACAGAACAAAGATGGCCGACTTCAGCTTGTTAAATTCATATTCATAAAATCCCCTTCCATATAACCCTCACTGAATAGAGCCTGTACAATCCTGAGCTAAAAATACAAATCAATTCTCCCTCTTTAATCTCTAACACTCCCCCAACGTGTGCATGCAATACTTTGGAGTTTGCGACAATTGAAAATCATGACGTCCGTGGCCGGCTCTTTTTTTCCCCCTCCCTCCTCGTGGAAGCATGATTGTCGGTCGTTTTCGGATGCGGGGCAATTTGAGATGCCGTCCCGCGTCATAACAAGTGATTCTTGTTCCGCAGCGGCATTGTGACCTGGCTGCTCTGGCTATGTAAAGCTGAGTTGATTTGCACCTCACCAGCTGCCTCACAGCATACAGATTTCAAATGTAAATCATTAAGCGTTCGCTGAAAAACAATCTTCCCTTCTACATCAACAGAGAGCTCAAGTGCAGAGCGAAGAACAACATTTTAGCATCGAATTCAAATTGATCATGACCTTTCAGCAGAGGAAACTGATCAAGGCAGAATTTTCCTCACTCTTTATGTTAACAATCTACTTGAAGTTACTGTCTAGCAGCTTTTAGTAAACTAAAAGTGATAGAATTGAGAATTCTTACAATTCAAAAATCAATTTCAAACAAAATGACAGATAAGTGAATGTGTCTCTTTTCTTCTTACTTGCTTTCTACGCAGTGTAAAATGTACTTTTTTGTTTATAAAGCCATTTTAAAAAAGACAAAAATGGCAATTCACATGTCCTTTTTTCTTTTATTCCAGAGCTCTTTGTTCCTTTGTTTCTTTCCACTATCTGTATGTCCAAGTCAAAAAATGGATGTCCATCATTAAAAAATGCCTTCCTTACAAACAAATAAGAATATTTTACTCCATCTTTTTTTTTTCTTATCTCACAGCCCCTAACATTTAGATAAAAAAATGCCCCAAATGTTAATTATTACTTTAAATTAACCCTCTAATTTTTCTTTATAGCTGTATAGGTCTATAGGTTTAACAGTTCTATTATTTCTTCCTGATTAATTTAAAAAAAAATGAATTCAATCATAGTATTTCTGTTTCCATAGAAACTTCTGTCACAACTTACTTTTCGAGTAGTAGCTCTCCTTCCTCAACCTGCTTTAACATGTGTTTCCTCCTCCGTTCTTCATCCTGAAAAATATAAGAAAGAAAGAAAATTAATACTTTTTCATTGCCAAAAGATATGATGATGACGATAATGACGATTCACAGCAGTTATGTATGGTGCCATATTTCTGTTTAAAAAATCACAAAGGCACAGGCTTTTCCAATAGAGTTATTATTTAGACATCTGCTTTATATACAGTGTGTCCCAGAAAAAGTTAACATTTGGAAAGAGTCTCCCCAAATAAATTTTTTCAAAATATTTGAAGGAAAATTTCATACAATTTTAAACGGTTCTCAACTTTGTTGATACCAGCCAGAACAAATACCAATTCTTGTCAAGTCTGTATTTCGCACGCTTTCACAAAAGTGGTTTTTGATCACTCAAACGGAATTGCTAGTCAGATTTTTTTTGGTGTTATTGCATAGAAGAGACCCTACGCTATCTACAAGAATTAAAATTTATTGAAAATATTCTGAAATATTTAGTTGGAGAGACTGTTGACTGTTTTGGGAGTAAGTTTTTAAGTTTTAAAACATGAATTGAAGTGCTCTACACTATGAATTTTACAAAGAAAGAAAGGGGCATGTTCCACTAGTGAGAAATGTTACATAATATTATCTATTTGCTCTTTTGCAATCACATTTGTCAGTCATGTCACCTGAAAATGTCAAAAATCCTCCATCCCACCAAGGATAAAATTACGGACTGCAGTATAAATGGCTTCAAATTATGATGTGATTTTGGCCTTTCTGCATTTCATGTAATAAACAGCATTCAGACATCAAAAGATAGCGTACTAATGCCCCTGAAATGTCGCACCCATTCACTGATGAGTTAATGCATTTGTGAATGAACTCTGAATGGGTAAAAATCTGAGACGTTACAGAACCACTATTCGACATTTCCCTGTCCACATTCCAAGCTGTTACTTGCATAGATCAGTCTGCCACATGCTAGAAAGGCAACAACTCCACGTAAAATGGTACAAGTTAATGTCCTTCTACCTCTCACCATTGTTTGAGAAACATCTATAACATGGAGGGTGTACCAGATGAATTATTCAGAGGGGCTTACTTTACCTCCAAATGTCAACAACAATATGGCAGCTCTTTAGGGGGCAGGTGATGACGCACTCACCCACTTTAGTATACTGTAAGAATAATCAACCCAATAAACGTTTAGATACTATTCAAATATATTGTCTGCAAACTCTGCTTTAATAATAAAAGAAAATGTATTTTTAGCAGTACAAAAACTTGTTAAACATTATACAGGACAGTACAGGATGGCATCTTAATCTTGAAGTAGTGTGTGGCTGGCAGAGTGGTACAAATACGAATTTTCATCAAATTGAAAAGATTTTGTTAAACCATCTCACTGAATGTTGAAATAATAGCACTGCCTGCTTTTGAAAAGCCAGAAAATCAGAAAAAGAGAGTATAAAGGGTTGTTGATAGTTGCTGATAGAAATACCATACCAAATAATTGTTCAAACTTTCAATCTATGGTAACAACACTTCTTGTATACATCTCCTCACTCTTTCAGCAACATAAAACGTCATATTCTCTAAGATCTACATGTACATCAGCTCCTTCTTTTGTCATTCCCAAATCCCATAAACAAGCTGGCTTGAAATCCTTACAGTCCCTAGCCCCAAGTCTCTGGAACAATCTCCTGTCATTTCTAAGAAACAGTGCTTCACTAGACATCTTTAAAAACACCTCAAAACTTACCTGTACAACTCTGTTAAATATACTAATTGACAAGCACCTTGTATCCTATGGAAAAGGCGCTATATAAATTCAAGTATTATTATTATTATTATCTGTATCACTTCTTGTCTGATAAAATTAAAATATTTGAAAAGAAATAAATGTAACAGTAACCTTCGATAAAATAAACTGAATTACATATTTTATAAGAAGAATGCTGTTAACTCAGTTCAAGGATTGCTTTGACCGAAATAGTGCTATAATAAACAACACAACATCGACACAGCCCAGACAGGCCCCAAACAATAGGGTCATTACCAATAGACAATTTAAGACATTTGAAACTGACGATACAAGCATGCATGCTCATCGTCTCATGGGCGTTGTATAACGTTTGTCTTGTCAACATTGTCAGGCTCGAGTTGGGTGGCATGGAAGCTATGTTGATTACCCAGACATAATTCACTTATCTACAGGGGTTAAGCATCATGACACTAGCATTCTACTGAGGCAATAGGGTAAAAGGAGGCCAAGAAGATACATGAACTGTGGGACTACGACACATCCGCAGGCTAGAACTGCTCTACGGTCAATGTCTTACGCTAGCCTATATAAGTTCCAACTTCAACCCTGGGCCAAAACCTATCACCAACCCAACATCTAACCCAACCTAAAATCCAACTGAAACCTAATAACCCCCAACTCCCTATTCAAATATAGCCTGAATAAAAGAATGTTAAAGAGGAAGTTGAGATCTGGGAAAGGTGAAAAATAATTTGTGAGCCTTCTTATTGCTTTTATGTCAGTTTGGAAGAACATCATAGTAGAAGTGTCTCATGAAAAGGATTGCTCTTCAAATGCCCTCATATTTGAAATATGACGTGAAATAGCATAAGTGTTCAAACCGAACATTCATGTCACGTGTGTGTGCAGTCCCATATACCCATTTCTGTGTGCAGTGCATGGGCTTTTCAGCGAGATTGGGTTAATTTCTTATTATTTTGATGATTCCAAAACCTCATGTGGACATGATCAACCTTTCCCAATCGCTTTTTTCACAATGTAATCACATGACCAGAACTCAACTTTATCTTTAAATCATGCCCAATAGCAACATAAAAAGTATGTTTGAACTGAATTAAATTGCTGTATATAATTATTACTACCATTTAGGTCTCAAATATTGGAAAGCACAAAACTAAAGTTGCAAGCTTTTTCTTCAAGTATGTTTCTACATGTATGTGAAAGAACTTCTCCTTATGAGCAATAAAGTTATGATTCATCTGAAAATTGTTCAATGGTTGTTAACTTAAGATCTTGAAGCAATGTGTATTTTTTTCTATATGAGACTATTATTGAATTTAAGTTTTTGTATTAAAGTTGTTTAGAGCTTTCCAAACAGTCCAAAAATTGCACAAGGTTATATTCCTGTTTAACGTAAGATCAACACTTTAGAAAAACTTCCACAAAGTTTTTCTGAGAAATGTCATCCCACTGCAAGAAATCAACATTCTCTTTAATATGATGCTACATTCATTGAGGCAGAGGACAGGCAGGATAAAAAGTTACAAGAAAGACTTTATGGTTCAATCTCATTCGCAGGAGGCTTGCCATGCACGCCGCCATGCATGCATCTTCCTTCCCCGGCACGTTCTCGGTGACCGCGAGGCGTTTCTTTCGCCCCAACACAATGCAATTAGGAGGTGAGCTATACCAGCTAATACCTAGCTCATCTCATCGTCTAGACTTCATTCATCATCACTTCCCTTCTGGCTGCCGGCTCGGAACCAGAAATATCTCCTTCTGGTCGCGTCCACACTAAACATTCTCTACCTTTGAGAAGAAAGTTTTTGAAGAAGGAACAAATATGAAGATTCCTACACTGCTCCCACAATGAAAAGTTCTGGGGAGCATTTCATCAAGTGTTTTGTCAGTTAATTTTACTGACAAATTTGCTCTCAGCCAATCAGATGCAAGGATTTCAGTAGCTTATAACAGTTGTCTGTAAAAATCACTGACAAAACGCTTGATGAAACGCTCCCCTGGAAGATTTCACAGTAACCCCAGCTGAAGCTCAGGGGAGCGTTTCATCAAGTGTTTTGTCAGTGATTTTTACCGACAACTGTTATAAGCTACTGAAATCCTTGCATCTGATTGGCTGACAGCAAATGTGTCAGTGAAAAATAACTGACAAAACACTTGATGTAACACTCCCCAGATGTCAACCTCTGAACTCCTACCCTGCATATCATCATTCCTTCATCTGTTGATTTTTGCTTCTGACAAATTACAAATGATTAATCTGTAATATATTTCAAATATCGTAAATTGTACAGTAGGCTTGTTATAAACTCTTTCTTTAAAGCTACATGTATTGAAAATATATTTGAATTGCAAGTAATTGCCTTACACAGGCCAACCTCATTCAGCACTTTGCTACATTTTCCAAGTTATACTTTATTGTTGTAGGAACAAGTGCATTTTTTTTCACTGCAGGTGAAAATAGTCCTGCTACATTTACCAGAAATATTACCTAAATATTTCTGCATGCATTGCATTACACAACTTCTAAAAAAACAAATGTCTTGAATTTAGTCTTCCAGAGTTTGGTGAAAGTGTAGATACAGCTTATGATCCCCCTCTTTCTACGCCAATCCCCTCAACAAGATTCCAGGCTTACTGAAGATTCTATCGCTTCTAGCACAGGCATGATGATGAGGGTTATAAGCTAGTGGGACAGGTTGGAAAGATGGTGTAGAGTTATATACAGAGGCATGGAAAATGTTCAGGTTAAACAAAGACACAGAAAGATACAGGTAGGACTATAGGTTTGAAAGACAAGATTGCAAACGTGATTGAAGACAATGACATAATGAAGATGAAGAACACACAGAGAGACAGATAGATATATATATAGATATACAGATAAATATATATGTAGAACACTTTCTTTAAATATATATGTATATATATACATATATATATAGAGAGAGAGAGAGAGAGAGGGGGGATATAACACAGGTCAAAAGAGAAAGAGAAATAAGGGGAGACAGGGAAGGGAAATAGGGGGGGGGGGCAGGTAAAGAAAGATACATGGACAAAGTCAGAGTTTAATCACGATAATCACAATCATATTTTGATCAAAATACCTACATGTACGGTGTCCATAATTCCTTGTGTGCGCACGATTCCTGCCATGTTAATGTCTTTCTCTCAAACTGAGCCTAAATGTGGACATGCTGATATGAAGTCTTCAGCAATGACTACGTCACCTCTTTTTCAATAGCCATCAGAAGAACTCCAGAGGGCAGCGAGTTCCAGGTATGAATAATCAAACGTTACACCATGGGGGCATCCTTCGTCCTATTTACACTCCTCAAATTGGCCTATTTGCATGTTCAAATGGCCACTTTATCTCACCTCAAGATTGACGTACCCTCCGAGTCGTAGAGTTATTTGTTTGTCACCTTTCATAATTCCTTGTTTTTTTTCTTCAATGAGGTCAGAGCAATAAGGAATATAAATTGGATTTTATGTGAAATACACATTTTAATGGTATATTTGACAGGAATGTTATGGTGTAAGATTCCAAAATTTAATGATCTGGTTTGGAAATAGACTCGTAAGTCAGTCACCTTTTCATACTTGGATAAACACAGTTAAGTTGCATTCTAGAATAATTCATATTGAACATACATGTAAATGTATACAGTCAGCAATTTTTCTTGAAATATTTTGAATTGAATGTAAATACTATTAGTTATATATATTTCTAGAAATATTTATTATTGAATGTCAATATGCAATCAATTATATTTCTTTAAAATTATGTATTGAATATAAATACAAGTAATTACTGTACATTTATTTAAAAGTATTTATTGAATGTAAATGTGCAATCAATTATATTTCTTTATAATTATGTATTGAATGTAAATACAATCATTTATATTTCTTGAAATATTTTGTACTGAATGTAAGTACAATCAGTTATATTACTTTAAAATTTTGTATTGAATGTGCAATCAGTTATCTTTCTTAAAATATGGATGTGCGTGACGGAAATGTTGCTATAAATATTATTATTGTAATAACTTTAAAGTAATGTTGTTAACAAATAGCTATCACACTGTCTGTGTATGTTCATAATTTAGCAGCACAGCCTTGCATCCCTATACATCAAATTATAAACAGAGTTCCAATAAGAATTAACCTTTCAATAAAGAGAGTTTTGTGACAACACATTATTGAACTTTAACCTCTTCCAAGCCACCAGATTTTTGAGCGATTGTCAAAAATGAACTTCATGAGTTGAATAATAACGTTCAATGAGTTTTTTTCTTGAGCAAACTGGGCAAAGATGTATTGCACAGGAATAAACTTTATAATTGATGCACAAGTTTCTGTATGAGTAAGAATTTTCAAGCCATTCTGAGCCTAAACAAAATGTTCAACACTCACATTTTTGGGCGGGATTTGCCGCCCACGGCATGGCAGGGGTTAATAAAAAAATATGAATGTAAAATCACTACTCATAGGCCTGAGGACTGACAGTGCTTTCATAATTTGTGTAACTCATCTTTCATAATGGTGGATCCAACACGACAAACTAATTGCATCCAGCGTGGAAAAGGTGTTAAATCTACCATTCCAAAAAGTCCTTGGGACTCTCTATATGGCGATTTAACACCCTAGTTTGAAGACGATGGCAAAGCAATCTTTGGAATGTGTGCGATAAAAGGGGATCCTATCAGTTACTCTAGTTCTTGCTAAATGACTCGAGATAAGATTGATAAAAGTAGAACAGTCTGAAAATTCAATTATTTGTTTCCTTTCTAAGTTCCATCATTTATGACGCACACTTTATGGATCACTCATTCTGCTTTCCTCTCCTCTGCTGAATTTGGTTTTGTCAGCATCTTTAAAAATTGCTTTACGGTGACACAACAATTCCTCTGGCGACATATGGTCCAGGCATTAGTCCAGGCTTTAGTCCAGGCTTTAGTCCATCCATGACACAGGTTTAGAGTTGCAATGGGATTTTAGGTAAAGCTATGGTCACAACCCCCCATATTTCCGCAATTTTCCCATGGCATCTGCCCGGCCATGACAGGTTATATTAGGGTGTTGTTCAGCGTGCTCCACAAGAGACTAAAACAGCTAGATTTCTGTACAAAGTTTTCAAGTAGTCCTTGTTTTTTTTCTATAGCTGTCGTGGTCGTTGAGGAAGAATCAACAGCTGCTGGGCGATTTCTTAGAAATTGGCCAGTGGCCGGTGGGAGACTGCCCGGGAATCGGTGGGTCATCAGTCGGTCACTGCCTGGATGCTACACGGAGAAGCTCCCCCAAATTCGCCCAGTTATGAACTAAAATCGACCGGGCACTGACATGAAATCGACAGGGCAATGCCCAAGCATCGATGGGGTTTTACAGCCCACTCAACTTCTTGAAAATCGTTGGGCGATGCCTAAATCCAGCCGCGCCTGGGCAGGCTACAAATCAGTCGGTCACCGCTCTGATTCGTGACCAAAGCATTAGATGGAGGGTAAGGGTTATGTGTTAGTATTTGGTCCACCGTTTAAGATAGGAATTCAGTTAAAGAAGAATATTCACTGAGGGGAAATTGTTGCCAGAGCATGCATATCAGAACCAGCTATATTTATAAAGCTGGTATTTGTGATGCCTTGGATGTTGTCTTGTAGAACCTTGCGATATATACATGTTAGTTTGAAGTTTGAAGTTTGAAGTTTATTTGTTCCACATTCCACATTTACATCGAAACAATTTTTCAGAAGTTATTTTACAAGCATAACTGTCAATTTCAAAGGAACTCAAATCAAGTATAATGTACAGTAAATAGGTAAAAAGTTTGAGAAATATATAAACGACTGGCAAAAGAGGAAATATGTAAAATGTGGGGAGCCTAAATAAAAAGCATTGCTTGTAAATGATTAGGCTCCCGTATAAAGCAATTCTGATTTGGATGCAATGAAAAGGGGGGACGGACTAGAAATATCAGATTTATAAAACGTACACGGAGAGCAAAGCTCAGAATATGGAGTAAAGAAACGAAAAGACGAAAGAGAAGAAGAAGAAAGAAAGAAAAAAGGAAAATAAGATGAAGAAAAGAAAAAGAGAAAATGAAAAAAAGCAAAAGAAGAAGGAGAAGAAAAATTTGTAAAGACATGACAGTGTTACACAAGCAAAGTCTATGTGACCACCTGTACGATCCAACAAGATATGAATATTCATATATACATGTACTTACTTAAGAGGTAACACCTTAGCTTCCGTTTAAAAGAATAGTTGCAGACATACCAGAGTAACTTTGTTGCTATTGCCACTGGTAGTTACTAGTACAAGATTTTCATATCTTGTAACTAACTTACCAAGGTCAAATAGTTCAACTGGTTATACTAGTCTTCACTGGTCTAAGTGATTGGACTTTGTGGTTTTCTACTGGAATCTATTCACTTTCCATATTCCAGTAGAAATCATAAGGACATTTCTACAAGTCTACATCATACAGATTAATTAAGGACGCATTTCTGACCTCACCTAATGGTCTGTTGGAAAGTCTGACACAAGGAAAGTGCATGTAAGGTCATCTGCATTACTTGAAGATATGGAGCGCAAGGGCAGACACTCTGGAAGATAATGCCCTGGAGTTATGTAATCCCTCCAAGGCTTGCACGCAGCCTGAATACCCATGTAATGTAGACCAGGGGCCCCTTGCACAAAACTTGCGTCTAATCGCAAGTCCTTAATGCGCACTTCTGATTGGCTGAAAATAAAGTTGCGTTTTAATTTCCTGAGTTGCATTCAAACGCAAGTTTTGTAAAACAGGCCCCAGGAATCTGATCAAGGAGTTACTAGGCAAGCTTGCCTAGTAACTCCTTGATCAGATTGTCTATAAGGAGTGCAGAGACTCAGGCAAGGCTCAAAACTGCTGATCAGTTAGTAAAGATTCTGCCTTATAGATGAAAGGAGGGGGGTTTGTATGCAGCTTGGGCGGATGACTGAATTTTGTGGTGGGTGAATCTTTTTCCTCCCCCCTATTCCAAAGAGCTAGTACTTTCAAAGTCTGTGTTGCAGCAGTGGTGTAAAGTCACCCCCCCCCCATTCTTAAATTTGATTGACTTTCAATACATGGTTAATGTGGGGCCCCTTTTTATTTACTACATATCAAAAAAGATTGGGCAGATGACTGAATTTTGTGGTGTGTGAAGCTTTTTCCTCCCCCAATTCTAAAAAGCTAGTCTTTTCAAAGCCTGTGTTGCAGGTTGCAGCATTGGTGCAAAGTCATCCTTCCCCACCATTCTTAAATTTTATTGACTTTCAATACATGGATAAGGTGGGGGGGGGGGGGGGTCTTTTTTATTTAGTACATATAAAAAGAGATTTGGTCTAAGATCTACCCACAAATAATTCTCTGTCACACTCCCACAACAGATCAACTTTTAGAAATCACCCCATTTTTGGACAAAATGAAAATGATCATATCATGAAGTCTAACAGAAAGCAAAAATAGAAAGAGATTTATTTGATCATAATAGAAATAATTTACCCTGTTGAACTGCTGAACTAAGAGTTGTAGATATAGTTTGCGCCCTAGATGTCCCCTGTAATATGACTGGATTCTCACTGCTGCTTTATACTCTTCGCTTGAATTGGTGCTCTGCAGGAATGAAAAGTGAGTAGGAAAATCGATGTAAAACCATGGCAATAAAAACAAAAATGAATGCACAAATGTATTACAGAAATTTTTAAAAACTAAAAAAAAACCTGAAAAACTTTACAAACAATTGCTATCTTTTAAAAATAATATTTGATTGCAAACACAAATATAGCTTTTGGAAAAACTCAGAAGCTTTGCTGAAAAGATGCAGCCATAGATGTTGAAGTAGTAGAAGTTGTAGAAACAGAAGAAACAGAAGTAGAAATCGTAGGAGTAGAAATCGTAGGAGTAGAATTAGTGGCAGCCATAGAAGTAGAAGTAGTAGAAGCAGTAAAAGTAGTAGAAATAGTAGAAGTAGTCGCAGTATCAGCATCAGTAGAAATAGCGGATGCAGAAGCAGTAGAAGTAGTACGTAGCATTAATAGTCGAGGTTCACTTCATCTGATTACACATTACTTGTTCATCTAATAACTAGGTCCAGTTGATTGCTCGGAGATGTACCATTCTCACCATTCTCCCCCCCCCCCCCCCTTCACTAATGGTCATCTTCACCGTAATTGCTGTGGGCATCTGTACATTTACAAGCAACTGACCACAACAAGGTAAAGTTTGACCACTACATTTTAACAGGTACATTACATGGCCAAATTGTAACAAATTACACACAGTTTCTCTACCACATACTGTGCTATCTTCATTTGTTTTGCAATTATAGGCCACCTGGAGGTTTACAAGTGATAAAGCGTTAATAGCTGCAAAATTTGATGCTGAACGCTTTGGGTAGTATAAACTGCAGAAAATTACAGGTCATTCTGATATGGTCTGCTGCTCTGCTGCATGTCATAAGGTTGTAAAGGCCTCTTTGATCTGAAAAACTTTATGTTCCCTAATTTGTTTGGATGCTAATCATCTTGTACTGTGCAACCCAATTTGCAAACAGATAAAGACTAGAGTACAATTAAAGTTTTCATTCTTTGTCTATTTCTTTATGTCAGAGGGCACATAATTTCATTTGGTATCGATAATCTGTTTGTCCATTGATTGATAGCTGTGGAATGAGAGTTATCATAACAAAATACAAATCGAATCAAATGGCAAAGTTTTGCTACATAAGAAACTGGTTTTACATATTACAACATATTATTATAACATTGGGCAAATCTTAAGGCATTCTCCATATAGAAACAAGGGTGTTTAAAGGGAAGCTTCAGTTCTGGGAAAGGTGAAAAATAATTTGTGACCTTTCTCATTCCTTTTATGTCAGCTTGGAAGAACATCATAGTAGAAACATCCCCTGAAAAGGATTTCTCTTCAAATGCCCTTACATTCGAAATATAACGGAAAATAGTTCATGCCACATCTGTGTGCAATCCCATATACCCATTTCTGTGTGCAATGCATGTGATTTTGAGCGAGTTTGAGTTGATTTCTTATCATTTTGATGATTTTAAAACTTCACAGTATACACCAATCATAATTTAGACATGATCAACCTTTCCCCAATTGCTTCTAGACAGTTTCTTTAACAAGTCATAATCGCACGACAATAACTCAAATTTATCTTTAAAAATGGAGTATATTCTCTTTTGTTCGTCTGCTGTCATGTTTACAGAGCCTAATATGGATTATGCATGCTGGCAGGTGGAACCATGGACCTACTACGAGAGATTACAATTTCTTGGTGGAACTTTACAAGTTACATTAGATTATTTTAATGCTGGCTGAATCTTATGACATTCTCTACAAAAGATTTTTTTGTGGACGATCTTCTTTTTTTGCTTGTCCACTGTCAGGTTTATCGAGCCTATGGATTACTATGCCAGCAGTGCAAAGGTAGGGATAGGTGGAACTTGACACATGGAGGGCTCCAACTTGAAATCTTATCCTGATTCCAGAGGGTTACTATAGATTGGCTGTCTCATGTTTGCTAAGCTATTCGTCCCAGTCCCCTCGATGGACGCTCTTATGCTCGAGTGATGACCGCTAGATGAGATTATTGCCTCGGCGATACCCACTTCTTATTCTTGTGGTTTGTAGTTTTCTTTCATGTTCGTATTCTTGGTATTCTCCTCTTACTTGTTCTTCTTCCCCTCCTCATCCTGCCTTCTTCCTTCTCCTCCTGCTTCTTCTCCTCCTTCTTCTCCTCCTTCTCCTCCTCCTCCTCCTTCTTTCTACTTCCTTCTCCACCTTTTTTTCCTTCCATTTCTTCTTCATCTCCTTCTCCTCCTCTTAATTCTCTTTTGTCTTTCTTCTTTATATTATTTTCCCTTTCTCTTCTGATAATAGTGGTAAATTTGGCATCCCAAATAAACGGACCAGACTTACAGGAGTTCATCAGATTTGCTATTGTAAACTTTTCTAGCAGTCATTTTTTTTTGTTGCATTTTATTGTTTGTGTTTGCTAGGGTTTTTTTTTTAGTTGTGCAGAGCTGTTTTAGAGCTGCCCAGAGCTAAATTGCTCTTTGCTTCCTTTTTATTTTTTCTTCAACACTTCAAAGCTTGTACAATTTAATACTTGTCTTTTACAGTGTAGCATCACTGAAGCAGACATGTGGCATTACTATAATCTCAGCTAGCTCGGAAGCTCTGGTAACCTCGCGGATGTTGAACTTCCATCATGAATATCCAAAAACACGCTCATGCTCTCACATAACAAGTGTTTATGTAACCAGTCCGATGTTATCAAAACACAAAAACAATCAGCATTCATGGCTTTTCTCCCAGTACCCGTATCGCATTCTAATCCACTGGGATAAAAGAAAAATCAATATAAAGGGTTTTAAGCTCGCATTTCCCATCCATAATTGCGATAAGGTCTAAAAAAGGAACATGATTTCATGGAATTTGGCAAGAGGGATGAGCCGTGTGTAAAACAAATGTGAGCATACACATAGTCCCATAAATAAAACAATCCTTCAGGATGAGAAATCAATGTAAAGCGTTTTAAGTTAGCATTTCGCATCCATAATTGAGAAAAAGAGCAAAAAAAGGAACATGTTTTCATGGAATTTGGGAGGAAGGATGAGCTAATGACAAATGTGAGCATACGTGTAGTAGTTCCACAAACAAAACAAATCCCAAGAATAAGAAATCGATGTAGAAACATTTCCCATCCATAATGGTGAAAAAGACTTTAAAAGGAATGGCATTTGATAAAAGTGATGACAAAGGTGAGGGTAAATGTAGTAGTTACACAAATAAAACAATCCTAAGGAAAACCCTAAGAATCCTAAGAAATCAATGTAAAAACATTTCCCAACCATAAATCATGAAAAAGCTTTAAAAAGGAACATGTTTTCATGGAGTTGACAAGAGAGATGAGCTTACGACAGATGTGAGCGTACATGTAGCATAGTCCCATGAATTAGACACTGGTCAATGCATGAAAAAACACCTTGTTGAGAGGCAGAAAGGCATTTGATAAGGTAATGACCTTCTGGCTCTCAACAGACAAAATTGCGAACAATAAGTCCATATCTACTCAAGATCATCTCCCCCCTCTCTCTCTCTCTCTACTCTGTTCATCTTTTAGCATCCTTTTTGTTCTCTTTCCTCCCAGCATCTCTCTTCTTCCTCTGTATCTCCTCTAGAACCATCCTTGATGTCACCTCTCTCTCTCTCTCTTTATCTTCTTCAGTGTTCATCACTCTCATCACTAATAAGCTCCTCTCTTCCCCTGTTTCTGTTTTCATAACGATAATAATGATGAACAGTTCTTGTATAGCACATATTAATGTCTCTACGCGCATTAATGAAAGAAGAAAGCGAGAGATGGAGAGAGAGAGAAAAAAAGGAAAAAAAGATAAATGGTTTACAATAAGCGTAATTTAAGTTTGAAAAAGATGTTTTTAAGCTGCCCTTAAATTGTTTTAATGCTGCTTTTATGTAATTTGAAAGTTTATTCCAGAGTTCAGATATGGCATGCTGTATCATTTTTTTTTCTTTCTCTCTCTCTCTCTTTCCTCCCAATATTTCTCTTCCTTCCTATTACCTTTCACTCTGTCCTCTCTCTCTCTCTCTCTTTCATTATAAGTTTTTAAGGGTACAGTGGTGTATCCAAAATGTAGTGAAGCAGGTACTGCCCCCAGTTAGATGCCCAGAAAAAAATAGTAAATCAGCTTGTAGTGGGTCTACAGCCAGATAGATATCCCTACCCACCTCCTCTCTATTAGTTTCTGGATTCATCACTGTCAGTACTTAATTAACAATCTGATCAACAAATCTAACTCTCTAAAACTCCGTAACACGGTAAAGTGTATAAACCATAGCTCAAGAAAGAAAGACATTGGGGATACATTGAAACCTGTCTATAAAGACCACTCACGGGAGACAAGAAAAGCAGTCTTTATGAGAAGGTGGTCTTTATGTAAATGTTCCTTTAATAATGTTTTGATGAGAAAAAACTTTTCAAGGGAAACAAAGTTATGGTCTTTATAGTTACTAAAGCAGGTTTGACTGCACTTGTAGGCCTAGATAGTATGGGAGTTGGAGGGGGGGGGGGGGGGAGGTGGGAATCGCACTCTGTCGCCGCATTTTTGAGCGTTGTTTGCCAACCTGGAAGCCGATTAGTATTCTTGACTAGGGATAGCCGGCTATATTAGACTGGATTGGGTTACTCGTCACACTGCATACAAATCAATGCATGTGTCACAACCTGGCAAAAACAACTGATCAACGCTTAATTAAACTTCCACTGTCTAGTCCTTGTACTGCAGCCTTCAAGGTAATGCAATTTGGAGGAAAAAAATATTCTACTGTCATTAACTGTCTAATACATTTAAAAGAATACTATTGAACATTGATAATTTTAAGCAAAATGATTATAGAGACTGATTCAGGGGACAAATTTGCCTATTAGTGGGACCTTTAAAACATGCTCCGATTGTATTTGCTCCGTGGTCATTCACCCGAGTTCCAAACTTCCTAAAATCCAAACCTAAAATCCACATTTTGCAACCCCAACCCCACATCTGTATTGAACTAAAGCCCAAGCAATGCTGTTAATTCAGTTTGGAATAAATCTATTGGAACAAATTCAAAAAAGAGAAGCGCAAGTGATAACACAACTAGCTTTCTATTCACGTCCAAAAATATATATGCAAAACCAAGGTCATGCAGATGACATTCATGACATTACAGCATCATCAACTCACAATCAGAATATGTTAACATCCAAGGATGTCTTACAGCTTTTCAAACAAGCAATATATATCATCTTTTGAGAGCCAAATGGCACTAATTTAAAATGTAAAAGTACATGAGTTAATGCCCTTCTGGCTCTCAAGAGACGGTATAGTTCACAATGATACCTGTAGCAATATAGACTCACATTCATGATGGGTATGTCTAGACTATTTTGAATGGGGGAGCTAGAGGTCATAGTTTGTTTTTTTAGATTTGCTGACAGCCTATAAAAAGATCAAATTTCCTGATAGAAAACTTTTCAATTTTTTTTTTCAATCTAGGGATGCCCCCGACAGACACAGTCATCGCAAAAATCAATGTCTGATTTTTGGCAAGAAACAATTAGTATAGCTTGCTAAGGTATTGACATTGACAAATTGATCACATCTTTAGGGCACAACTAAAAATAGTTTAATTGAATATCTTTTTAATAAATTGGTTCCCTCAAGACATCTGATTTCACATCCTAGCAGGAAAAAAATGGAGAAAGATGATGATTTTCATGTTTACAGACAAGCTGCCACATCACATCATATGGTAACTCCTATTAATCCACCTTTTTTGACCCTCCCATCACATTAACTGATTTGAAGAAAAAGGACATGACACTACAAGAGATGTCAAAAACGATTATAAGTAACTAGAATTAGAAAGAAAACAATCTAATCACCAGACTACTTGTGTCACTGTATGATAAAAAATATGAACATTTCAAAACAAACAAAAGCTACATATCACCTGACGAGAAAAGAACTTACCCTTTCAAAATGGCATCATATTACACCATAACACATACAGCTAGATGAGTACATATATATTGTTACACCATGGAGGAACATGACCTATACTGTAGTGTTGTAGGAGTACCTCATCAGGAGAGAACCAATTTGTACCAGATACTTCATGCAGTACATCCACCCACAATAAGACAAATGATATGGTGATCTCAATATATGCTTGTACCTGGAAAATTGGTGGGATAGCATGTGTATTGTAGCAAACAACTAGTCTTGAAATACAGACATACTGTATCACTGTCAACTCAAACTTGGTGATTAATGTGGTAGCTTGTCTGGTGCTAGACCAGCAGCTGGGTGCACATGGATGCGCTAATATTGGATTTAGGCCCTACACTAGTTATGCATTCCAAAGATATGACTATCCTGGACTATATGAGCCTATATGTACATTTCGCTATGCATATTGTCCAAAATTCCATGTTAACACTAACAGTGATACTAATTCAGCAATCAAAACAGTTTATGTAACCAGTCAGATGTTATCAAAACACAAAAACAATCAGCATTCATGGCTTTTCCTCCAGTACCCATATCGGATTCTGAATTTGACAAGAATTGCGAAAAAATCAGCCCAGCTGGCACACAAGTTGGGCTTTAAATAAAAATATTAGTATCACCGTCGTACATATACATGTCTGTCATATGGCTTTGATTACGACTTTTGAGTAAGTATACACAGAAAACTATTTTGGTCTGAACAGCTAGCCTAGAGCACAGTTGGGGGTCAACTGAGGTCAAGGGGAGGCACCCCAGGGTGGTGATAGAAGTGACAGATCCTATAACGATCAGTGACAATTCTATGTCATCTTCCCACCGTTCCAAAGCAGGCTTTACAAAGGTACATCTGTTGCCTCCAAAACACACACCTGGCTACAAATAGCTCACAATGTTGAAATAATAATCATCAAATATAAATCATTCTTTGATATCTACCCCCCCCCCCCCCCCCTCCTCCCAATGATTCCATCTTGTATATTTCCTCTGTTGAGAGGAAGAAGGGAGTCACTCTATGTTGTATATTATCATTATATGAGTTGACAGACTTCTGGGTCGATCTCAGCAGACAATTCTACCCCCCCCCCCCATCTCTCTCTCTCTCTCTCTTTCTCTCTCTCTTTCTCTCTCTATCTATCTCTCTCTCTCTTTCCCTCTCTATCTCTCTCTCCCTATTTCTCTCTCTCTCTTTCTCTTTCTCTATCTCTCTCTTTTTCTCTCTCTCTCTCTTTACTCCTTCTTGCTTGCAATTGCATGCACACTTTGAATTAAAATCTTTTCCCTTTTTTCCTTATTTTTTGTATTGAAGTATTCTGTCTATAAAAAATTTTCAACAAAACTGGCATCATTGTACCTGAAGTGGAATTGGAATATAAAAGAATAACAAAAATCGTGGGTGTTAAAATTAAAGAATTAAATACATGCATTTTAATTTAAAAATCAAATGTTTATGTTAATAGGTAAATCCCTGACAGTCAATATGTCAATTGTAACTGTAACAGAAATGGATGAAGGTTGTGCATAAAATCCTTATGCTAAATCATAAAAGCACCTGCTCAGAGTCAGAATGGCCATAATTCCTGTACTGAAAGAGAAGGTTGAGTTCTGGGGAAAGGTTCAGAATAAATTGGGGGCTTTCACATTCCTTTAAAATGTCAGTTTGGAAGAACATCATATTAGAATGGTCCCCTGAATAGGATTGCGCTTCAAAACACCCTCATATTTGAAACATGACAAGAAATATCTGAAGTGTTTGGGCTGAAAATTTATGCCACATGTGCATGCAGTCCCATTTACCCATTTCTGTGAGCACAGCATGTGTTTCAGCAATTTATTATCATATTGATGATATTCCAAAAACCTCTCAGTATACACCAATAATTCTTATGTAGACATGATCAACCTTTCCCAATCGACCGCTTCTGTAATGTATACAAATTTATGCACATATATTCTCTGAGCACCTAGTGACGAGTTTAGAATAATTTGGAGGCTTTCTCATTCCTTTTAAATGTCAGTTTGGAAGAACGACAAGCTATTCCATGAACATGCTTTTTATAAATGAGCCTCAATGCTTGGAATTCAGTTTGCATGTTTTTTATTTGTTGCTATGCCCGGCAAGCTTTCAGGTTGTCAAGAACAACCTTTGTTTGAAAGGTATGCATAAAATATGCATACATTACCGAAACGGTCTATTGCTTTGAGGCAGTTTCTTTCACAATGTAATCGCATGATCGGAACTCAACTTTATCTTTAAATGGGTAAATTTGTTGTTCACAAGAATGCATAGGCCTATTCCCTGGTCATTCCCCTGTACATATTCAACACCCAACATTGATCAGCCCATCTTTACTTGCTTCATCTTTACTAGTTCCTTAATCCTTCATTATGATTCATCTTGCAACCCAATATGAATTTTTCCTCCATCCATCGTCACGGGTAGCACACAACATCCCAGACAATAACACCACATTAAATGGCCTGCAGGCACTTTCTTCAGCTTTGTAACTCAAGACATGAATCCATATTTGAACCGGTATGAAAGTTTAGTCTACCAACACAGACTCTACTCAGACATCATCGATAGTGATCCGTCAAAAGATGGGTATAGTGAACCTATCATATCTTCACAAACAACTGTCGCTAAGGAAAATCTTGCAAAACTCTTCCAGGATGAGCTTATTGCAAGGGGAAGAAATGGATAGGGGAAGAAATGGATAAGTGAAGTAGTTGGCTCTACATCAAAACATTTGTGTCTTCTCTTTTTTTTTCAGACACCTTTTCCTCAGACAATGTACCAAAAATTCACAAAGACTGGAACCATGCCTATATTAACTTCATGATGTCTGCAGCTAAAAGTGTATGGCCAATGTAGGTGATAGTCTACAGGCAAAGTACATCAGACCCAACCTAACAACTGAACAACTTGACCTGAGAACAGGCGTCTACTCTTCGCAATCATCTCTGCATCCCCTGCCCAGAAGCTTACGCTGTGCCGCTTCCTTCAAACACCACGGACATAACTAATAAACTAGACAGGCCCACAGGGGCTTCATGTATCACCACGGAGCTGTGCTTAGTTGCCCGGAGGGGCTGTCTGGAAAGATCTTAGCCCCTGAAGGGATAATATTTTCATTCCTTGAAAAGCTTCATCCATCTTTCACAAAGATGGAAGAGATAGACTGTACAAGTTCCTTATCAATTCGTAAAAGTTTCATGCATTAATGTGACAAAATGTATTTTGAGAAGTTTTGTTGCTCATACAAGCAGTTCATTTTGCTCTCATTATCACAGCATTATAAAATCAAACTGGGTAGTTTCATATCATTGTGTATACTACTGGATAAAAAAGATGTATCTTATTGTAGTTTGGGGGTACCTTTTGCCCTCCTTCCCTTCATTCACCCCCTCTCTACCTCCCCCTCGCTCGCTATCTCTCCCTCTCTCTGTCTTTCTCTCTCTTTCTCTCCCTGTCTCTCCACTCCCTTCTCCTTACAAAATTTTTCTGTCTCTCATTTACGTAGGTTACGTTGAATCTTTGTCCCTCTTTCTCTCTCTTTCTCTTTCTCATCCCCTCTCTCTCTCTCTCTCCTCATCCCCCATCTCTCTTGCTTTCTGTCTCCCTCCTCAGACCTCCCCTCTCTCTCAACTCCCTCTCCCTTTTCTCTCTCTCTTTTCAATAGAAAACTTACCGGTGCTTCCCATCCATTCAACCACCTGCCGCGCATGCACTTTCAATGGGATGAACTATAGCAGAT
Organism: Heliocidaris erythrogramma; assembly: GCA_025617745.1. Classification (NCBI taxonomy): domain Eukaryota; kingdom Metazoa; phylum Echinodermata; class Echinoidea; order Camarodonta; family Echinometridae; genus Heliocidaris; species Heliocidaris erythrogramma. Next base: position 29,358,571 of record CM046871.1, on the reverse strand, counting down.
TAAAAACCAGTCAATGCATGGAGAGGGACTGATCAATTACTTAATTACCTTTGTGACTGTTGGGATCAGAGATGAAATCAATGTTCCATGACGTGCAACAACCTACCAACACTTCATGTTAGCTACTTTAAATGGGGACAGGGGGAGGGGGAGTCTGACCATTTTTTTTCCCTTTTAAACAAAGGTAATACTAGTAGTCAAAATTTTGAGATTATGCAAAATTTAAATTACAAATAAAAATAATTGGGGGGGGGGGGGTGTCACCACTATCCCCCCCCCCCCATCCCCCCTCTAGCAAAGCTGGTGTGAAGATAGAACTTTACTGGATGTTGGTGGTATAGAAAGCCCAGCTGGTGATCATTAGAGCTCTGTTGTTGGGGATTATATGCTATCATATTTGATTCCTGGGGAGCGTTTCATCAAGTGTCTTGTCAGTGATTTTTACTGACAAATTTGCCGTCAGCCAATCAGATGCAAGGATTTCAGTAGCTTATCACAGTTGTCGCTAAAAATCACTGACAAAATGCTTGATGAAGGTGCAGTCATAGAAATGAACTATTATGACTGCTATTATAAGCAAAGGACTTGTAATAGTGTCACAATTATTTATATGAACCCAATCACAAATTGTAACTGAGCATGACTTTTTTAAGCTTACATATATGTAAATAAAGGCCTTTACATGTATTTAGTTGTCAAATAGAATGAAAGTTTTAATAGTCTGATATTATCAAATCTCGAAGATAAAAACAAATAAAGATAAATTAAAAAAGGTACATTAAGGGCCAATATAACTATGTTAATTTGAAGGTAACATTTGCAGGAGAAATATTCCCTTCTGAGGGCTCAATTTTGTACAAACTTTCCTCTAGTAGAAGTTTCTTGTGCATCAACTAATATATCAACATTTGAGTATATAATAAAAAGTATTTATTCACATATTTCTGCTACCAAATGTCAGGAATAACGTACTATCCAAATTTATGCCAAAGAAAATGCGACAAAATGCAATCAATATTGTACGAGATCAATGGGATACCATGGCTTATGAATACCTACTTGAAATGTCATAAAATGCACGGCAGGGGTCTCATAAAGCTCTATTTGTTAAATGTCAAATGCAGCTTTCTTTCTACACGTTCTTATCACAGCTATGCATGTATATCTCCCATTCAGACAAGAGAACTATATAATTTGTACAATAACTAAATACAGTAAACCCTGCTTTAGCGGCCACCTGTGTAGAAAGACCACCTGTCTATAAAGACCATAATTTTTTCCCCTTGAAAAGTGTTTCTCATTGAAACATGGAACCTGTACATAAAGTCCACCTGCTCATAAAGAAGGCTTGTGTTGTCTCCCTTGAGTGGTCTTTATAGACAGGTTTCACTGTACATCTATGTAGCAATAAAATTCATATTTTCTTGTGTAAAAGTCATAGAACAGAACAAAAATCATACACTGAATGGCAGGTTTGGGTATTATTGCATTCACGATGTGACTGGGAATTATATTTACATTTTCTCGCTATTCATATGTTATACTAGCTGTCTTGTTATGCTGTCTGCCGAGAGCTGGAGGGCTGTTTTTACTTAAATTGTTTCACATTTTGCATGTAACACAAATAGAAAACACATTCCTGTATTATATATGGACAATAAATCTTGAATCTCAAATCATGAATTATACATGAACTCCATAGAGAATCAGGATCTACTTGTGGTGAAAATTGTTAAGTACAAGGATTGTATGCAACCAACACTATCCTCCAAAATGAGCTTCTTTTTTACTATGGTTCTCTATTGATATCAAGTTTTTTTTTTCTTTTTCCCTTGATTCGTGTGCATGTAATTTTGTTCTTTCTACAAAATCTTTTTATACAATTTTCTCCTCTTGTGTGAAAGGGCCGTATGAAATAAACACATATAACAGACATGTAACTTACAGCCTTTTCATTTCAAGAAATTAAATGGGCATATACAAATGATACAGAAACAAATGTCATAGTGAGAAACAATGACAAAAATCCCATTTTGTTATACAATGTTTGTAATACCCCGTGCACATAACAAAAATTATAATTGTATAGCTATAGTTTCCCCGTGTCTGAATGAAGGGAAGTTTGTTCAAAGACCAAACAGCCCGCTGGACACCACTGATCAATTACCTAATTGCTCTATCATACAACCCCACAATATGAAAATCAATATCATCAAGTGTTTGTATTATATTCTAAGGGTCCATCAATGAGATACCTACAGCATACCACTTGATATAGTTTCCAGCGAGCTATGTGGGTTGACGACATGGATTCTACGGCGTTATTGATCATATGGAGGTATCGTTATTCTATTTTAATTGCGCGGTCATTGCCTCGTGTTGATACAGATGGGCAAATAGTGTTTGCACTGGATGAATTAGGATGGAGTACTTGTGCGCGGGGTTATATGTCCCTGAACTACACAGTTATGTCTGAGACCGAAATGGTATTTTATATAAGCAAGACAGCATTACAAGAAAATCCATGGAAAAGAATAGAGAGAGAATGAAGAAAGAAAGAGGGAGGGAGAAAGAGAAAGAGGGAGGGAGAAAGAGAAAGAGGGAGAAAGAGAGGGAGAAAGAGAAAGAGGGAGAAAGAGAGGGAGAAAGAGAAAGAGGGAGAAAGAGAGGGAGAAAGAGAAAGAGGGAGAAAGAGAAAGAGAAAGAGAGAGAGCAAATGAGAATTAGGGGAGGGAGAGAAAGAGAGAAAGAGAGAAAGAGAGAGGGAGAGCGATAGTCCCACAGGTATAAAGAGAACAAGAAATGGTGACAGAGAGAGAAAGAGAGAGAGAGAAGAGAGAGAAAGAGATAGAGAATTATATAAGAGATTGTATAAGAGAAACAGCAGTATGCGGTAAACCTAAGATTATTAAAGAAATCTGACAAGCGGTGAACAAAGAAAAATAAAATGCTTAAAATATGCAAATATCCTGCGTGGGAGAGAATTCTAAGGAAGGGAGAGGGGTACACAACATTACATGAAACACAGACATCAAAGTCCACAAAGAAAGAGACACACGGAGAGATTAATATCAGAGGTACGCTGGGGAGATTAAATCTTAAAGGTCATGACATTCTTCGTTCCCATGTTCTCCGTTTTGATTATCAAGAAAGTAAAAAAGCCTCCAAACATGACAATCCGTCTTACGGAACTAGTACATTCATAAAGCTGCCATCATCTATAGTATTCTTTGTTCAGTGACAAAAGGTCTTAATATCCATTTTCCATCAAAGCCAGATGTACATCAAATCATCAGGTTTCACATTAACTTCAAAATACATTATGTGTTTAGTGTGGAAGAAGGGTGAATAACAAAATGCTTGTGGAAAATGACACAAAATCACAAACAATCAAATCTGAATGACCTTTCAATTCATCAACATCCAATTTGCAAACATAATTTGCACTCATATTGCCTATTTCAATTCTGAAATCGATTAAATACACAAGAGTTGCTTTAAAGAAATTCATGTAAGGATATCTTGTGAAAGCTTGGAAACGTCAGTGTTTCCCTTTTATCTCGCTAACCCTCCCAGTGTCATGTGACATAAGCAGTAACATTGGAAAGAATATAAAATAAATACTTATTATCGTCTGTTGGAGCAAGAAGCGTATCATCTCTGTACAAATGATTGGTCTTAACGCCCTTCTGGCTCTAAACGGATGTTACGTACACAACAACCGGTAATTCCACAAATATACACAAAGTGGTAAAAGTGTTTGGAAAATATAGCATTGATCAATTCTGTTACAATAAATCTCAAAATCTATAAACATGCCTGCCTCAGCAAGAGTTAATGTTAAATACGATTATGATGAAATAACTGATCACTTCCATCACAATGTTACTCCGACAAGTTTGTAGCAAGCTGATGCAATTATCTGACAATGGGTGACTGATTCTCAAAACAACTGGAGTGACATATGACCTTCTGCAACTAACTTCTTTCATAAAAATAATTCATATGCAATACTGGAACAACAGATTGGGAAATAGCATTTCCTTGTATGAATGAATGAAGGAGTTCAATTTATAGAACATGCTGAAACACAGAGATTGAAATGTATTGTGTATTTGTGTTCACAAAATAATAAATCTAATTTCAGATGCAAAAACAAAATTTATTACTCTATAGATTACTGCGAACTCTGCACAATACTCAAGAAAAAAACACTATATTACTGCGATCATGTTATAATATCTTAAATAAAATCAATGGGTGATTTTGTAGAGGTGTCGTGGTCTAGTGGATACATCACCGGACTGTGGCTCACATAGTTCGTGGTTCGAATCCCGCCACGGCGCTAATGTCCTTTGGCAAGACATTCATCTACATTTGCCACTCTCAACCCAGGTGAAGTAAATGGGTACCCGGTAGGAAGAAATTCCTTGAAATGCTTTAGCGCCTATTATGGCAGCTCGGCTAAAGCCGGGGTAATAATGTGATACTTTGTATTAAGCGCAGTAGAGTATATCCATATTGTGGCTGCGCTATATAAATGGGCATATTATTATTATTATTATTTCACCCTCGGTGTTGGTGTTTGGTGTTAGTGTCTATTTTGCAGCGAAATCGTGATCTAACACCGACTATGAAATGAGAAAAAAATCAGTCGGTGTTAGGTGTTGACCTCTGATTTTTATTTTTTGTTAATAATCGTCTGCTGAACCGAGCTCGGCTGCTGGTGTTTACTTTAATGTACAAATTCCCATTCACTAACACTATACCCCTAGGGATTAAGAAATATCGATTTCACAGTCGGCGTTGGTGTTGGTGTTGGTGTTGCTAGCTATGGAAAATTTTGCTAATTAGTCATGAGAAATAAAGACAGGAGGCGTCATACGAAGTGTAATTTCATAGGTGTTAAGAAGTATTATGTTCATATAGGCCTGAAATTAGATCTAGGCCAACATTTTGTCTAACGTTCGAGCTAGGGCACACACGGAAAGGAACTACTTTTGCTTTTTAATTGGGCTGAAGGAGTGAATAAAACATCCTACCTAATTTTCTTTTTAAGATAGATTTGATAAAAATGACATTAGAAATTCTGTAGTTAAAGACCCAGAGAATCCACATCATTTACTAGGATGAGATTTAAATCAATATTTACAATACAAAAGTTATGAAACTTCACGGCTAATCTGAGCCAATGCCTGAAATTTGGCTGTTTGCCCTGTACGCGCTACGCCGTCCGATCCTGCATCCGATCCGGCGTCTAGCTGCATTAGCTACCGTAGCATTTTCTGCTGCAAGTGAGAAACTCGAGAGAAATCAATCTAAACTTACTGTTCCTGTCAAGACTATCCATTTCTGTGAAGTTTCTTACCGCACTCTAGATCAAATAATTATTTCTTTTAGAATTACCGGACTACTCGTGTAATTTAATGATATTCTAGAATTATAACTAAATAGTTTTAAACAATTTTTTTTCCTTCGTTAAAAATGGTGCTGATGCCATTGCCAGTGTTAGGCTATCGATGCGCATTGTTAGGATATCGGTATCGGCTCCTTAATCTGAACAGCGGTGTTTGAGCTCGATTTTAGGATAATTTTTGCTCTAAACACCAACACCATGTATTCCTTCAATAATGATCAAGATACTGAAGATTTTTTCATAATTTTGTGTACACAAGTACATAACAAACAAAGAATAGCTCACAAAGAATTTGGAGTTGCCAATTTGTGTAGTGGTCTCTAAGACTTCAAAAACTCACAGCTGCCCATTCTTTGTCAGATTTTCCTCAAAGTTATACAGGCTTCTCTCGGTTTTCTACTTTAAATTAAAATCAACTTTATGTAAGGTGGGACTCCCTCTTTAATAATAATAATAATAACAATAATAATAATAATAATACAACAATGCTTTTATAGCGCATATCACTGGCAATGCATCTCTATGCAATAAGAAAGGGAAGAATAAGGAAAGACAGATGCTATAAAATACACAATATCGATCATTCAAAATGTTTTTTGAACACTCCCTTTTTAACTCTTATTGTGTCAGGCATTTAACTGAAACTCAGTATTCATTTAAAAAAAAGAAAAAAGCCTTTCCAATGTTTACTTTTCAAATGCTTGAATTTGCCTCTTCCACTAAAATATTCAATTGACAATGATGCACACAACTACAATCTGCTCAACGATCTGTCTGAGAAACCAAGGAGTAACTCCTTGGAGAAACTAAGTCGTCTTCTTCCTCTAACACTTCATCTTTACGAGCAGGCCATGTAGACTGACATACAATACTGAGGAGACGATTATGTGACGACAATGCCACGCATCATGTTTGCCTTTTAACATCCACAGTTTTGCTCCTTGCATATTCACAAGCCTAGCTCATGTTGCGATCTAAACGGCAAGCATTGCATACGCAGGGGCTCAGCAAATTGGTTCTATACGGATGGCATTTAATGTCCTTTGGAATAGCATCTGTACGATGAACAGTAATTCATTCACATAAGAAACACCAACATGGAAACATATGACTGGATGACAAATACGCCCTCTATTGACTTTCTCATTAACGATCAAATGGCAAAGTATTCATAGAAACTGGATCAGTCTCTTCAAATAAAATAGCCTGGAAAGATTAAAAATGCTTCTCATTTTGAAGTTCAAAATGAAGGGCACATTGATAATACAGTATAGTGATTCTGTTTCTCATGATTTGGAGGCCTACAAAAATCTAACCGTATTCACACACATATGAACAGTCCTCTCAAATAATCAGGTGATATCCCCCCAATAAGTTGAATTCCTTCTCACTTTGTGCAAGTGCAAGTTCAAATTAATGGAAACAAGGATACTGCTTACAATTTCTGTCTGTTTCTCATAATAATAATAATCTGCATTCATATAGCGCCTTTCCAGTTAGTAACTGCTCAAAGCGGTTATTGGATCCTATTACGATTCTGCACTTTTAGTGCACATTCTCCACTCCACAAGGGAGCATTCCAGTCTGGCTGCCAGTTTACCTGCGCACATACATGTATACTATTCCAGTCACAGTGACATTCGCATCCTACCGGGTACCCATTTAACACCTGGGTGGAGAGTGGCAAATGTAGATTAATGTCTTGCCAAAGGACATTAGTGCCGCAGCGGGACTTGAACCGCGAACCATGTGATCCACAGTCAGGTGACATATCCACTAGACCATGACACCTCTACATATGACATTAGATGTTGGTACTCATGAAAACTTGATCAGTCTTCCCACAAAAACAATCGCACAATCCCCCCAAAGAGGTTGAGAACCTCTTCATCCTTTTAAAGTTCAAGTAATGGATACAAGGATATAAGGCCTACCATTTCTGTCATGCGTATTATAAGATATCAAACATACGTACACTCATATTTGTAGGTAATCACATAAACATGATCAGTCTTCTTAAATACTATAATGGCACAATATCCCCCAAAAGTTTTGAAGTCTTATGATTGATAAGAAGTTCGAAGAAATGGGCATAAGGATAATGCATGCTGGGATTATCACTTTCTCGTATGACATCATGCATGTTCACAATAACTTAATCAGGCTTCTAAAGAATACAATTGCAAGTAATCCCAGAGTAAATTGATTGAAATCCTTATATTTCCATCTTGTTCTTTTTTTTCCTTTGAGTTCAAAGTAACGGGCACAGAGATAATACATGTCTGTCTGTCTGTCTGTTTGAGGCAAAATGTTCTATTGAGAGCAAGAAGGGCATTAATGCAATGTAAATGAAAAGAGTTAAATGCCTTCTGGCTCTGAACAGCAGACATAATCCATGAAAGTGGGAAGAATATTGTAAGAAATTAGCATTTTCTCTTTGCAAGATCCTCCAATAACCTATGGAATTTGCATTTTACTACAACCATAACTGCTACTCGGGTTGAGAATATGTCTAGATGGGGATAATGATAATTATTGTGCCTATCATTATTACTAGTACATGTATTACCTGTTATCATCAATATCATCAATATCATTATCATCATCACCACCACCATCATCATCATCTTCGTCCTCATCTCAACTCATTATCATCATCATCATCACCACCATCACCATCATCATCATCATCATCACCATCACCACTACCATCATCATCATCATCATCATCATCATCACCACCATCTTCATCATTATTATCCACTTCATTGATAATGCATAAAATGTATTTACCTCAAAAGGCAAGGAATTTGATTATCTGTCAATTTGGAGACAGTTTGGCGTGGTAACCAGGGTATGAATCAAGATCAAGATCACATTATTTCTGCATCCCTGCGTTCTTTCTACCTCTCTCCATCCTCCAAACCAACTCATCTCCTTGACCGTCTCCAGCTTTCTCATATGAAGACATCACGCTACTGAGCATCATCCGCAATCTCACTCTGCATCCCTCCTATACACTAATTGAGATGTTGGCTTCCTTTTTCTTCATGTCTTATAGTTTCCTCATCTTTGTCATCTTATTTTCACAATTTGATCTTATAAATACAGCTTGATTATATTTTAAAGCTTATTTCTTCAGTTAATCCATTACCTCCTCTTTTCTTTCTCACCTTCCTTTTGTCTATATTTTAATCACCCATCCTTCCACAATTAAATCATTATTAGGAAAAATCATGACCTTTCTTATAAATTGTTCTCCATATATTTTGCAGTCTATATTTTGTCATTCTATTGGATCCACTATTGCTTAATTTTCAAATTACGCAAAATTATCACCTCTTCCATCACTCATATTTTCTTTCTATTTCCCTTTTTCTCTACGTTTCTCATTTCATTTTTGTCATCTCATCTTTCTTCTCTGAATCATCAATCAATCAATATTTCTGCTTTCTATCCCCCCCCCTCTCTCTCTCTCTCTCTCTCTCCATCATCTTCCTACCATCCATATCTCTATCTTCTTCCTCTCCCTCCCTCACACCCATTTAAGACAAAAATCATGAGAATACTTCATCTTACAATTTGTATCATTGTCCCTTTTCTTTATACCATATTTCGTCTCCCTGGAGGCAGAAGGGCGTTAACACTGTTAAAGTATAGATTTAACTCCCGTCTGACTCCAAACAGACGATTTCATCACATCGTAATATCAATAGGTTATAAGCCATGATCTCATATCCTCTGAAAATCTCTTTCCTTTCTTTTAGCTTCTCCATCTTTAGGAAAATTTTTTTTTACATCAGTCTCCTTTATCTTAATTATCATCCTTCCTTCTTGTCCATCATCTTTCAACCATGCTTATCTCCTTCATCTTCTTCCTCACATCACTCCATCTCCCGCATCTTATTCCATAACACATCTATAGTATCATCATATCTTGTCATCCTCCCTTCTTCTCCATCATCTTCCTAATATGCTTATCTCCCTCATCTTCTTCCTCTCTCTCTTTCTCTCTCTTACCATCATCATCCCATCTCCCGCATCTTATTCCATTACACATCTATTTCATCATCATATCTTGTCATCCTCCTTTCTCTTCTATCATCTTCCTACCACTCTCAACTTTCCCAACTTCCGCCCCTCTCTCTCACCACCCCTCCATCCTCGCATCTCATCCCATTACCCATCCATTGCCTCATCATGCACAGATTGAGATGTCCGTAATGATCTGCCAAATTTCACCTTGAATTCGACCAGAAAAATCCTAAATGTCAGGCTGCGTGCCACGGCTTGGTGAACAAATTGATTTGCCCTACAATGCAAATTGAAATTTATCAGGGACAGTGGCTCGGCTTCACGAAAATCAAATTTAGCCATTTTTTTTCCCCCTTCTCTTCAGCTAAATAATTTCATGTGACCGCCGGCAAAATATGTTTGGTGTGTGCACAAACCAATGTACCTACGTGTACGGTACAGATGAGGGAAGGTTTATAGTATGGATGCAGACACACTGGCTTATTCCTACAAAGTAAACAAGTCAGTAGAACTGACATCTATAGTTTCCTATGAAATATGGTTTGAAATGTAAGGCAATAACATTTTTTGTGAAAATATAGAAAGAGAATATTGTAATGCTACTGGGATGGTTTGGTATTGTATTTTACATGATCAATAGGGTTGTATTCTAAGATTATACACAACAAAAAAAGTTTGATGGGTTTTTTTTTTACCCGACTGCTAAGAAGCATGTGTATGCTTGTAAGTAAGCAACCAGGGGACGGACGGCTTTAAGTCCTCTCTGAGGGACTTGGTAATGAGGATTAAGCGGCCTTACCAAAGGGCAAACTTGGTTTTGAACCCGGGTCCTCCAGTTACAAGACCACTGCTCTACCACTGAGCCATCGTGTCTCCATTAGAAAAGAGAAGAAAAAAAAAAATCCTGTTTTCGTTTATTCTATGACGTCATCTTAGTCGATGGTTTATTCTTAAATATGGTTTACAAGATCCTTTAATGAAAAAACAAATCAAATCACATACTCTCAACTGAGCATTCAGAGAGAAAGAAGAGAAAAACACAACAGTGTTTTCTACTTTTTACAAGTCTAGTGAGATCCACCTTCTTTGATATTGACTGATTTCAGGGTCTTGCACAGAATCTCAAGGACTGATGTCAAACAAATCATGCACTATTGCATCGCATCTGGGAATTACAGGGAAATGAGAGGAAAATCTTCTCCGGCAAGAAACAGCAGCAAATATCGGTTGCAATATTGCAATTCAATTCCGTCCTCTCCGATGGTCTTTCCTTTTATTTTTTCACAAATCTCAGATCGTGCTTGCATGCAGTTGTTTCGACAGCAATAAAGCAGATCTTCACAATGCATCACATAGTGGGGGTTTCCCAATATAAAAGCACTTACGCAAATGGTGTTTTTTATCCCCCATTTGGCCCGTCTGGTTTTGGGGGTAAAGTGGCATGCGACTTTGGTTTTTCATTAGAGCAATTGAAGAGATGTTTCATAACAGTCGATTGCTCTTGCTTTCGGGCATGTTACACAACATCAGATTGATTGGGATGTACATGAAGATTCAATTCCGTTTAAAGGGACCGTCAGTCATTTGCGAGCCAATCAAATTGAAAGTGCTCACATGCTTTCAACCTCACGAAATCCAAAATCCAAACCCATCAAAAAGTGATATATCTTGATAAAAAGAATAGTGAACAAAATTAAACAGGAGCTCCAAGAAATGGTAAACAGAGCCTCTTTTTTTTTTAAGAGTCCACATAAATGTAAGTTATATCCAAGCATCTAAAAATGCATAAAAATATAGTGTATGCTAACACCATGTCTAATATGGCTTGAAAGCAGCCAAATTCTGTTTGAAAGTAGCCCTCAACAATAGAAATAAAACTTGCCCCTGTACAAAATATATTTCTCTGCAATCTAATACTCCACTTTATTTACACTACATATAGGTAAGACTGGATGCAAATGAAAACCAGGCCAAACAAACTGACCTCACAATGCTTCACTACCCCCCCCCCCCTCCTCCAAACTTCGTGACCCTCAAGGCATCGTCCATTTAAGTTGATGACAGGTCACAAGCGACTACTTGTCCATTAGCGATCGCATCCTTGCAGGATCCTTCCACTCGAGGGTTTGGTCAATATTTAGCTGCGAAATCCCGCTTCGCTACTAACTATTCGCTTACGCACTACTCCCAGGCGTGATCAGTCCTGTCTGTTTTAATACTGAATATTCGGTGCATTACTCACAAGTTTGAGCTACATGTAGGTCAGATGCGCGATAAAAGAGGTAGCCATTCAACGTAAGAGAATTCAGATATTCAAGGAAAAGAAGACTCTGGTGTACACTAGATCATTTTGCTTTGCAACATCTAGACAGCTCCAATATATGTCCAAAATAAATGATGTCTTATGATCTGCTAAAATGCTTTAATAACACCTAGTGAAAGAATAATTATTTTAGCCTGGATTTATAAGAGCAGACTACATGTAAGTTAATAATAATAATAATAATAATAATAATAATACATAACATTTATATTGCGCTTAATACAAATGTTTCTAAGCGCCGAAGTATTATTACCCCAGCTCTAGCTAGGCTACCGAATTCAGTGATCACAGCATTCAAGGAATAAATTCCTACCGGGTACCCATTTACTACACCTGGGTGGAGAGTGGCAAATGTAGATTAGACCTGGGCCCCGTCTTATAAAGAGTTGCAATTGATTGTACTTTGACGTTAATATCAATCGGATCAATCGGATCAATCGCAACTATTTATAACACGGATCCCAGACTCCACAGACTTAAAGTAGAACTTTAATGATTTTAAATACTTATTATTGCATAGATGGCATAAATTAAACAAGATTATCCAAATTCAACGCTTGGAAACATTTGAAGTAATGATTATTATCAATTATAAAACGGTAAAATACAGCCCCCGATATAGCAGCTGAAGAGCTCCTCGAACGCTGCTGAGATATGTGACGACACACCATGGACCAGTCCTGTCTAAGCAGACGATGTCCCATAACATCTTACACATTTTTCAGAGCCTATTTTGTCATCTCCTCTTCACTAGCGTCAGTCTTAATGTTAGTCTGTTGCCTCACTCTTAACTTCGTGTATGGTATTATTTTGATGAAAAATGCAGCGTTAAAAAAGTAAAGGAATCAGTCACTTGTAAACAAAATAAGACGCCATTGTATTTTCAGCTGCTTGCACCGGGGCATGTTCGGCGTTTCAAGAGGGAACGAATACCATCCTGCTATTATTCGGAGGGCTTTTCAATTTGAAAGTGGGGTTTATTTCATTGATCATTGACCCTTCTCCTGTGTATTTACAATCAAACGGTTTTAGCTATCAGAATCAGTTTCACTTTCCCTTTATAATGGTGTGAAATAAGGTCATGTTTAAATACACCAAACCCTTTAAAATTTGATAAATAATTGCATTGCAATTACGTTCATTCATTATAGGACGTCGTCTGCTTAAGCAGGATCGATCCCGAGTGTGACGACATCAAAACATCGCTATATTTCTGGCGAATCCTCGGATATTCCAGATGCTGAGAAGAGCTTTTATTTGTGTTGTTTTTATAATCATCAGATACGCAGTTGACATAAAACTTATACGATTGCCATCTGTAAGCTTCCCAGTTTCTAGTGATACATTAATTGCCATATTTGTGATTTTCTTTGAATAGCTACTTTAAGGAACACCAAGTGCTTAAATCACTCTAATTTTGTATCACACTGACTCAAAAAAAGAAGCTGTGCCTCTAGGAGCAATCTTTGCTACAACATCATGGATATCCCTTATACTAGCAGCAATCATCAGTTCACGATGATTACACCACGCTTCATTCAACGCTCAACCAAACCGATAAATTCTTTTTGCACACTCGTCCAAGCACGCCTGATGAGCATCCAGAGGCAACGTCTGCCAGCTACTTCAAACCGACTCTCCCGTGCATTGTATTCGGTTTGAGCTTACAGCCCGAGAAGGCTTCATGTGCTTTAATTTAACTCTGACCAAAGTGCCGTTCGGTAAAAAGGAAAAAGGCTTTAATACTTGGAGGGAACAAACTACCCCATGACCACACACACATTGTGGTCTGCTCAAAAAATCAGGGGAGCGTTTCATCAAGTGTTTTGTCAGTGATTTTTACCGACAAATTGGCTCTCAGCCAATCAGATGCAAGGATTTCAGTAGCTTATAACAGTTGTCTGTAAAAATCACTGACAAAACACTTGATGAAACGCTCTTCAGCTTGATAGAAAATTCTACTCTAGCACAGTCTTTCTTACCTCATCTCACAAGAACAAGAACCCTTGGGGAGCATTTCATCAAGCGTTTTGTCAGTGATTTTAACCCGACTGTTAGTTATAAGCTACTGAAATCCTTGCATCTGATTGGCTGAGAGAAAAATTGTCAGTAAAAATCACTGATGAAACGCTCCCCTGAAATATTCTTCAAAATTTAGTGTGAGCATGCAGAGAGCTGACAATGGTAATATATAAGAAGAGAGCTGCAATTTTCTTTCAATTTCTTTCAACTTTTCAACTATCCTTCAATACCAAATCATTGTACCACTACTCAATTTCAAATGCCAAGCTGTGTATACATGTATATGTATGTACCATAAATGGCACCAAAAAAAAAATCAAAATATTTATTGTCGGAAATCTACACAAATGTATTCACAAAGGCAAATTAGAAAAAAGGTTGAAATTATTATCATTATTAATAAAAGCAGGAATGCTGTTTGAAACTTACAAAATATATGTATCCAATGTAAACAGCTGAAACAAAATATAACATGAACTTAAGAGAAAAAAAAATGGGGCTGAAAACCTACAAGATATATAGTATAAAAACACAGTGGCAAATTTAAAATTAAGACAAAGAAGAAAAAACTGTAATACCTAAAGCCAAAATGCGATCATAATTTTGCAACTGAATCAGAATTAAACATGGAATTAAAAACAATTACCTAAACCCGAAATGCAGTCAACATTAAAAAAATAAGAATGAAGCGTGAAGTCCTAAACTGTTACCTACAAATCCAAAATGCAATCAGAATGAAGATTAAAACTGTTACCTGAAGCTGAAATGCCGTCATAAACTTAAATATAAACCAGAATTAAGCATGAAGTACAAAACTATTACCTAAAGCCAAAATGCAGTCATAATCTTACAGTGAACTAAATCGGAACTAAACATAAAGTACAAAACTGTTTATACCTGAAGCCAAAATACAGTCACAACTCATAACCTGACAACTAAATCTGAATTAAACATGAAGTTTAAAACTGTTACCTAAAGCTTTAACCTCTGCGAGTAGGCATGCAGCCGAGTGCTCCCGGGACATTCCTCCATAGTAAAGAACAGATGTCTGTTAACGGCAATTCATGCTCTGAATAACTCTCGTTCTCACTTTTGTTTCAATTCCTCGCACTCCTCGTATTTACCCCTGAAAATTGAGGACACAAATTGATTTCTTTCAATGCACATGCACGTCATCATTCCCACTCCAAACGGCTTTTGGGCTTTTTTTTCTCATCTCGTCTTTTATCTATGGGGGTGTTTGAAGGTGGTTTTATTTGAATGCGCTACCTTGTAGTTCTGATTTGAATCGGGGGCGAGAGAGAGAGCTTGATGGAATGAATGCGTACATGAATGTCATGAATAAATTCCTCTTAAAAGGACATTCTGCTGAAAAGAATGAACAATGCTGCCCTGATAGATACACAATAAATAGTGAAGGTTGAAGCGGTGAATTAAGTTTACATTTTTCATGAAAATGTAAATGGCCAATCATTTCTAAGAGTTATATACAAAAGCATGTGGGCCACTCTTCATATGAAATTGTATCGATTGTCAACATATATATACTGATGATTTTGTACATATCTAATAATAGATTTGTAAAGAACACATCTATGTTCCATCAAAAGGAACTGATCATTTTCCTACATAACTATCATTTCCCAACAAAGGAATTTTGGAGGAAATTATGAATCATCTACTCGAATTGGAGCCAGAAGGGTGTTAATATAACATTCTTTAACATAAAGTGAATGCCCTTTTTGCATCAGAAGACAAATTTCAGAAAAGAAATCTGCATGTGACATCAAAATGTCTTTCTGCTGTGTGTAAGAAGGGAGTTAACTCTATACTAAATGACAAGAGTTAACACCCTTCTAGCTCTCAACAGACCATATATTACCCCCAGTTTAACCCTTTCAAGACTACTGACACACATTTTGTAGTGGCCAAATAACTTTTGATTCAGAGCTCTAAAAAATATACCAGATGCATGAGTAGAAAAAGCAAAAATTTCTGCACACATTATGTCCATTTTCGTTGAATTACTATATTGCGTTGATGCCAGGAAATTCAATAATGAGAGTAAGCTTTAAAATTCTTAAATTGACAACAAACTGAGAGGCTTAAAATCATTGTTTTTTATCCAAATTGGCAATTTCTTCAACTTTTCAACAAAATTGTTAACCATGTATACTGTTTTCAAGGACATTCCATCTTATTACAACCATGTAGTACTAAAAGAAAAATATTATTGTTGCCAATCTGAAGAACAAATATGTGATTAATTTAGCCCTTAAATAATTCCTATCCTGAAAGGCTTAAAACCTGAAAGAAAATGAGGTTCTTTCCTTACATCATACTGTACCACTTTGATTTCCAAGTAAGAGGAATCCTACAAATAGAACAGAAAAATTAGGCTTGAAATAATGTTTCATGATTTCCCTATAGAAACATAAAGATTTATAAGTATACATGTGTAGCTATTTGTGGGAAAGCTTTCTGAGAAACTAGCTGAAATAGAAAGCTCCTTGGTAATCTACAGAAATGCCATTGCACTGCTCAAACTGCAGGATAGCAGAATCATAAATGGCAAAGACCCAGAGGCTGTATCATAGCTTACCCGGCAAACCTAGCTCAAAGATTGGCGAGATAAAGTAATCAAATTCCCACTGATCGTCACAGCATTAATTGAAGGGGACATGTCTGCCAAACCGCCGTTTGCAACAAGCACCATAGCAGACAAATGCGCAGGCTGGTTATTTCGTCATGCCACATTCATTCACAGATGCTCGTTCATACTTTAATCTAAAAAGAGTTTGAATAACAAATTTAACAGGTTGGGGTGAGGAAGTCTTTTTCATGATATTTCAAAGAAAGAGGAGAAAAAAAGGATGCTGAATAAAAAGGAAGAAGACAAAATTTGAAAGAAAATAAAGGGACAATTCAGAGAGAAAGAGAGAGAGGGGGGAGAGAGAAGGAAAGAGGAAAAAGGAAAAGCTTTTTGACAATTATCATGTATGTAGACAGGAGATAAGGCACAAGACCAATCTTGGGAATTCCCATTAGTTGCATGAACTCAATTTTGAATACAATGCTTTACACAGTTTCTGTGCAACAAATTCATGATACCTCAATGTAGTGTGAAAGCAACCTTTGTGTCTGTAGATGAAATCTACATCAGATGGTAAACAACTGCTGTCTGATCTCTTTTACTCCCCATTCTCTCTCTCTCTATTAAACACACACTTGCCTACCATTCCTGTACTTAGTTTGTTCTCTGTATTAAAACAGGGATCTCCTCTACTATTCAATTACCTCTCCCCTTCTCATCTCTGTCTCTCCTCTCTATCTCTCTCTCTCTCTGCCCTATCTCAATTTTCTTCTTCTTCTCTTTCTCCAATATCCTATCTTTCTCTTCATTCTTCTTATTTTCACTTTCTCTTGTTTCCTTCCTACTTTCTTTCGCTCCCTCTCTCTCTCTTTCTCTCTCCCTCTCTCTGACCCCTTTCCCTTCTTTCTGTCTCTCATTCTCTTCCTCTCTCTCTCTCTCTCTCTCTGTGCCCTTTCTCAATTTCTTCTTCTCTTTCTCCAATATCCTCTCTCTCTTCTTTCTTCTTTTACCACTTTGTCTTGTTTCCTTCCCACTCTCTCTCTCTCTCTCTCTCTGACCAAATCTATTTCCCTTCTTTCTCCGTCTCTCATCCTTTTCCTCCCTACTGATCTTTCATGTGCACTTCTTGAATCTTGAATTAGTGACTGTAATTATACCCTAGCTCTTTCATTGTACCATTATTCCATTATTCACTAACATTGTGGACTACCACTTGTTCCTCTATACCCTCTCATTTTTTCTGCTTTTATTCTTCGTTCTTTCGTCTAAATTTTCTTCTAAAATCGTCATTCTCCTCTAAATTTTATATTTGATTGACTGCCACTCATTGCTTCTCTTTCCCCTTCCTTTGCCCCTCCTCTTTCCTGAAATTACTTTTCCCTTCTTACTATCATTCTTTCATCTGTCTTTTCCATATATCCTTCTATAAATTTCATTTCATTTTATTATCTACTTCCCTTTGCTCCTTCTCTATCTCTCCTTTCAACTATCTTTTGACTTAAATTCTTTTAAACTATCATTCTTCTTACATTTCCCCTTCTCTCTTGGGGCAATCAATAACACTTTACTTTACCTTCTAACCCCACATGACGAAAGAGAGTCAAAAGCTCGCTATTGGGTTCTCTCACGACAGCTGGGAACCCGAGTAAGACAAACCACTGGGAAACGAAGTCACATGATAAACTAGATGTATCAGGTGATCACGACTCTCTTATCACATGAATCTCATCTTACCTTTGACGTGGCAGGCAAACTCTCAGAGTCGACCGCATTTTGTCACTTTTGAGTGAAAAAATGAAGGGAAAAACTGAAAAGATGTCCTTATTGATGAATGGTACTCCTGAAACAAAAAGTAATTCTCATTTCATGGAGTGACATTCTTGACAGAGTGGGTATATCCATTCCAAATTCATATAAAAGACAGCTAGATACTTACTTATTTCATCAGATACATTTCTATTTTGGAGTCACCTCTAAAGAAGACATGAGAAATGCAGCACAAAGAAAGAAAATTGAAGGTATAATGCAAAGTTTCAACTATCCAGGTTATGGACTTTACTTATATGGTCCCTATACTGTAGCCTTTCCTTATAATGTCCCTTAGCAATAGTGAATTTATTGTACTACAAAGGTGTTTTTTTTCTAACATCTGTCAGAAAAAACAATTTTCTTTCCCTCATTATACATTCCCAAGCATTTTTATTCAAGCTATCACAACTGAATGTATGCCGACTCTATGATAAATCATAAACTGCATGGAGGTTCATGGTAAATTGTCTCTAGAATGACTAAAATAGAACTTTTTAGGCCTCCAAGTAGCCCCCTCAATTTCCTATTAAGGAACAATTTCGTTGATGAAAATTTAATGGCAGAGAAAAAAGTATTTAGAGGGTTGTATTATTATCATTTATTTTATTGGTCAAATCAACACAAAAGGTACAATGTTTGACAGGAACTGAAAAATTGAATCCAATCACTTTGCCCTTTATTTGCCCCTTATTTACACTGCCAACAAATATACTAAAATCTACACCTGTACAACTCACTGCCACCAGGAACAAAGACTACATGGAAAAAAAATCATGACAGCATAAACGTCCAGGAAAAACAGTCTGGACACCTGACCCGGTCAAGAAAAGCAAATCTTCACCCGTACAACTCACTGCCACCAGGAACAAAGACTACATGGAAAAAAATCATGACAGCATAAACGTCCAGGAAAAACAGTCTGGACACCTGACCCGGTCAAGAAAAGCATATTTTCATCTCATATGTCCAGTATCGAATATCCCCCGCAGGGTGGAAAATAAGGACATCCAAATGCATCACATGATCTCTAAATATGACAGCAAGGGGGTTTATGGTTTCAAAACTGCATTAGATGGTCACAATTGTCCCATTTCGAGGCCACGCCAGACGAGAAGATAATAGTGGTAGGACGTATGTCGGTAATAGGAATAATGGAAAACACACTAAACCTAGATCTTATATGTGGGGTTAGATGAAGTTGTGTGGGTGAAATATAAGATTTAAAGGGTATGACATTAAAATGGAAACTGATGCTTTTACACGTGTATGCAATTTACTTTTGGCTAACCTTTATCCTCAGGTTACCAAAGAAAAATGAGATTGGGATCTTGTTTTCAGAATATAAATGGATTTTATAAGAAATAAGAGGTAGAAATGGGTTATATGGTAATTATGAGTATTAATAACTTCCTTTTCATAGAATATAGTACTTGCTGTGGCAAATGATATGGTATTACAGGGTAACCTTGCTAGTCATTAAGGACCGCTTTTCATAATGCGTGTTAAATGAATAGTGGTTTTCTATGAATAGCGAGCGGACCCCGTATTACTACATAGCTTATGATGGAAGTGCATTTAACGTGTTAGCATGTGTTGTCACAGGGTATGAGGTGCACGAAGCATACACTTAGTTTATTTCAACCTTTTCATTATCACTGTAAACCAGATTCACAAATATTTTTAATAAAATCAATAGCCTTTACGAGAATAAAAAAGTGTTGGTGGTTTTGCGGAAAAACAGGTGCCCATTACACCTTGTTTTTTGGTGTTCGCGCAGTGCCTCTAAAACATGCACCAAGTCAAACATCTGATGGTCTAGTGGCCCAATTACAGCACAGCTCGTAAAATGTCTTTTCAATTCTAGCATCTCTTCCAACATCTTCTGGACGAATTCAAGCAAAAAAAAAAGCAAACCCAGTATCCAATGACATGTGTAGTGATGGAGGAAAACATTGCTGGTTTAAGGTTTAAACGCCTGGTATAGTCGAAACCTCTTTTGCCACAGGCAAAGATAGTATAGCGCACAACATGGTGCTGATGAACGATACCATAAACCAACTTACACAACTCTAACTTTGCTTATGATGGAATGCTGTGAGGTTTTATCATTAAATGAGTGAATTTTCATGACTATGTCTTCCACAGAAATCACTTTAGAGAATTTAATTGGTACATTTCCAGCAGCCACAGTTTTTCCAAAAAAAGAGATAAGTTTGGCCCCCTTGAACATATCAAAAAAGTATGCACATGGTCAAAAATGACAACGTACAAAGGTCAGTTGTACTCGGTAAAAATGACCTTTATCTGCACATGTGCAAATTGTAATGATGAACTGGCTTATTTGGGTACAGTTACCTTTTCAGCTCTGGCATCTCTTTACAAACATATCGTCATTTGGAGCCAGGACGTTAACTCTGTATTAAAGTATATGAGTTAACGCCCTTCTGGCTCCAAACAGACAATATATTTTTTACAAGATCTCTTGCATTCACATGTACATGTACATGTAAATGTATGCCAGTGAAGCTACTTTACCACAAGCTTCCAACCATTGCAACAACTGACGGGCAATGACTCATTACTTCTAATCAAAAGTCAACAACCTATCTACTTCCCTTCAATGCAAAAAAATTAAAGTAGTCTACACTTCTGGCTATGATGAAAACAAAATTCTTATAATTTGAAACAAAATCTAAACTTCAAATTAAAAACCTACAAATAAATATGTGTCAATCAAAATGTTTATGTCAAATATTGAGCAAGGTATAAGATAATGAAATTGGGTCAATCAAAAGATTGCATTGTCCCATATATCCAAATTGGTGTTAGTGGTTTTAAGTGTAACTAATCCTCAAGTTTTGTCCATTGTAGTTTGTCAATTTCAGTAATATTTTTGTACATAATATTTACATTGTGTTGGTCCAAGCAACCATTTACTTCATGATGAACATTTAGAAGGACTACATAATCTTTAAAAAAAAAAAGACCAATAGAAAGTTCCTTTAGAAATCAAGTTTCATAGCCAGAACACCAGAACACCTTTAAAGGATTCCATGATTACATATTCCTTAAGTCTAACTCACCTCTGGTAGCACTGTCCTCGTAAGAGCTGGATCCAAGGCCTGTCCAGAGAAAAAAAAAGAAAGAGAGAAGAAATCATGAGTATTCTATGGCAACGGACCAAAACATAAGTGGAAAATTCAGTCAACATGACAGTAATTAGCGGCACTCACTCGACGCCGGCGCCAGCGCGTCTGCGAGCATCCGCTGTACAGCATCTCTAGTGTCACGCCTAGTCAAGATAGAAATGGTCTTTAGACATCTTCTGTCTTATGCTATGACCTTCTTTATCGGGGATGAATGATTTATGGAGGAATGAGAAATGCGAGGCACTTGATATCTATTGCTTGGGATGCACGATGCTTCCTTGTTGAATCATGTCCACAGTAACGCGGTTCAAAGCATCGTTAACAATATGGGCCGTAAAATAGAAATGGAGAAGGCTCTATAGCTCATGAGAGCAGTAGGCTTGGAATCATTTAATATGCTTATAAAGGGGAATAACTTAATTTAAATCAGATTATTATCTGACTTGATCAGGTTTCATAAAAATTGAGATAGATATAATTCCAAAGCAGCTTCAACTACAAGCTGTAAAACAGAAATTGGGAAGCATGATGGCTTGGTCACTCCAGCAGCAGTCCTGGATGTGTAGTTTGCTACATATTTAATATGACTAAATTTAAATCAGATTTGACTTGATCAGGTTTCATAAAAGTTGAGATAGATATAATTCCAAAGCAGCTTCGAACTACGAGCAGTATGAAAGATAAGGGGGGGGGGGGGGAGGGATTGACTGCTCATTGCTCATCGCAGCAGCCTAGAAATAGGGTGTGATATGTTTCTATACAAGGGTTTCAACCTAATTTGAATCTCATTGTTATCTGACTGATCAGGTTCCACAAAACTTGAGATAGATTGAAAGTAACTTTCAACTGAAAGGAAGCTTTATACCTGTAGCTCAGTAGGCAGGGTCATAAAACGAGTGTCAGATACGTATATTCAGGATTTGTCACCCGATTCAAACCAGTTTATAAATCTGACCCAACAGGACTTGAGCCCATTTTGAAACATTCCAATCAGGTTTGGACAATCATGACCCTTTGTTTGAACTGAAAATCTTTTCATAGAAAAAGAGACCTCAATTTCTTCACGACAGAAATTCCATTAAAACTCAGTTAAATTTTCTTAATTTTCGTATCAATACATTTTAACATCAACACCTGTATCACCCTTCTAATAGGAAAATTCAAGGCATTATCCATACTTTGAAATCCATGCTATAATACATGTATATCAATGCTACACCAGCATCAATATATTTATAGGATAAAAAGGAAAGAAAAACTATAGGTGGTGTATAGAAACCTAAATGTACATGTATGTATTTTGTCATGATCAAGAAAATGCCATTCTTTTATACTGTCGTCTCTCACATTTATTTTCTAATTAATGCAATGTACTTCCAACAATTTCAACGAAACTTTAAAAATGCCATTTGAATGTTGCATCATAAAATTTATTCAAAAGGGGGGGGGGGGGGGGGGGCTGATAGCACTAAATTATGTTTTACCTAAAACATTACTTATTTGTTTTCCATTCACTCCCACGTCATAACTTCTGCGTTCTGTTCACCTCTCACCATCTCTCCAGCCTTCTCTCTCTCTCTCACTTTCCCTCGCTCTCAGCTCAACCCTCAATCTTTAACTAAATCCAGTCCAAATTTGTTTAGTCTGCCGTTTACACGCACCATTCCATCAGCCAAACATTATAAATTACCCTCTCCTATCGTGCTCCCAGTGCATCCCCTTCCCCCGCTGCCAGCCGCGGCTAGCTGCATGAATGAGTGCACTCGACCAACGCTGACATTGACTGTCTCGCATCATACGTGCTCTTCCGCAACGGGATACTTTTTCGCCATCTCACTCTGACCTTTACCGTGTAGGAAACACATGAGTAATTAGCTGTCTGGGAGGCTTTAATGCAGGCCCTATGTAAATGGCACTGGGGAATCTACCCCAAGCTAGTAATAATAACACTGAGCAAGTCATGAGCACTTGCTCAAACGCAAATTACAAGCCCAGGTACTGTACTTAGAAGCAAAGAGGATCGTGAAACGTGAGATATCCAAAAGATCAGCACTGAAAGTCTGACAGATACGTAGGTATCCTAAATCAAATGCCTTTACTGAGTGATCAATGTTTATATTACTCAAGGTGCGAAGGGAGCAAGTATATCATCTACTCAGAGCCATAAGGACGTTAAATCATATCATTCAACACTATTTAACACTGGGTTAACACCCTTATAGCTCTCAACGGATGATATACCGGTATGAAAGCAACCTTGTACTTCACCAAAGGGCATTAATTCAATGACTTGGTTTGATCACTGGACTTTATGGCCTCTATTCTGAACTCCGGTTTAATTTAAACTCCAGTCTCATTTAAACCAGACAGTTTAAACTACCCCTAGCTGCAGTCTGCATTTCTGTACAAAGTTAAACTGCACATTAAGGGCCATCCTTCTTGACAGCCATAAGGGGGTTAACTCTGTGTTAAAGCATATGACTTTAACGCCCTTCTGGTTCCAAAGAGGGATGAAGCCAGAAGGGTGTTAACTCATAATACTTAAAAATACTTTTAAAAATTGCTAACACCCTTCTGGCTGGCTCAACAGACGAGGTGATCAGTGACAGAATGATAGCAAATGGAAGAAACTAATTTCTTTTAATTACATTTTCATGAAAAATTCATAAACTCCCTCTGTGATAATCTATCTCAAAATGAAATAAAAATCATGATAGAAAGTGAATAAAATGCTCAATATTGAGTACAAAATTGATTCCGATCCTTAGTTATCATGTTTTCACTGCACATTTCTAAGTGGTCAGAATAAAAAATAACCTTGTTTTTAAATAGTTAGAATATAAATCAGCTCGTAAAAATTGGATTGATTATTAATCTTTCCAATCATCCTGAATACCCCAAAAAATGTTTAATTTAAAGATCAGATGGCAGCATAAAAAATAACCCTGCTTTTAAATAGTTAGAATATAAATCAGCTCATAAATATTGGATTGATTAATTTTTCCAATCATCCTGAATACCAAAGAAACATGTTTAATTTAAAGAAGATCGTATTTCTACAGCCTGTACATGTAAATCAATTTCTGTGATCACATCTAAGTTATATATGTACTCATTTGTTCTTTTTTCCCCCACCTTTTAAAGGTAAAAATATAATAAATCTTTTAAAAACAATTTCCTGACCAGGTTTCAATCAATCCAAATTTGCATATGAAAGTTGTAAAGTTTTGATATATAATTAAAGTTAAGCAAAATACATACCTTGTCGTTTCAAATGAGAGCGAGACCAACTGCTGGAAATACAGACTTAACTTGCCAAATGCATATAACGCGTCAAGTTTCATTACAAACAACAAATGATATTTGAGCTACACTTAGATTTAACATTCATTTTCATTAAGGCACAGAACCTTTATGGCTACCATCCTCATTTATGAGCGGGAGAAAGCCATAATGAGCTGCATAAATGTCAATGATTCATGTTAGATTGTGATAATGATGCCATAAAAAATTTATGAATCCCTCACAGCATGGTTTAATGTCGCAGGTGGGCACGGTTTCGGGTGGGCTGGAAAATTCTACAAATTTTTTTGATGATATATATATACATGTAGCACTTTTTAAATTGAGGGAGAATTTTATAAGGATAATGAGAACATGTTTAAAGATCTAGTGGAATATTGGAATGGAAGTACATGTTGTTGTTGGAGAACTGGGGGGTGTTTCACAAAGAGTTAAGTTTGACTTAATATCGCACTTAAATTCCTCGTTGCGTGCGGTATATGACGCATCACCGCATTGGTCAGATCATGCTCAGGTGACGCGTGCTATTGGGTAATCTACTAATGAGATTACGCATTTAATACTGTATGCGCATTGGCACTTACGCATGACTTTAAGTCAAACTTAACTCTTTGTGAAACACCCCCCTGGTCATCACTGGTACTGAAAGTCTTAATAACAGTGACAGTTGCACAGTAGTCAATGCACAATTCAAAAACAAGCTGGCAATATGAACTCAAATCTTCTTTAGATGTGAACATAGAATTTTGTTGGTCTGTCCCCAAATGTTCACAACTGGAAATATAAAGTTCCAAAATATTATTTCTACTATTCTTTTCTGTTCTACCAATTAGCAGGAACCTACAAATAGATTGCCTAGCATCTGATGCTTATATACTCACCCAAAACATTGTTATTAGGGCCACCATCAGTGTAATATAACATTTTATGTTTTCCTATTTTAATCATAACAAACTTTGATGACTATCTCCCCCGCCCCTCCCCCATAAAGCATGTGATGATAATAGGACTATTTATATAAAACTCTTAATTTATATCCACAATATTGTTTGTTGAGAGCCAGAAGGAGGTATCTCTGTGTTAACGCCCTTCTGGCTCTGATCAGACGATACATCCATTCAAAGTTTTCCTCAAAATGATCTCTGATGAATACTTCAATCAACATAATCCAATTATCAGGGGCGTAGCATGGGTTCAGCAAATTGAGGCGGCACTGGCACTGCGGGTTTGTGGGAGGGGCAGTGATCTTACTTGGTGAATGAAATCTGAATCAACAAGGCAATCAAAAAGAGAAAGGGACGGGAGGGGTTCTATTATCTTCTCTTGTCGTCCTATTTTTTCTTTTCTTTTTTTTTTGTTAGCATGTGATTGAGGAAGAACATATCCCGGACAGTACCCCCCCCCCCCCCCCCCCCCATAGCTTCACCATTATATGTATACTGTACAAACTCTGATGAAAGGGTGCAGGAGAGGTTCTATTATCTTTGCATGTCCTCCTATTCTACTTTTAAAATTCTTTTTAAGCACTTGACTGATGGGCAGATACCACCCCACCCCCCCCCCCCCCCCCAGTACAATTATCCCCAAAGGACAATTAGATCTAAATGCATGCACCCCCAAATGGATGGATACTTCAGATTAACTATAACAGAATGAAAATATCCTAGAGGATAATTGTCAGTGGGGAAATTCTCCATGGGCAGGAAGGTTTTGAAAGAAATGTTCCGACATTAATGGTCTCTGGGATAATCGTCCAGGAGGTATGCCTGATTGTCTGGTTAAGCCATGTTCACTTCTCTAGAGGCAGTTTGTTCAGTTATTGGTGCAAAATTGCTACATGTAAACTTTTGTCCAAAAGGGGTTGCATTTTTTTCTCTTTAAATAACTTCAGTTTTCTATGATCTTCAATTTTTATGTCACCTCAAATGTTCTCAGTAGAATCATAATCAGGCCACAATGCTTACACCAAGACAAGTAACGCTTGAAATTCATAGGAAAATAATATGGACTGCATCCAGAGTATCTTCATATCCATCTCTAATAATCACGTTCATTCAATATTCAGCTTATCTTTGCCCCTGGTACAAAGCATCATGGTAGGCCCTGAACGTAGAGTAGACCGGCGGTTGGGGATGAGTAAAAATTGACCTTTAAACTATCCCCAGAAGATCCAAGGTGGCCTTCTCATCGACACAAGGTAATCAGGCAAGGGGAGAGAGAAAGAGAGGGGGGGGGGGGGGGGGGGGGGGGGGGGGGGGGGGGGGGGGGGGGGGGGGGGGGGGGGGGGGGGGGGGGGGGGGGGGTGGGGGGGGGGGGGGGGGGGGGGGGGGG